>OX336391.1:546462361-546844861 GCA_946902985.2 Meconema thalassinum
TTACTGAGAAAGTCACGGGAAGGCGCCAAAGGGAAAGGATGAGGTGGATGGATGCAGTGAGGGTGAGCGTTGGGAAAAGAGGAGTGAAAGTGGAGGATGTGCTGGAAGAGGGACGAGAGTGGTGGAGAGACAGAAAAGTGAGGAGGTCCTTGATTCACAGACCGACCCAGGTCACTGGAACCGGGAAATAAAGAAGAAGAAGAATAATCATTTAATACCCAAGTTATTACAGTTCATAGTAATTTCATATCGCATTGTCAGTAGGCCTACTGTACTGGATTCGAATTGATAGCTCGGCAAGTACAACTGAAGCCCAGAGTGAGGGCACTGCATGCGCGACTGAGGGACGAAGGGCAAGTGCTGGGTGGGGGAGAGAGTGACACCATTGGTAAATCATCCTCGCCTGCACACCACCCAGCGCCAGTTGGTTTCTGTGCTAGTCACGCCTTTCGCGGCAGCAGATAGCAGTAGATAATAATAATATCCTATGGCCTCGGGTGCCTGGTGCAAGCTTTGCTATTTGACACCCAGAGGGTAGCTTGCATGTCGAATTTCGTTGTTCCTTGACTATGAAAGTCAAGGAGGTTAGATGTTAGATATCTAAGCTCCTTGAACACTATAGTGCTTTCTAGTAGAGAAATGAGGAACTTTGTGTTGGCGGAATCTCCCGAGATTAATTTTGCCATTATGAACTCGGCCTACTGAATTCAAATGGGTTCTTTGACATGCCAACAACGTATGACATGCGTATCGTATTTTTGCCGCCTTTCAAAAATCACTTACCACGGCCAGGACGAACCTGCAATCTTGGGGTTAGTAGACCGACACGATATCCACTCACCCACCGTGGCAAGCTATAGCAGTAGATGCAGTAACATGATGACTAGAGGGGCAAGGGGTAGTATAGTATATCACATATATTACGGGGCTTCAGATGAACTTATCGCGCTGTAATGTATTGGTTCAATATTAGGACTACAGGTCTCTCTTCAGATTTTGAAAACTTAATTTTTTCTTGCCATTATTACTTCCTGGAAGTCAAGTCAACCCCTGGCACTATACAGCCCATGACTGGCTAATGCCGACCAAGCGACCGCTGCCCAGCCATTTGGCCTGCAGATATTGGGGTGACGCGTGATCAGCGCGTCGGGTCCCCTCGGCCATTAATCTTGGTATTCGTGATCGGGGCGCTGTCTCACTGTCAGACAGCTACTCAATTGTCCTCACGAGGCTGAGTGCACCCCGTTTATTTCCTGGAAGTACAGTCAAGAAAGGAAATTATATCTTAGAAGCAAAAAACAAACCAACTATACAAATGAAAATAGCAAATGCCAACATTGTAGTGCTGTTGTTTTAAATGACATGTTGATATAGTATCCGTCAAATGGTACGCTAGGGGTAATGACGGGCGATTAGAGACTAACTTTGTATCCATGCAAGGAGTATATATGAGTAGTCCATATGCAACACCTGCTATTTTTGCACTATAAGAACGTTTTGGGTATTGACGTAAAAACTGGTACAAACTATCATAAACCTGATAGAAAGCTGATTCTTCTTTAAAAAAATTCACAAAAAAAACTATACAGGGGCCCATAATCAGCTATTTAAATATTGATTCCACACATAACTAGTTTCGCAAATGTATAATGCAAATAGTAGGTTTTGCAACTCAATGGGTAGCCATTTTGCTTTTCTGTTTGATTGCAAAACCTGCTATTTTATGATAAGGACTTACAAAAGGATAGAGATGGGCTTAAAAAGCATCTCTTAAAGCAACATTCCTTTTCCACATTTCAGAGCATCTGCTCATTTTCCTGGACGTCTTAGGGCCTAGAATATCACAAGTTAACATGCAAACAAGGAACTTGACAGGAAAAGAAACACAGAAATGTGACAAGGTGTTGAGGCAGATGGAAAAACAAATATTTTGTAAATAAAATGACAAGCAATTTTATATCATTGAACTGTATTTTTAATACTAACTTAATTGCTACATAAAACAATTTAAATAAAAAATTAAATGCTGTATTTTTAAATATGGTGCTCGGTAGCTTAACTTAAAATATGTAGTAGCCTAGTAGTGGAAAATATAAATTTTATGATTGCATACCATATTTAGATTCCTCAAAAATTAGATCTGATTTGTTGGTAATTCTGGGTTAAACATAGTTAAATCTGATCCCCGTGAACTAAAGTATAAACCAGTCTCAACTGTAGTTTTATGTTATGTTCTTCTGACTTGATATTTCGTAATATTTTGTTAATAAAATGACAAGCAATTTTATATCATTGAACTATATTTTTGAACTAATTGCTGGGAAGTAGGAGACTTATGCCACTTAAGAAACAAAATAACCAGTGATGGACGAAGCAAAGAAGATATAAAAAGTAGGTTGGCTCTGACAAGGAAAGCTTTTCTACAGAAAAGAAATTTGTTGACATGAAATATAGATTTAGGTATTAGAAAGCCATTTCTAAAAGACTTTGTGTGCAGCATGGCACTCTATGGGAGTGAAATTTGGACTGTTGGCGCAGCAGGAAAGCGGAGAATAGAAGTGTTTGAAATGTGGTGTTACAGGAGAATGATGAAGATCAGATGTGTAGAGTAACAAATGTTGTTTGAGTCTTGAGTCTTTTGACTGGTTTGATGCAGCCCTCCATACCTCCATGTCCTGAGCTAATCGTTTCATCTCTACATAGCTACCACATACTATATCCGAGGCAATCAGTTTAACATATTCTAACCTTGGTGTACCCCTACAGTTCTTGTCCTTAACCCTTCCTTCCATAACTAAGCTTGCTATTCCTGGGTGTCTTAGTAATGTAGGTGTCCTACCAACCTATCTATTCTCTTCATTAGCAGTGGCCAGAAACATCTCTCCTTTTCCACTCATTTTAATACCTCTTCATTTGTTACCCTTTCTACCCATCTGATCTTCATCATTCTCCTGTAACATCACATTTCAAATGCTTCAATTCTCCTCTTTTCTGCTGCACCAATAGTCCAAGTTTCACTCCCATAGAGCGCCACACTCCAGACAAAGGCTTTAAAAAATGACTCCCTAATACCTAAATCTATATTCGATGTCAACAGATTCTTTTTCTGTAGAAATGCTTTCTTTGCCTGAGCCAACCTACTTTAGAGTAGCCTAACAAATGAAGAGGTATTAAGACCATTGGGAGAGGAGAGATGTTTCTGGTGACTGCTAATGAAGAGAAGAGATAGGTTGGTAGGACACATACTAAGACACCAGGAATAGCAAACTTAGTTATGGAAGGAAGGATCGAGGACAAGAACTGTAGGGGTAGAGCAAGGTTAGAGTATGTTAAAGAGATTGCCTCGGATGAAGGGTGTGGTAGCTATGTAGATATGAAATGACTATCTCAGGACAGGGAGTCTTGGAGAGCTGCATCAAACCAGTCAAAAGACTGAAGACTCAAACACCCAATTAGTGCATATGACATTGCACAAAATCCTTCTGTAGCAAATTTGCTACAATAATGTTATCATAGAAACTATAAAACGCTAAATACAAAACGTACAATTTTGTAGTTCAAATGATAAAATCCACAAACTTTTAAGGTACTGAATCCTGTATACTTTTTAATGTGCAATATTTTAAATATCAATAATTCTTCTTTTTCTTCGTCTCCTTTGTTGATGGTTTTGGTTGACTTGAACAAATGAGGGAGAACAACATTCGTACAACTACGTATCCCATGGCAATAACTGCTACCAGAGCAAGAAGCAATGCTCCTATGACATCTAATAGCAGATACTGGTACCAGTGAAGATCAAGTGCTGCAGTCTTTAAATGATGGGCTCCTTTGTGACGCAGGACGTACTCTATCCACCAGATGGCTCTGTCCAGGGAGAATGATACCTCCTCTCTATAAACTGCAGATACTTGTTGCATTCTCTTGCGATACCTATGGATAATTATGTACCAGTAATTAGTTAAAATAAAGGCAACAAAGGAAGCGTACACAGGTACAAGAATGAACATAATCTTATTTGCTGATGAGTTTCTGATTTGGGGAGAGAAGGAGAATGTGGTCTAAGAACAGCTGGACGTTTTTAAGGAAAATATTGAGACTGGAAAATGAAAGTCAGTGTAGAGAAAAGTAAGATAATCGTAATGACTAGAGGAAAGAAAGAAGGAAAAGTAAGGAAGGAATTGGAGATGTAGATCTGGAAGTAATAGAGCACTTCAAATATTTAGGGACTGAATTGATGGTAAATTAATGCAAAATTGGATATGGAGATCAACAAGTGATACTATGTGGGAGTGTGTTGTATCATCAGGTTCGGAGTTTAATTTGGGATAAAGACATACCACGGAAGGCTAAAGAAGTGATGTACAAGACCTATTACTTATCAATGTGGAGCAGAAACTTGGCTGATGACGAGGAGAGATGAAAGTAGAATACAGGCAGCCGAAATGAAATTCCTGAGGAGTATGGTACAGACGACTAGGAGAGATAGAGTGAGAAATGAAGACATTTCTTTTTAACTTTTAAAATCGCACATTTTTCCCGTATTGACAGAATGTAATAAGAAACAAAGTTTTTACGGTTCCGCCTAGTCAATACCTATTTTATTAAAAATTTTATTGTGACATAATCACTTGTCTTTTTATGTGTAGGTACATGTTTCGGTGTCTAATGATATTGACACCTTCATAAGCCTAAGTTATGGTAGCACTCAAAGACATTCACTATTTGTCCATAAAAAGTTCATTTTAAAATATAACATGCATATCATCAAAATAACACTTTAAAAGTTTATAAAAACACTGTTATAATAAAAGTTCACTAAAAACATTAGAAAAGGCTTGGTGCACTGTCTTGGTTTAGTATGTTCTGTTTCCGATGATAGCCCCAGAAATCCCAGCAAGAGGTAACCATTCATAACTGGAAAAGAAAATCCCTATGTGAATATGAAAGGCATTAAAACCGAAGATGTGGAAGGCAAATAAAGAATATATAAAAAGATGTGTGATGGACCTATGACGTAATTGCGGCAGTGAGTAATCGGGCCGTGCTGAAGCATGCGGAGACAGTGCAGGACTGGTGTGGAATAGCTTGGGAGAAGCGGGCGAGGATTCAGGCGCGAGGGGGGGATAGCGGAGTTGCCAGATTTCAAGAATGAAACAAGATGATCAGTAAAGAACATATAGCCTACTTTCTCCTAAATGCATGGCTATTGTTATAACTCTTTGTCCTTTTCAAGGAGTATAATTGAATGTTGGTTGTAGTAGCTTGTTGAAATACAACGTGATGTACGGGTATTAAACATGAATAAGAGGTTCCCTTTGCTAGTGCTACCTCTGTAAAAAATTTCAATCAATTCGGTTTCGCGTGTTTGAATTGATATGGGGAATCGATTTGCACACATACATAGCCACTATCTGCAAACTATTAGGCTGATGACCTTGTAGTTCAGTCAAAAGATGCTTCCCACAAAAAGGTATGTTGTTGCAACATTTAGTAGAGATCAAATGATTAGGTTGGTCGTAATTTGATTTAAGCTTTTAACATTTGGGTGGCTGCCATTCTGTTTCCGTCAAGATAGCGGCGATATAAAACATGACCCTAGGTGGCCTTGGTTAGTGCTACCTCTGTACCAAATTTCGTTCAATTCGGTGTTACCGTGTTTGAATTGATAGGGAGAATCGATTTGCACACATACATGGCTGCCATATGCAAACTATTGGACTGATGACCTTATAGTTTGGTCCAAGAACGCTTCTCACATAAAGGTATGTTGTTGAAACATTTGGTAGAGATCAGATGCTTAGGTTGGTCGTAATTTGATTTAAGCTTTTAACATTTGGGTGGCTGCCATTCTGTTTCCGTCAAGATAGTGGCGATATAAAACATGACCCTAGGGGGCCTTGTTTAGTGCTACCTCTGTACCAAATTTCGTTCAATTCGGTGTTACCGTGTTTGAATTGATAGGGGGAATCGATTTGCACACATACATGGCTGCCATATGCAAACTATTGGACTGATGACCTTATAGTTTGGTCCAAGAACGCTTCTCACATAAAGGTATGTTGTTGAAACATTTGGTAGAGATCAGATGCTTAGGTTGGTCGTAATTTGATTTAAGCTTTTAACATTTGGGTGGTCACCATTACGTTTCCGTTAAGATGGCGGCGATATAAAACATGACACTGAGGTGCCCTTTGCTAGTGCTTCATCTGTACCAAATTTCGTTCAATTCGGTTTCACCGTGTTTGATAAGATAGGGGGAATCGATTTGCACACATACATGGCCGCCATTCGCAAATTATTAGGCTGATGACCTTGTAGTTTGGTCAAAAGATTCTTCATACATAAAGGTATAATGTTGCAAAATTTGGTAGAGATCAGATGATTAGATTGGTCGTAATTGGATTTAAGCTTGTAACATTTGTGTGGCCGCATTACGTTTTCGTCAAGATGGTGGGATACAAAACATGGCACTGAGGTTTCCTTTGCTACTGCTACCTCTGTACCCAATTTAGTTCAATTCGGTCTCACCGTGTTTGAATTGATAGGGGGAATCGATTTGCAAACATACATGGCCGCCATCTGCAAACCATTGGGCCGATAACCTTGTAGTTTAGTCAAAAGACGCTCGCCATTTAAATATATGTTGTTGAAAAATTTGGTAGAGATCGGATAATTAGGTTAGTCGTTTTTTGATTTAAGCTTTGAACATTTGGGTGGCCACCATTACGTTTCCGTCAAGATGGCGGCCATATAAAACATGACACTGAGGTGCCCTTTACTAGTTCTACCTCTGTACCAAATTTCGTTCAAATCGGTTTTACAGTGTTCGAATTGATAGGGGAGGGGACAGACATTCAGAGTACATACACTCACACACACACACACAGACACACAATTTTTGGCCCTGTGTAGGTCTCATAAGTCTACTTTCATTTTTTGCAAAAATCGAAAGTGGGCTAAAAACGAAACACACGTCCCAAACCATTGTTTCTTTTTAATCAAGGTCGTTGAATGTTGTAATGTTAAATAAGCATTACATAATAACATACAGAAAATTAAAACTAGATATTGCTGACATACCGGTATCATATATAGGTCTATGACATCAGCAACTTACAAATGCTTTTTATTTGAACGACTCTTTGCAAGGATTCTTTATTATTTTGTAAGTACCTTCTGATAAAATTCACAACAATTTTCGTCATAATTGTAATATGTGAACAATTCTTGTTTCATCAAACTAATGGAGCTTGTGTTTCTATCAACTCCCCATTTTATATTCATGACAGAAAAAACAAGAAGTTCCGTGAAAACTATACAGCCTACTTTTCATGCCAATGATTATTCTACAGTATATGAACCTGTCTAGAATAATGACGAAATTAAGTTGGTAATATCGAAATATCTAATTAGTTCAAAATATACCTGGTATAATGTAGCCTAATAGAGCACTACAGTTGGCAGCCCTGGTGACTGAATATATTCTTAGTTCCACCTCTTAAGGTACAGAATACAAAATTTGGTTGAAGTCCAATGGACGTTACATGCAGTTAGACACTGGATCTATCAGCACGCGTAAAAGCATGTTGCCAACAATACCATGCGTGTGCTGGTCAGAAATAATCTGAATTATTATGATATCTTGTTGTGCCAATTTTGGATGAAATCCATTTGTTAGTATAGAAGTTACATGTATCTTAATATTGGACATATCAGCAGGCATAGAATCATGTTGGCAGCACTGCCTTGTATTAATTACTCCAAATTAATCTAGAATGTCAGGTGCTATACGTGTGCAAAGTATAGAGCTGTTGGCTTGCATACTTTCTGATATATTGATATTAGGGTAAAAAGAATATAGACAGCATTTATTAACAGTTGGCAGCCCTGATTGCTCTTAACAATACTTATAGTCATATCTGTTATGGTACACATATCACATACGAAATTTGGTTAAAATCCGACTGATAGTATAGAAGTTACATTTATTTTAAAATTGGTACTATCAGCAGGCTTATAATCATGTTGGTAGAACTGACGTATATAAGTTACTCTAAATTAATCTAAAATGTCAGAATATACGTGTGCATAGTTTAAAGTTGTTGGCTTGCATACTTTCTGATATATTGGTATTTGGATAAAAAAAAATAGAGAGAGAGAGCAATTATTAACAGTTGGCAGCCCTGGTGGCTCTTAAGCATACGCTCAGTCATATCTGTTTATGTACAGATATTACATACAAAATTTGGTTGAAATCCAATTGATAGTGTAGAAGTTATATGTATTTAAACATTGGACCTATCAGAAGGCTTAAAATTATTTTGGCAACGCTGTCATGGTTGGCCTCCTGGAAATTAAACTGAAATAGTATTATCTATATGTGTGCCAATTTTGGAATAGCTCCCATGCATACCTTGCAAGATATCCAACATGGAGCTCAAATTTCTAGTGCGTTTTTTCAGCAGTTGGTAGCACTGACATCATTTTCAAATATAGACGTGAGCTATTCCGGTGCACATCTTTACTCATACTAAATTTGGTTTTGATTGCTGCAGCCGTTTAGGAGTTGATAGGGGGGGGGGGGGACACACACACACAGCCAGACAGACAGACAGACAGACACACATTTTCCCGGATCGATCTCATAAGTCTACTTTTTCCTTATTTTTGCAAAATGCGAAAAGTAGGCTAAAAACTCTTCGTAAAAGCATTGGAGGGGAAAATGCTGAGTATTTACTTCACAAGAACTAAGGTATTCCTTAATTTTGTTGCCCCTAATACTGTAAATCCATAACATGTACCGATCTATCTGACACAGACATAGAAATCATTTTCTCTTTCAAACTTGCACCTGTATCACCAGAAAACAAGCTAGATATTACAGTCAATTCTGAAGCGGGACATTTGAAAATTGGTGCGAAATGTAATATATTATCAAATTAACCCCCCCCCCCCCCCAAAAAAAAAAACTGAATATTTGGCGTTCCATTAGAGAGTAAAACAAGAACAAAACAAGAAAATAAGCGGAATTGTTCCAGGTAAAACGAAACGTCTGGTAACCCTAGATTGGGGACGAAAGTCAGTTGTATGCAGTGAGTGACTCAGATGGTTTGTGAGAGGCTCAGGTTCATGATTTTTGATCTGTTGAAAGACTTTCCTGAAATTTCAAGGTCAGCCCTCTACATGATTGTTACAAACCCAAAAGCTTAAGATTCTAATGAGCATGTGTTGATCATCCTCCATAAAGCCTGACCCAGCTCAACAGACAGGCAACATTTCATTTTACACAGGGTTTTGGTGCATCAGTACGACAGTGTCTAAATATTTACAGTGATTATGTTAAAAAGTACCTTATAAATATACAGCAGTTAACTTTCATAAATAAAATCATTTTGCTATTCATTATGGTTTTGATTTCATGTCAAATTAGAACCTAAAAAAAAAGAAAGATACGAATCTTACAGTAGTCGCATATGATGTGTAACATCTGCCATGTTATCCTACTCGTATACTACACAGCTTGGACATTCTTAAAATGTGAATTTACATTCCATTTTCATACTGGTACTATGATGAATGTATAGATTGAATTGGAGATATGCTACTGTCACATTTGTGACGCAGCGGTCAAGCTGTTAGTCTCTCACCAAGGTAGACCGGGTCTGATTCCCGGTCAATACATGTTAGATTTTCGAATTGAAATGCCATGTCCTGTGGTTCGCATTCCACGTAAATGGGAGGTACCGTGGATCATGATCGTGAGATTAACGGACACGCAAAACTACAAGCTTCCTTCCTTCCTTTTACATGAATAATTCATAATAACAAAGTGACACACAACGTCAACAGTACTCTCAAATACTGTGAGCACATTCCTCAGTAACTATAACATTCATTATTCTCAAGGCTCTCATACAGTTCGTCGTAAACAATCAAAACATGGCTTCCTACAATCATGAAATGACCTAGTCTCACATATGATGAAAATACTGTACAGCTTTTATTCCACTCATATAACAACATTCTGTTATGCATTTAATATTTGACTACGCACCCACAGCTTGACAATAATGCCGCTTAATTAAATATCATTTGTCGTCTTTGTCCTACCCCATATGATATTCAACCTTGAACGTGAACGGCTCAATGACAAATGAAAGTCGGTGAAACATTTGCCACTGTGCTCGTCAAACCAGTGCCTGCTAAATGCACTGCCTACTGTATTGCCATAACATTCTCGCGCTACAGAGCACACACTGCCTTGTTTCTAATACACACATTTTCAATTGTACATCCAGCTGGCAGTGCGTCTTCACTTCCGTCCGATCCACTTCCGCTCGATTCACTTCCGTCCCATTTTTCTGGCAGTGCGTCTTCACTTCCGTCCGATCCACTTCCGCCCGATTCACTTCCGTCCCATTTTTCAAAATCACTCCCACAAAACTATCCAGCAACCGAGCGGAAAGATGTTACACATCAATAATGTCAAGTCCTTGTGGTATGATTGATCACTTTCAATGCCTAAGATCACAACACTGAATCCCTGCGTAGTCAACTGGCATTCAAATGAGCTTACATATGAGAAACCTTGCCAGAAGATTCACTGTACTGGCTTGTTAAGGAACGTCTTCAGAGCAATTCTGCGTTTGAAATGAAATACTTCTTTTAATGTAAGACAAGTATGCTGATTACTTGTAATAGAAACCACACTGAAGAAACAAATAATAGTCTTTCATGTTTTAGTGTTGCTTTTCTATCAGAATTATTGTTCTCAGAAATTATTGTATCATTTATTTATTTAATTACCATAATTATTTATTCTTAATTTTTTTATTTCATCATGTATTTATGCATTTATTTATTAATGTGTTAATTAATTCTTTTATTTATTCATTTATTTATTCATTTAGTCCTTTATTTGTTCATTTATTTATTCAAGTATCCATTTATTAATTTTTTATTTATTCATTTAATTATTCATTTATTTATGTATTTTTTATTTATTCATTTATCCAATTATTTATTCATTTATTTGTTTATTTATTCATTTCTTCATTTATTTAATTATTTATTTATTCATTCATTTAATTATGCATTCATTTTTATTTATTCATGCATTCATTTATTTATTAATTAATTTACTAATTCATTCATTCATTTATTTATGTATTTATTTATTTTATTCCTTCATGAATTTATTTATTGATGTGTAACATCTTTCCGCTCGGTTGCTGGATAGTTTTGTGGGAGTGATTTTGAAAATTGGGGACGGAAGTGAATCGGGCAGAAGTGGATCGAACGGAAGTGAAGACGCACTGCCAGAAAAATGGGACGGCAGTGAATCGGGCGAAAGTGGATCGGACGGAAGTGAAGACGCACTGCCAGCTGGATGTACAATTGAAAATGTGTGTATTGGAAACAAGGCAGTGTGTGCTCTGTAGCGCGAGAATGTTATGGCAATACAGTAGGCAGTGCATTTAGCAGGCACTGGTTTGACGAGCACAGTGGCAAATGTTTCACCGACTTTCATTTGTCATTGAGCAGTTTATGAAGCTTCACGTTCAAGGTTGAATATCACATGGGGTAGGACAAAGACGACAAATGATATTTAATTAAGCGGCATTATTGTCAAGCTGTGGGTGAGTAGTCAAATATTAAATGCATAACAGAATGTTGTTATATGAGTGGAATAAAAGCTGTACAGTATTTTCATCATATGTGAGACTAGGTCATTTCATGATTGTAGGAAGCCATGTTTTGATTGTTTACGACGAACTGTATGAGAGCCTTGAGAATAATGAATGTTATAGTTACTGAGGAATGTGCTCACAGTATTTGAGAGTACTGTCGACGTTGTGTGTCACTTTGTTATTATGAATTATTCATGTAAAAGGAAGGAAGGAAGCTTGTAGTTTTGCGTGTCCGTTAATCTCACGATCATGATCCACGGTACCTCCCTTTTACGTGGAATGCGAACCACAGGACATGACATTTCAATTCGAAAATCTCACATGTATTGACGGGGAATCAAACCCGGTCTACCTTGGTGAGAGACTAACAGCTTGACCGCTGCGCCACCAATGTGACAGTAGCATATCTCCAATTCAATCTATACATTCATCATAGTACCAGTATGAAAATGGAGTTTAAATTAACATTTTAAGAATGTCCAAGCTGTGTAGTATACGAGTAGGATAACATGTCAGATGTTACACGTCATATGCGACTACTGTAAGGCTCGTATCTTTATTTATTTATTTATTTGTGTGTTTATTTACCTAGGGTCATAGAGAACCTTCTTCAGTGCTTCAAGGAGAGTTTCCTCTGTTACGTCATTGATTTCCAGTTTGACTCCAATACCTGCTGTTTCAATATACTTGACATCATAAGCCTGATCAGCAAAGAAGGGAATTCCAACTAATGGTACTGCATTATATGCAGCTTCTTGGAGACTTTGCAGCCCACCTTGGAAAATGAAGGCCTTAATGTTGGGATGTGCTGAAACAATGCAAAACAATTCTTTGAAAAGGTATTTAATTGTTTATTTGTATAACATACCGTACAGACTTTCTTTTTAACGCTTCAACTTGGTCTTACTTGTTCCTTCACACTGCAGTTTTTCTCTGGTTTTAGCTTCTAAGATTAATGATATGAAAATTATAGTACTAGAAAGTTTTCATTATCTGTTATTGACAGGTACATGAAATAAAGAAAAGTAGGTCATATCCCCGTCGCGAAAGAAAAGACCATCTTGTGGTGTAGCAGCTAGCATTCTTGGCTGTCAGCCCGAAGGCCCAGGTTTGAATCCTGACTTTACCAAGAAATTTAATTATGGTCAAAGTGCTGAACGGGGTACTCTCAGCTTCGTGGGGCAAAACTGAGAAAAGATAGGTTTGATTCAGTAGCATAGCCAAGAACAACCAATGGTGGGGGGTTATAATTACAAAATATTTCGTGGTGCACACATTATATTATTATAAGGGCACTAATAAAAGTGCATGGTGTTTATATTCCTGTAATGTACCTATACAAATTGCTGTAAAGTAAAAAAAAAATAATCAGAAAACAGTGATATTAAAATACAGAAAATGTATAGAAAACATATAAGAAACAATAAGGAAAAGAAGATTGACGTTTGATGGACATTCTGTATTTACAGAATGGATGACATTAGACTAACTAAGCAAATTTTCAAATATCTTTGGAAAAAGAAATCAACCGCCACCTGGATTCAAGAAGTCAAGAAAGATCTGGAAAGGAACAACATAAGAGAAGAAGAATTATTATTAATAATAATAATAATATCGTATGGCCTCGGGTGCCTGGTGCAAGCTATGTTAATTGACACCCAGAGGGTAGCTTGCATGTCGAATTTCGTCGTTCCTTTGAACGCTATGAAAGTCAAGGAGGTTAGATATCTAAACTCCTTGACACTACAACGCTTTCAAGTAGAGAATGGAGGAACTTTGTGTTGGCGAAAAATCCCGACATTAATTTTGCCATTGAACACGGCCTACTGAATTCAAATGGGTTCTTTAACATGCCAACAACGTATGACATGAGTGTCGTGATTTTTGTAAGAATAGAAGCACAATGCAACAATGAAGGGATACTGGAAGAGAAGGAGTGAACAACTGAGGAGGACGAATTGAAATAATTGTAAAGTGGTCCTTAGAAGGTCGTAACGTAAGAAGAAGAAGAAAATACAGAAGAACAATATGAACAAGATCAATAGTTTTACAGCAAATGTTATGATGAGATTACAATCTTAAGTTTACTTTTGAGATTTCTTAGAAAGTAGATCCAACGGATCTGTGGCTGTTCCAAGAAATTTTTAATGTTAATAAATTGTTTATTTTCTTTTTGAGGATGTTTTTGTGCAACAAATTGTTTTCCTTTCACATGACCTAGAGCAGTGGTTCTGAACCGTAGAAGTCTGCGGACCACTCAGCCTGAAATTGAATCATGTACGGAGCCCCCCGACCTTCTCCCCCCTCCCCCCAATACACCGTATCAGTTGTACTCTTCCTCAATAACACTTATTTTAAAGATATTTTAATTCAAAACCTGATAGTCATCGCCGTGAATACATTCGGACGATTCTCGTTCATCGCACATTGTTTTCGAAATTCCCATTTATTGGCCACTTTTTTATACGTGCTGGTGGACCCTTTTCTCCCGCGGACCACTCCCGAGGCACTCGCGGACCACCGGTTAAGAACCACTGACCTAGAGCTACAACTTGACTCTTGTTGCCGTTTACATTGTTTGGTGTGACCTTGGCCCGTGAATGGGCTACAGTTCATATCTTGAACCACAATAATCTTGGGGAATGTAAGATGGGCAAAGAAACATTTTGGATGATTTCATGCCCACCTGGCATCAAAACCCCGTATAGGTTGAAGTACCCTGACATTTCTCTTCATACGTTACATACAGGATCGATTGTCTCCGAGAGGATTCCGAGTTCAGCGTCCACGCCAGCCACACGCCATCGCTCCCAGCTCCTGCCGCTATCGTAATCTGATGACCCAAGGTAAGTAGACTATAAGGTAGGACACTCCGGTGCCTCTCGCTCCCATTGGCTGATAAGCTGTGACGCAGCTTGGATGTAGCAGGCGCATGCCAGCTGATATTTACAATGCATTCTTACGGGAAACACAGTCATATTTCGCTTCTCTTTTCCGCTCGTGGTATTCAATCACAATAATGGCAATATGCGCATTATAAAGAGAAAGGTATAAACAATATATTGCAGTGGTTTATAATGCGAAATATACTTCATAAACACACACAAAAAATATTTTAGATTAACTACGCTACCGCACCTTAGTATCAGCTGAGCTTAAAAGAAGCCTCACAAAACACAATAAAAGACGTGCAAAGGATGGAAATACGAAATTTAGCAATAGATAGGCTACATAATCATGCTTTAGCGATCCTGCGCTGTAGCCAAGCGCGTTATATTGCTCACTACGACCGCGATGGGAAGCTGTACCGGTAGTAAGTCGGGAGTTCAGAGGTTCAAATCCCGGCGCTGACAGCGGCTTTCCACACTCCAGGCAAATGCCGAGATAGTAGCCTACCTTGTTTCAAGTTCCGGAGCACTTACCTCATTTCCGTCCCTAATAATTACGGTCGCACACACATTACAACAGTCACCTTAAAAGCACGGATTACAAATTGAAGACAAGTAGCCTACACGGAGCTGATGATCAAGATGTCCCAGTCCCAACAACATACATTATTAATGTAACATTGGTATGAAAATGATCAGTTTATAAACACTTACCTTTTATGCGACTTGAGTTTTAGATGACGAAACGACCCAGAGTTTGTTCTTTATTGCTGCATATTTCTCCAGTAATTTGATCTTGATATGCCTATTCAGGTGACGGATTCTGATAAAAGTCCTTGTCCTCACGTATAAACGAATTATCTTCTCATACACTTCCGGGAATTTTGATTTTATTAAGGTGGTCAGGTAGGTCATTACATTTTTCTTTTTGATATAGTTCGTCCATGAAAAGAACCGAACAAAACTTCAAATTCAATCATTTTATGGAGCCACTCATGTGTTGGACGAGTAAGTCCCCTTTGAAATGATGGGTATCCAATCATCCCTGCTCTCGTCTGTTACACACAAATTTCCCCCCTTCACACTTAAACTCTCATCAGTCGACCTACTCTTGAATGCCACATAACCGGCAAAGTACTTAAGTGCATCTAGCGAAACGCCATCTTCACTGGAGAAGTATTACCGATGCAACTGGTAGCAAGTTTTAATTTTCAGCTTCTGCCGAGCACGTTAGATGACTCAATACCAAGATAAGTAGATGCTCACAATATTACAAAGACATTTTTATCGGTCTAGCAATAAAGCGGGGACCGGCAAAATGCGCACGTAGCCGGGTGACTAACAGCCGAGAGATTACATTAAAGCAGCTGCTATATTGCTAGATAATATGAAATGAAAATCCACAGCCTGCTTCCAGTCTCCGACCGGGTCAGGAATGGAATGAATGAATCCCCCATCTAGCGGCGAGGATATGAACTGTGCCGGCTGCCGAGGCCTGACGCACTCCTCTGGGGCAATGATTAAATGAATGACAGATGAAATGAAGAGATAGTGGAGAGTGTTGCTGGAATGAAATGGTGACAGGGAAAACCGGAGTACCCGGAGAAAAACCTGTCTGCCTCCGTTTTGTCCAGCACAGATCTCACATGGAGTGACCGGGATTTGAACCACGGACCCAGCGGTGAGAGGCCGGCGTGCTGCCGTCTAAGCCACGGAGGCTTGCTACATAATATAATTAATGTTATTGGTTGAACGTCCCTTTTAACTGCTGCTTTAAGAGAAGCCGGGGTGCCGGAATTTTGCCTCTAAGGGGATCATTATCGTGCCAGTAAATCTGTTAACACGGCTCCCTCGCATTTGCTTACCCTCAAATGCCAGCCGACTGCACCAGGATTCGATCCAGCAACCTTGGGCATAGTAGGCGAGAACGTTACCGCTGAGCCTCGCAGCCAGCCTATATATTACTACACCGATAAGAATGACCCTATAGTTTCGTAAGCGTGAGAGTACTTTTGTAACTGTACCACAACTTCCTGCGAGGGTGTGCTTGATCCTAGAAAATGTTAAGAACTGAGAACTACGATATTTAACCTATTTAAAAGATGTGCATTTGTATGATCTATGCATATTATGAGAGTCCAGAATACTCTCACGTTTCAAGTTATTTGCACGATACAATGCCAAAGAATTTAAGTGTCCAATGCAATTAGCTTATTGATTATTTAGCATTTTATTATATTCCTTATTTAAAACTACAGTACTTTTCAAGAAGTAGTAAATCAGTTGGGTGCAGCCCAAAATATTCATTTGAGGAGTTTGGACATCGTGGCCATTTAGCCCCGTGCACTTGGGCGTGTGTTAAATTTGTCTGGTAACCTGTGTTATTGTGGTGTCTTTGTGTAGTTGTAAATCAGATGAGGATTGAGAAGAAGGCAGCCGTGGCCCAAGTTAGGAACCAACCCGGCAGTGGCAACCCATAGAAAACCACGTCCAAGCTGGCTGAGGTGGGAATCGAACCCACATCTTCTCAGATTTGCCTCACGAGGCTGAGTGTACCCGGACAGCCACGAATACTAACCGCTACACTACGTGGTGGTCACACAGTAGTCTGACTTGGGACTCCGATAACCGTTTAGCACTTGGTTCAATGTTGTTTACCTCACTGATTAATTTTCAACATTACCATTTTGGAGTTCTGTTTATTAGTTTCACGTAAACGTGAATCTTGGGATTATGAGCCACAGGACCTCCTTTTTTACGTGGAATCCGAACCGCAGGACATGGCATTTCACTTCGAAAATCTCACATGCATTGACCGGGTTATTTTATCAGTCTCCTGACAGGAGGGTAGCAAGTTTAATGGTACAGACTGTAGTGATACGCCCTTTATAGGGTATTAGTTGACAGCAGAAGGGCATGCGAGGACTACCACATGCATATTTCTCTTCAAAAGCATCCCTTTTTGTTGCTAGAGACAGCTGAGAACTGTTTGTTATACATGGTCGCCACGACAGTACCCAACCGATGACGTCACGCTGCAGCCTATGCTCTGGCAAGCCGAAGCGCGGAGCCCGGAGTGGCTCCCCCTGCTGATGACCAACTGATGATCTGACAGCCAACCAGCCAAGCCTAACCTAGCCGATATTTCCCCCTCTTCTCCTATCTCATTCAACAATCCCTGCCGTTATCCATTGTCAAGCACCAAGCCCCCCTTTTTCACAGTCCAAGTCAAGAAATCCTTTCGCCCCAGAGTTAAATCAAGCCAACTCTTCCTCGTTCCGCAGCAATTAACAATTAATTAATTAATTCTTATTAATTAATTGTTCTAATCTAAAATAAATTCTTATCGGCGCGCTCATTGTCACAGTACCAACTGTTAAACTGGTTTAACCCTGAGCGACCGAGACTGAATTTATTCTTCATTCTTCACTTTCACGATCTGCCAAGGGCATTTGATCTCCCTCCCTCTCACCCACTCACACAACATGTCTCAAAGCTGGATGGTAGGTTACAAAGAACCTGCAGGTTCCCCTAATTCGACACACTCCTGCAGTTCTGCGCCTACAACAATCACTCACGACAAAGCCTTTGCAGCCTCCCCCAACATAGAACAATGCTGCAGAGAGTCATTCACAACAATCATTCACACTAAATTCTCATGTATGGACATGGATGACCTGTTATACTACATAACACCTGTAGACAGGTTCCCCGCTGGCATTGCGATTATTGTTCGCCCTCCTACTAGGGACACATTTGTCAGCTCTCTCAGAGCGGCTATTATTAGCGTGCTCTCGCCCATTGTTGACAGTGTGGCCCTGATAGAGGAGATTACCAACGGCTTCATCTCGATCACTCCCATGACGAGAGAACATACTGACATTGTTTCTCAAGCTCTGTCCAGCCATCCAGCTATTCCCTCCCACATTGTCATCACACGACACGTCACAACAATGGAAGATTCGGAGACACAAACAGAAGACACGGATGAGGTTCCTACACTAGTAGGCTTCGTATCCACACAAACAGATGTTCCAGAAACTCTCCATGAGGCCACACAAACTGTCCCTGACACGACCGACACCTGGTCTCAAACATCTAGGGCTCTTATTAAGCCCCCTAAAAAATCTAGGAGGAAAAATAAGAGCACTCAGGCCTCTTTGGATCAGCGCAAACACACTCTTTCAAGCCCGGTCATCTCTCCCTCTGAGAATGACTCCTCACTTGCTTCTCCTCCTCCCTTAGACACAGTAAATTCAGCCCCTCAACAAAGTACATGGGTGACTTCTCGCCCTCCTCCCAAACCACATTCTACACTCACAATACAATGTTTTAACTGCCAAAGATTGGACCATAACGCTTCAAATTGTCCTCACCAGACCCGCTGTAACAGATGTGGTGATTCTCATCACTACTCAGCTTGCAAGGTCGCACGTGACTGCCCTAAGTGCGTCAACTGTGGTGGGGGACATGCAGCCAGCTATCTAGGTTGCCGATACATTAAGACAGCTATTAAGCGTAGGCAGTTAAACTAAAGACAACAGGCCAATACTTCCATCCTCTCCCTCATGTCACTCACGTTTGCCCCGCCTTCTCGAACCCAGAACTCAGCCCTGACACAATTCCTCCAAGTACTCCAACAACTAGCCACGATTTCCCTCTAAAACATTTGCCAAACGCTCCCTCCTTTCCCCGCGCCGCTGCACGCCTGCTCGCGTGACTGGCCACGGCCGGCTCGCGCGGGATGGTGTCCTGCGGGCCGCGGGCTCGAACGCCCTACCAAGACACCTCTGCACTTAATGTCTCGTCTATTGTTGCCCCTGCTCTTGCTACTACTTCTGTCACCCGCTATTATTAACATCTATGAGCCGCATGGCTCAATCTGACTCTATATGCTGCTGCATTCAACACTTCCCAACCTTACCAAACTCCAAATTCCTATTCCTTCCCCTCCCCCCCCATACCTCAGGTCACATTCTGGCCAATTTGATTCCAAAATATTACCCAAATATCAATCTTCCTTATGTAACTCCTAAACTCCTTTTGATAAAGCACTCATGGCCCCTCGATGGACTGAAAGGCTAAAAGCACACGCGTCGAAGCCGGCTCCGCCGGCTTCGCACGCATGGGTCAGGTCAGCTCAGGTTCATGAAAATGAAAAATGAAAATCCACAGCCTGCTTCCAGTCTCCGACCGGGTCAGGAATGGAATGAATGAAGCCCCCATCTAGCGGCGAGGATATGAACTGTGCCGGCTGCCGAGGCCTGACGCACTCCTCTGGGGCAATGATTAAATGAATGACAGATGAAATGAAGTGATAGTGGAGAGTGTTGCTGGAATGAAATTTTGACAGGGAAAACCGGAGTACCCGGAGAAAAACCTATCTGCCTCCGATTTGTCCAGCACAGATCTCACATGGAGTGACCGGGATTTGAACCACGGACCCAGCGGTGAGAGGCCAGCGTGCTGCCACCTAAGCCACGGAGGCTTCGCAGGTCAGGTTCATACGTTACCTAATATATCCTGTTGTGGTAGCCACTTGGCCACCATCACATTGTTGGGCTGGTCTGGAAGAGAATCTGCCTCCCATTTCCATATCACTCGTTGAGATATCTTAGAAAACACCTTCAAGATAGCTGCAACTTTTGGTGCTGACAGTCTGTCACTTCTTATATTGGATCCCAGACTGAAGTAGATCACTCCATCTTTGGCTTCATCTAGAAATTGTTTGATTTTCTACAGACAGACATTGGAAGGAAATCATTTGGAATGAATATAAATAGAACATTCACATTTGCAGCCTAATGAATTCATATATATTATTTCATTAGTATAGATCCCTCCTGCGGCGCTCACAAGCGACCGATCGTGACAAATGAGCATTCAAATGAAAGAGAATAGACATTAGCAGTGATGAATTTTGCACTCTAATTTCACAAATAGGCCTATCTATAATTTCTTTTAAAAAATATGTAGCCTACGAAGTGTGCGATTTGCAAATACTATTGCTGTAGGGAAAGATGTTCTTTAATTGCTGTCCACTTCGCATTTTGGCCGCTGTGATGCCTGTTTCATGTCATTTTAACATTCTGAGGTCTTTCCTTTATCATTATGCGTGAATTTCAGAAACAGTAATCTCATATTATAATTTCTTTAAAAAATGACTTAAAAATGTACGAAGTGTGCGATTTTCTGATACTGTTGCCGTAGGAAAATAAGTCTCTCATTATAAATCTATAGGGGAAAGTGTGGTTTATGAACATGTGAGATTTCTCGCACCGGTTCGCTTGTCAATCTTAATTATTGTAAGTTAATATAGATAATATAGGGAAATTCTTACGCTAGAGGCCCCAAACCACTGTCTATAGCAACTTAATTACATTCAAATTTAATGCATGAAAGAAAGAAACGAACATGTTAAATGAAGCTGTTCAAATGAGCCCAGTCAGATGGTGGGATCATGTGATGAGAATGGGAGACGACAGATTACCTAGGAGGTTAATCAACTCAGCTATAAAGCAAAGTTAGACCTATAGGAAAGCCATCGTTACTACCCACTTGACATTTCAGTGCGGTCAGAAGTGAAATCACGTGAACTAGTCAATCACAGGCAGCCATTCAAATCGATATATCACGACAAATCGGTCTGAATGGCTGCCTGTGATTGGCTGGTTAGAGTAATTTCACTTCTGACCACTAGATAGCTCTAGCGTAGCACTGAAACGTCAAGTCAGAAGTAACGATGGCTTTACTTATAGGAGCATTAGATTCAATTGTTAATGATCTCAAGTTGATATGTCAACGGCAGAGGAGGCCGCAGTACTAACTGCTAATAGGGGATGATGAGAATGTTAAAGCTAATTGTTTAACATCCCTTTATTTAATGCGGCTTTTAGAGATGCTAGAGTGCTGGAATTTTGCCCCGAAGGGGATTTTTAACATGCCAGTAAATTTACTGGCACGGCTCCCTCGCATTTGTGCACCCTCAAATGCTAACGGACTGCGCCTGGATACGATCCTACAACCTTGCGAACAGCAGGCAAGAACGTTACCGTTGAGCCACGCGGCCGGTCTAGGGGATCATACACAGGTGACATTCACAAACAGAGGCTTGCAGACAAGACTGGATGTTGAAAGGCAAAACAGTCTGAGATGAAAACGATGGATACCGTACCTCCAATGATGCAAAATAGAACAAGCACAAATATGTGGTGTAAATGGTTGGCACTCTTGTGATACCATACTTCACCAAAGTTGAGATGTCAACAGCTTCAATTTGTTGGCATTCATTTTCATTGACCTGTTTGATGGTGCAGAGTGTATTTTTGTATAATTTTCCTCCAGTTGGCTTTCGAGTAGTGGCCTTCAAAGGGGTGAGGGGGTCAGAGTGACAAGGGGGGCGCCAGCTCTGATTGAAATATTTATATTTCATATTCTGTAACAAATATTGCTATCCTGATGAGAAGCGCATTGATGCGCTGCATTTTCCACTTAAGTGGCGATCAATCATTGAGAGTTAACACTCTTGTCCGATGTCACTGTAAGCGACAGTTTTGTATGAGATCAAGTCCCAGATTTACCCCCAAGGCACCGGACTCCCCCATTCTTCACAAACTCGCTGGTTCTACTTGGGGAGCTTCTGCTCCCACGCTCTGCACTTCAGCTATTGGGCTGGTTTATTCTACAGCGGAATATTGTTCTACGGTCTGGATGAGCAGCTCACATGTTCGGAAGATCGATGTTGTTCTGACGAGATCAGTGGACAATGCGAATCATTTCTGGCACAGTTAAATCCACTCCTGTATTCTGATTGCCTGTATTAAGTCACCTCGAACCTCCAAGACTGAGAAGAATGAAGAACTTGGTCCGAGAATTCCATAAAATTACAGGGAACCAGTCTCTCCCTATTCATGGTGACGTAATTGGAGGATTTCATCGTCGGAAGTCCAGGTCTCCACCCATTCAAACAGCTCAAGATCTCATTTTAAGTAACTTCAGTGCCACAAAAGAATGGGAAAGTGAATGGTGCGTCAAAGTACCTCATGAGTGGCAGCCCTTATTTAATGCAAACCATCCTCCTCCTGGCTTTGACCTACCAAGAAAAAATTGGGTTGCTATCAACAAGGTTCGAACTGGCCATGGTCGATGTGCATCATTACTTCATAAATGGTGCTTAAAATCTTCCCCTCTTTGTGATTGTGGTGAAGTGGAACAGGCAATTCATCACATTGTTACGGTGTGTGAAAGAAGAGCGTTCTCCGGATCCATGGATGAGTTCCTGAAGGCTTCAGATCATGCTGTGCAGTGGTTTAAAAATCTGGACTTTAATTTATGAAATCACCTGTATATATATTGTCGATTATCATTGTGTATTTTTGTACTTGTTATAATTTTATGTGTGTAATTCCATAAGCTAATAATAATAATTGCTATCCTCATATCCATGAACCTATCATAGGCAGGAAGCTCCCATGACCATTCAAGACTAATAAACTCATACTTTTGCTGTCTTATTTCACAAGTACTGACCAGTAGATCCTGCCGGCAGGAATTCTGAGAAAAGGTGGCGGGTAACATTTCCCTTACGGCACCCTTTCACCGGCCACCCGCAGCGATATCTCCATACTAAACACTTAACAACCACTAATGACAATAAGCCGCTTGACCGCCACTTCCTTACAAGAATGGATTCTTCTATTTCTGTCATTGTCAACTTGAATTTAGCCAGGCCTTTGCAGTCAGTTCAAAGACAGTGAGTGAAAAGGTGAATTCTAGTGCGTGTTCAGTGAAAATGGTTAGCCCGATTTACAATAAACTGATACAAGTAACGCCATTACATTTCTTTTTTGACAAAAATCTGTAGAACTTTGATGTGCTCTAAGAATAGTAAATTGTGTGTTATTAATATTATTATTATCATTATCAGTAGTGGAGTGGTGGTGCTTCTAACTCACTCCAGAACCCCCCTTGCTCTACTACTAAGCCTCAGCCATGTTAAATATCTCTCGAACGCATGGTCCGATTTTGACAAATGAGGTATCGTTGAACTCGGGATGACGTTATCTTTGCTATGGACTATTCGTTATATTTTTCAATTTTTTTTTGAAAATTTTTGTTTTTGAAACTAGGTGATAGTTTGAAAACTAAACATGATAGAACGTTGTGCCATAGCTCAAACGAATGGTCTTTATGCCCTTTATTTTCTATAATGAAACTTTTTTACTTTTATGTTTTTTTTGAAAACACTCGAATTTTGAAAATCCTATATTTTGGAAACTAGGAACTCTACAAAAAAGTTTGTTTGACGTAAATGAATGATCCCTACCCCCTCTACCCCCAAAATAAATTTCAAGTCTCTAGGATGAAAACCTGTAGGTAGTAGTGTGGTAAGGGGGGAGCTGCTTCCAAAAGCAAGTTGTGAGACCCTGCGACCTTGGAATGGAAGGAGCCATGCTAGGAGGGCGTGCTTGGATTCGTTTTTTTCGTCTCGTTGTGCTCTTTACGGGAATGTAGGTGTCGAAAAGGTGAAAATTTGGAAACACGGTCTTTTTGGGGTAAAACCGTGATTTTGAACTTTTTGCTATATCTCGCGAACCAATCATGCTAGAGGCATGAACGAGGGGTCCAAGGACTCGGGCTGACGTCCTCTTTGCTATGGACCACACGTTATATTTTAAAAAAAATTTGGAAACTCGATTTTGGGGTAAACACGTGTTTTTTATGATTTTTGCTGATATGTCACGAACCAATAACGCTAGAGACGTGTACGAGGTGTCCTAGGACTCGGGCTAACGCCCCCTTTCAAATGTGGTAGATATTTTTTTCCAAAAAATAATTCACAAAGGGCCTAACGCCGTACATGTTGAAAAAAAATCTTTACCGTTACCTGTTTATAATGTTTATGAAGCGTGGTGGTTGAGAGAGACGATACGGCTGGGTGTGTGTGTTTCAATGAACCTGTCGCTGACCACGGTGGCCGTGTTCAATAGATCAATTGATACTTCGACGGATCGGTGTATGACAGAGCGAGCGTGCGTTTTCACACATTTTACCTTTAACGTGTAAACGGTGATGAGAACTTGATTCTATGTTGGTCGAAGCGAGTATCGAAAACAAACGAGCAGGAGGTAAAGGTCATTTGAGGTTATTGAAAGGCTCCGATCTGACTTGACAACAGGTGCAATGGAAAAAATGACCAAGACGCTTGAAGGTGAAATAATCTGACCATTGTGCTGGCAGGGAAGTGCGAAAGGCGTACACACATGTGTGAAACCACAGGCACGCTAAACCAGTGACATCCTGTCTTGCTTCGTACGTGACAAAATGCAAGTCCATGTGAAATTTGATCTACCGCAGGTGTTCGCTTGGGTGTTATCTGTCCACGTGCGCGATAACTGTTAACAAGTCACATTCTGTTTTGCTTCGTACGTGACAAAATGCAAGTTCATGTGAAATTTGATCCGGCGCAGGTGTTCGCCTGGGACGTTAGCTGTCCACGTGACCGATAACAGAATGGTCAAAGCGTGGGAAAAAATGATTATACATGCAACGTAGCATATATAAAGACATGTCGTTATCATTTCCACGCTCACTTAAGTGACTACCTTTGAACACACTGCGTTGCATGAAACCCCTGGTCTTGTTTAACAGTTTTGGTGTTGGTGGAAAATACTTAACCTTGTTGTGGGGTAGGTATATATTTATTTATTTATATATTTATTGATTTTTATATAAATACATGCAATTATTTATTGATTAGATAATTAATGATTTTATTTATTTATTTGTTTGCAGATAACGTGTATAGCAGATCTGTCGTGTGTCGGTGGGAAATATATTAAGGAAAGAGAAAGACAGACAGATAGAAAAGAAAACCATTTCCACACTAGCACACGAGACGGGAATAGAGCAAAGCATTACACGTCAAAGTGAGATTTGTTTTTTTTAAATATATAACCTGCTTGATTTTGTTTTGTTTATGAAATGCATAAACTATATGGAATGGATATACTTATGGTGGTTTATTTTATTTCTTTTTAGAGTGTTGGAAAACGCTTGACCTTTGTTAATAACCAGGAACGTGTGTGTTTGGGACCATTGTCAAGCAGTCTACAGCTGAAAACTCAGGTGAGAGTGTTCTTTCTAAAATAATGTCATTTGCTACTGCTACCGATAGCCTAACTTGGGAACCTCTAAACAGTTGTTTCAAATCGCGTGTGTGCTCTGGCCGCGTGGTCAATGTTAGAAAAAGTTTGATTCCCAAAGAATTTTTACAATCTTGTTTTGAAATTTTTAAAATTGAAATTTGTACAGCACAAAGGTTGCATACGGCTTTAAAAGTGAATACAGAACTGGTGTGCGATTTCATATATAAAAAGAAGGACGTGGAGCATAAAGAAACATTTTATATTTGCAGTAAAATGCAAGAGCTATTCATAGCCCATAATTTGGAACAGTGGTATGAAACCCACGTGGTGAATGCCTTGCTATCAAAATTTGATAAACTGCAACAAGGACCGAGTGGCCTTGCCTTAGACAAAATTCATCATTTGCAAATCAACATTTGTCAATTCAACCCGTTGAATGCTGGGTCTAGCTATATTAAAACACCACCAGCAATAGCTTCGAAAAAGGCTGTGGTCAATATAAAGAATCGTGACAATGATTGCTTTCTGTGGTCTGTGGCTGCGTTTTTGCAACCAGCACAACATAATGGTTGTCGACCAGGAATGTACAAGGCCAAGTTTGTTGAATTGAAACATACTTTAAATTTAACTCGAGTATCGTTCCCTATGGACTTAACCGAGATCCATAGGTTTGAACAAGATAACCAGGACTTTTCGTTCATGGTGTATGGCCTTGATGGTAATGAGATTGTGGGTCCTCTTTATGCTACAAAAGAACCGAAATGACACCACATTCATCTTTTATATTTATCTGTAGGAGAGGTGAATCACTATTGCCTAATTAAAAGCCTGAGTAGATTGCTAAGCAGACAAGTGTCTAAGCACGCTGGTGTAAAACATATTTGTGACCGTTGCTTGCAATATTTTAAAACCCCTACGCTTTTGGAACGTCATAGGGTGGATTGCGTTTCTCAGGAAGCGGTGAGATTGATATTGCCACAAGGGGACAAGGCTGTGTTAAACTTTAAAGACATTCATAAGCGTGACACTGTTCCCTATGTGGTATATGCAGATTTCGAAGCACTCACCACACCCATGGCGGGATGTGAACCAGATCCCACCATCAGCTCAACCACACCCATTCAAAAACATGAACCCTTTGCCATAGGATTTAATGTGGTGTGTGCCTATGACCCCACGCAATCCGTTTACAAATACCGTGAGGGGCCAGATTGTGCCAAATGGTTCTTGGATGAACTTGTCAAGTTGGTCGATCATGTACAGGAATTACTAAACCACCCAGTACCCATGAGCCTATCTCCAGAACAGCAGCAGCAGTATGAGCATGCCACGACATGCCATATTTGCGAAAAGCCTATTTTAAGTGGAGAGGAAAAAGTCAGAGACCACTCACACTTTACAGGGGAGTTTCGTGGAGCTGCGCATAGTAAATGCAACTTGAACTTTCCAGCTCCTCGTTTCATTAGTGTCTTTTTCCACAATCTGGCGAATTATGACATTCAGTTTTTGATTCGTGAATTGGGCCATGTCAACAAGGGCTCGTTTACCATTATTCCCCAAAACCATGAGCGTTTTACGGCCCTGACATGGTGGTTGGGCGACTTTAGCATTCGATTTTTGGATTCCTTTAAGTTTATGGCATCCTCGCTAGACAGCCTTGTGAATGGCTTGAATGAGGAGGAATTAAAAAATACTAGAATGCATTTTAATGATCCTGAGCAATTTCAATTGTGCATTCGGAAAGGTATATTCCCGTATGATTTCTGCAATAGCTGGGACGTGTTAAAGCAAAGAAAACTCCCACCACAAGAGAAATTTTACTCGAAACTAACACGCAGTACCGTTTCCGATGAAGACTATGCACATGCATGTCAAGTTTGGCGAGTGTTTGGCATGAACACGCTAAGTGAATATGCTTTGCATTACCTAAAACTGGATGTATTGCTGCTCACTGATGTGTTTGAAAAATTCCGTAACTTGTGTCAACACATTTACGGTCTTGACCCGGCTCACTATTATACGAGTCCTGGGCTCTCGTTTGATGCCGCTTTGAAATACACTCAAGTGGAATTGGATTTACTCACTGATGTAGACATGGTTCTATTTATTGAAAAGGACATTCGTGGCGGCTTTGTGTCACTTAACCAGCGCCATGCTGAAGCGAACAATGTCTACATGCCTGATTATTCACCAGACAAACCAGAATCGTACTTAATGTACTATGACGTGAATAATTTGTACGGTTACGCCATGAGTCAGCCTTTGCCCTATGGGAAGTTTGCTTGGCTGACAGACAAACAAGTGTCAGAATTTGATGTGAACATGGCTAGCCAAGAAACAGGCCGTGGATATGTGCTAGAAGTGGATATTGAATATCCCTCATCCTTGTATGATGAACATGCCGATTTCCCATTCTGCCTTGAGCAAATGGTTCCCCCTGACAGTAAAGTGAAAACTGAAAAACTCATGGGCACACTTTACAACAAAAATCGGTATGTGCTACATATCCAAATGTTGGTGCAATGCCTCGCCCAAGGCTTAGTGTTGAAGAAAGTCCACAGGGGTATTTCTTTTGCTCAAAAAGCATGGCTTGAGCCATACATGCGACTCAACACAGAGCACCGACAAATGGCAACACAGCAGTTTGAAATTAATTTTTTTAAATTAATGAACAACTGCATCTATGGCAAGTCCATGGAGAATGTCCGCAAATACCGTGACATTAAATTGGTGAATGTCTGGGAGGGGCAGTGGGGTGCCCGGCGGTACATTGCCAAGCCAAATTTCAAATCGATCAAAATTATCGATGAGGATTTGGCTACTATTGAAATGAGTAAGACCAGCGTGACCATGGATAAGCCCATTTACTTGGGTCAAGTCATTTTAGACTTTTCTAAATCGGTCATGTATCGATTCCACTATGAGTTTGCCAAACGCTATTTTGAGGACGTCTCTCTTTTGTATATGGACACGGACTCATTCATTTACCACATTCGCCACTGCAACCCCTATGACGTCATGAGGCAACATAGTGACTGGTTCGACACTTCTTGCTATAGTGCTGACAACGTGTTTCAGCTGCCCATAGAGAACAAGAAGGAAATGGGCGTTTTAAAAGATGAATGCGGTGATTCCATTATGACGGAATTCGTAGGTTTGGCTTCGAAAATGTATGCTTATCGCACACTCGACTCTAAGGAAGCCAAAAGAGCAAAAGGTGTAGGTAGAGCAGTGGTAAAATCGCTACGTGTAGACGATTACTTAGCGGTTTTACGCACTGGCAAAGCTATGTCTCATACACAGTGCAGGATACAATCCAGCAACCATCATTTGTATCTTGTGGAACAGAGAAAACGCACCCTCGCCTCCATGGATAACAAGCGTGTGTGGGCTGATGACCTGCTCACTAGCCTGCCCTGGGGTTATGATCGCAACGAGGAGGAGGTGTGATTTCACTGTTTAATCGTTTATGGGACATGGCTTTTTGTAACTTGTAGATTTAGAATTTTGTAAATATTGGTTTCTGTCATTGTAAATAGTAGATTTTGTAAATAGTGACAATTCACTTGGACCTTTTGCTCTTTAAAAAGTTCTATGCAACCTTATTTTTTTTTAATTTTTTTGATTGGTAAATAGTCTGATTCTTTTAACGCTGTACAAAGTTGAGTTTTTTTGTAAATATGAAATAAGTAAGATTTTTAGTAACTTTAATAACTAGTATTTAATTATTTTTCGTAATGTAAATGATAAACTAAAAAGTTCTTTTGGGATGAGTGTGCATGTCGAGAATGTGCTTTTGGGAATAAATAAAGTGGTTGTGTTTGTTCCCAAAGACAGGTGTGAATGTATGAGTGGAGAGAGAAAACTGGTGTGTATGATTGACCAGAGCAAACACGATGAGGTAGGGTGGGGGGTAAATGGTCACTTATATACTCATTTTGTTTTCAATAGTTTCGTTTTTTCATTGAAATGTGGCAGTCAATAGACATTATTTTTGTAAAAACAGTCTTACCTGCAGTAGTCGTAGACCTCGACGTTTCTCCAAACACACATCAACACATTGCAGTATTATCAAGGTCAAGCACTTGCATCAACATCATTGTCAAATCTCAACTTTCGACATACACCAAATGGAAAAAATATGAAAACAGCAAAATGGAAATTCCATGTTTCCATATCACCAAAACAGCAAAACTTAAAACGGACATTTTTAAAAACTGGAAATGGCCATGTGTGAAATTTGAAAATTCAAAAACTTCAAACAGACATTGTTTAAAATGTGTCATCAGCAAAATGGAAAAATCCATATCATCAAAAACGTTAAACTTGAAACGAACGTTTTCAAAAACTGTAAATTGCAAAATGATTAATGACAGTGTGTGGAATTCATCATGTGTGAAATATGTAAAATGAAAAAATCAGCCATCAACATCACGATTTCTTAAAATTAAAAATAACAAAACATCGTGCTCTGGAAAACTTTTGTTTTTATTTCATAGTCATAGTGAATTGATAAAAGAAAAATAGAATACAAACAAATCCCAATTCCTCACTCCTCAATGTTTATGTCCATGCATTATCAACTTTCCTTTCATAGCACTCATGACAATCAGGGCTGCCATCCTTTCACCCACTGAGGCATCACTGGATGTGAAACGTTGTTTAGCTTTCTTTAATAACAATTTATCTGCCACATGTCTTAAACCAGGATGACTATGGCGATAAGAAAGGTCATGTTCCTTGCATGCTTGATCCAAAAGATTAATGGGTACATCACCACGTTGTAAACGTTTTTCGAGACGAGTTCCAGGGCCGCAAAAACGATAACCTGGAAGATGGATTTCGAAAGGTAAGTATTGAATCACTTTGTCAATGATGCCATTGCCAGTACAGGTCTGGCATATCCTTTTCCATTGATGGTAAAAAGGTTTGGTCTTCCTCCTCCTCTGTGGACGATGTTTGTGTTTGTTGTTGTTGTTGTTGCTTTTTCTCGCCATGACACCCGTGGAATGATTCAACAAAGTCTTTACATGGACTTTTATGACCGTGATACAGTTTCACTAGCTGGCAAGTCGCACACTGACGCATAGACGGTATTTTTGCCATGGCCACTTGCTTATGGTGATCGTAATCCGTACAGGGTTGCAATTCACTCAACACAGGATCTTGAGTCCATGATTTTGGTACATGTTGCCAGATTTCTTTGACCGCGTTGGCAGCCACATAATAAATGAACGACTTGGGCAGCGCCAAGAGTTCCTCTTTGGTAAAACTGTCTAGTTTCTTTTTGCACACAAAGAACTTGCCGATGGCTTTGTCCGTAGCATTGCCTTTCTCCATGGTATCACGTGCTGTAGATGTTTACACGTCGCTTGTAGAAATCTCACTGACGTCATTCACAGGTAAATCTTGAGTTATAATTTTGTTCAACAACTCCCAGCAGGCATGAGTGGTTAACCAATGAAAGAGATGCCACGCATGCGATAGGGCTGTATGGGTAATGTTGCCACAGGAACAAGTATCCATGAGCGTTTGCAGGGAGGGGCAGCCCAACTCCATGAGGTCGATACATTGGCAGTAAGACGCCAAAAATGGTTGCAACCATTGACGTTTTTCATTACCTTTCACAAATACCACATTGGCCGAGGACAAGTGTGCTTTCATAACCACATCCAAATATTTATAGGAAATGGTTCCCTGATTCCAGTCTAGTTGCCTATGATTTTCAATCCACTGGGTTTGTTTACGGTCTTTTTCACACAACAAATCAAAAGCATGGGGTGGTTTAAATAGCAAATGCGTAGCTTGTGATATCCAAAACGTGGTACAATCGATCACGGCCACTTGTTTAAATATAAATTTGTTGTCACCAATTTTAAACCCTTGGCAATCCACAATGAGTGTGCGCAACATGTTGACGCTTGTCTGGACCAAGTTCAACTGACGACTGACGGACGATCAGGTGTGATCATGGCATGGACTTACCTGCCATGCTAGTTCCAAAAAAGAAGGTTAGGGTAGGACAGTGGGGGCATGCAAAAAAATAAGAATTTAAGAATTACATCATTTTATTATCATTACACGTCTTACAGGCCTTTGTCATTTTGGGATAAGGACGATAGCAACTGATACAACAATATAGTCTCTTGTGTTTGTAACGTCCATAACACCGATGATGTCCCAATGTCTCTAAACTAGACGTTTTTGATGGTGAGCTGCTCACCGAAGCACCATGGATACCATACGGCCCACATGTATCGTAACTTGTTTTATTTTCATCACCCAGAGACACAAGTGAGGGATAGCTTGAATGACAGGGTATATTTCCCACTTTCATTCTACACAGGTAGGGGCAGGTGGGTGACCAGCGCTGATGTTCCTGCATGGGTTCATCGCCCTCCTGCCATTGGTCTATGATGATGGGACAAAAGGCACATTTCACTTCATCTCTTGTTTTTAAATAGTAGAATCCAGCAGCCGCCAAGGCTTGAGGGTTTATGAAAGGCACTGGCCACGTGGCAAACGTCTTGAAACGTTGTTCCTCAGAGTTTAAATTCATGGATGTGACGTCTCTTGAGGCTTTAAAGCAAGACATGACTGAGTGGCTTGACGTGGGATGACCTGTTATTTATACACTCGTCACTTGGTTGGATAGTGGATAATAGTTGACTTGTTTGTGATGAATAATCAGACAGTAGGCCGTCGTATTGGCTGGTACATTGTCATGCGTTTCAAAATCTAGTCGAATGTCGATATTGGATGGCTTGACAGACTCTTCCAGGTAAGAACAGTCAAAGACAATCAGTGGCGCTCTTGCCTTAAACGCTTGGGGTAGTAGCATGGGGCCGTTCTCTTTTTGATAATACGACCATCGAAATTTAGAAAACAAGTCGTACAGGGGGCCAAATTTATTTTTTGAAAAATCCAAATCCAGTCCTTCATAGGGAAACACAGCTCCGTTGAGGAAAAGACGTGCATTTCTCAATTGCAGGTGATCAAATTGCGTGGCATCTTTGGTTTGTTGATACTTGCGATTCGTTTGAAAACCCACAATCAGGTAGAGAGGTCTCTCTGTATAGCGAGCTGTTTTTACAGACCAACTGTGTGTGTTGGTGGTGGGCAATAGCGGATACTCATGGAGTGCCCAGCTTCTAAATTCCATGGGTAGAGGCATATCTCTCTTTACCATTTTGAGTATGTCCAGTTTTTTGCTATCGTTAAGGGTCACATGAGGCACTTTCCATAGCAAGCGTTGTAGTTGAACTTTTGAATCGATGGGGGCATTGTCGGCTCCCTTGAGTGCATTATTATCACTCCTGTCTCTCACCAGATAAAGCACTTGCCTTGCGTTGACCACAATGCGTTGGTGATCTTCGGCAAAGCCTAGAATCAGTTTAAGAGGTAAATATCCAGTAAAGGTTCCATCGGTGTGTACCATCCAGTCATTGGTCGAGTCAGGACACCAACCTGCCATGCAAAGTGTTTTACCTTCTTCCTCACTATAAGAGGGGTATAGTTTCATGACACTGGAAATGCCCACATTTCGAGTGCTATCCACCACGATATCGTTAATGACATACCGCACTTCAGAAAACAGAAAGGCTAAACCATGGTTGGCCAACTTGGATGTGGTAGGTGTAGAGCCATCGGCTTTGGTGAGCCGACCTTCAATCTGAATGACACTTTCATGCGGTAGGGTGTAAATATCTTGGTTGTTGATAACAAATTGAATTTCATCATTGTTATTGAGTCCAGGTGTTTGAGCTTGATAGGAATGGAGATCAATTCTTACCACTCCTGGTTGCTCCTCGATGCGGTTCGCTATCTCTAGGATAGAATTCATCATGAGGGTTGACGTGGTAACCCAAATGCTGTAAAATCTGCTTGTTCTGAGATGTTAACGTGTATTCACGTGGCAAACAACTAACACCATTCCTAGACGGTGTTGTTGCTTTATACACAAACTTCATAGTGGTTTTAGCACCAACTTGTAAGTCACTGGTGTGGTAGAATCTAGATCAATGAGTTGTTGATCTCTATTGATCAGTCTTAATGTTATATTACTAATACTATCAACAGCCACAGCATGAAAAAGCACCACTGGAGGGTTTTCACGAATAATATAGCCATTGGGTGATGTCACAATAAAGTCATAAAGTGAATGCGATGGTTCCTGATTGGTGTACACTTGGCTAATAATATTACACGTCACCGACACATGATGGTCCTCAATGAATTTCACTTCATGGTCTGATTCATGTTTTTTGTTGGACTCCAACACACGTGGTTTAAATCCTAGTAATGGGCCAATGGAATCGGGGTGTGTTTTAAAGTCAATGTTGAAGGTAGAGAAAATACTGCAGCGATGAGTGTTGGTATTGCCTACAAGTTCAAACTTGTGCGTTCCGTCGAGAAATGACTTTAAACCATATTGATTGATCAACACCACATAAATGTGTTCATAAATATCATCGATCGTGTATCCACCAGAGTTCAGGGTGAGCACAGAATCATCATAGTAAAACTTGTTGTTCACATTTTCACGTATGTTGTATATTCGATTGTACGTTTCAAGAGAAACAAGTCCTAAACCATAGGGTTTTTCACTCAATTCGATAGGCTGGTAAAAGTCTAGGCTGACTTCAGGTCCACGTCCATGCACTGTAAACGTTTTACTTTCTGCCGACATACTGGTGGCGTTTTTGCTTATGCTGCGTCTTATATAAAAAAATTAAACACAAACGTCCACACTGTTGGCTGTTAAACGTTTGCTCACGTTTCACATTATAATATATCTTGATCCTGTTTCCAAAATAGGTCACTAGTTCCATGGGCGGGGGCAAATTCCCAAAACTGTCAAAGTACCATACCATGGATCCCTCTTTGACATAAGCTACATAATGCGTTCCTGGTCCTCGGTGATCATCCAAATTGACAACAGCACATTCCTGTTTCCAGGGTCGTGGGGGTAATTGGTTTCGCATAAACACACCTCGAAAATGAGAAAGCTTTAGTTGTTTAGCATAGCTTTCCACTTGTTGATGCGTCAGGGCATGTCTTGCTATGGCTGAGGTTAATTTTTTTTTTTTTTAATATTTCGAAATGGTGAAATCCCAAATCCTTGTTGATAAAAGGCTGGCTTTAAATTGGCATTTCTAGCCCCCATGGCAATCGCTTCCATCGTTTCAATATGTCGCTGACTTTCTTTGAGTTGTTGCTTGCCCTGCTGCGCGGCTTTAATGGTTTTCGCCACTGCACTGGCACCGCCCAAAAGTGAACCTAGAGCAGCCAACCCGGCAAATAATGCAGGTAAAAATCCCGCTCGTTTTGGGACGGGAATCACTCGCCCTTGGTTTGAAACCTGTCGCCGACGTTTTGGAATAACCTGTCTCTGTGCTGCTCGAAGGGCTTTCCTTATGGTCAATACATTATTTTTTCTTTTTTTCTTTCGCAAGGGCTTGTCCTCGAATGTTGTAAGCCCAGGCTTTGCCAAGGACAAAGTCCTTTTTTTAGTCTTTCTCACTGCATACCTTTGTTTCACCATGATGATAATGACCAACAACCTTTCACAAGAAAGTTTAAATCACAACTAACGTCAGATGGTTATTTCATGGCTGTATATTCCAATTCCACATAAAGTGGGAAGTCGTTTATGGTTTTTCCCGCTTGCTTTTCATCCCATGTCAACATGAGATAAAAGGATAATTCGTCCCCTGCATTGACCATTTCATGGTTATGAAGCAACATTCTATGACCATTTATCTTTATTTGTAAATGGTTCTCATCAGGTATGGCATATTTGATGTGAATGGTTCCATCATAGTGTAATCGATAGTGGCTTAATCCTGAAGCAAGCACATAGGTCAAGTGCTGATCATGGACTAGCGGTAAATGGTTTCTCTCATTCAAAGGTTTTTCATTTGTCAGATACACTAAAAACACAGATGGGATAAATTTATAAAGCCTTTTCATTTCATGGGTCACGTAACGCTTGATACAAACATCGTCTTCGTCTTGTGGGTCTTTCACGTGAATAATCCGATGGTGATTAGCGCTATAGCCATTCACCATAAGCTGTGGCACTTTGTCATAAAACTCATACACTTTGTTATCCACATACTTTTTCGTAGTAACGTCTGTAGACACTTGAGGATGTTTTACATGGGTTAACCGCTTTCCCTTAAAGTTATAATCTCCCTGTTTTGTGCGTGGCACTACTGACCTATCCACATAGTGTTTATTAGCAGGATCTGTTTCCTGTTTAGGATCATGTATGGGGACAGGCCTAGCTTTGGCCATCAACGCACGTCCAAAGACATCCATCGTCAACCTGTAGTAGCAGTCTACTGTTTCTATGACAAGGTTCGGTGTCCTGTATATAGACAGCCGGCTAGCCTGTCTAAGCCTTAGTTGACATGAAGATTATTAAGCAGCAAGAGTCATTCCCCGTGGGGGACATGGTTTCCCATCTCTGTCCCACATCACGTGAACAACGCCATGGTTCACTGTTTCCATCTTCCATTCGCTGCATCATTGTGGGGCCTTCCGGCTGTGGAAAGACAAATCTTTTGCTAACGCTCATTACAGCGCCCAATGGTCTGCGTTTTCAAAATATTTATATTTTTGCAAAATCTCTCTACCAACCCCTCTACGTGTTTCTGGATCAAGTCATGTCTGGATTACAAAAAGAGAATATGGGTTATTTTACATTTTCCATGCAAGAAAATGTGATTTCACCGGATGAGGTAAAGCCTGATTCACTCATGATTTTCGATGATGTATCCACTGAACGTCAAGGCATCATTCAAAGCTATTTCAGCATGGGTCGACACAAACATATCGATTGCTTCTATCTTGGGCAAACGTATTCTAAAATGTCCAAACAGTTGATTCGTGACAATGCCAATGTCATTGTTTTATTTCGCCAGGACGAGAGGAACAGTCGTCACATTTATAATGAACATGTGAATCCGGATATGACCTTTCAAATGTTTACAGAATTGTGTGCCAAGTGCTGGAACACTCAACGTCATGCCTGTTTAGTGATTGACAAACAAAGTGAACTCAACCAAGGACGGTATCGCTTAGGGTTTGATCATTTTATTGCTATTTAAGGCCCTGTCTCATTCCCCATCAAGTCATTTGTCAAGACACCATGGCGTTAGCAGAGAGTCAATTGAAAAAGCATATTATTAAAGCAAAACATACTATTCGCCAAAAGTTTCGTCAATTGAAACAATCACGTGCCAATCATGCTTTGTTTATTCAGCAACATTTAGCACCTCCACTAAAAGCCATGTTGAAACCCTCTTTCAAGCCATCTGAAACGCTACCCACCGTTTCACAAGCCACGCAGACGCTGCAAGAGGACCCTGAGGAAGAGGAAGAGGAACAGGAAGATTTGACTAGTGTTAGTGAAGTTGAGGATGAGGAGGAACAAGTGTTTACGCCTCAAAAAAAGGCTGCACCCCTTGCAGAGTTTTTGAGAAAAAAGAAATCCTTGGCCATGGTCGAAACACCTTGCCCTTCCAGAGCGTCTCCGTTTTCACAACTCTTGGCCACCCCTCAACATAAAGCTCAACTGAAAACCATTTTAATAAAATATTATGGATCAACATTGGAACCCTATTTCACCGATCTATTTATTGGAAACACAGATACCACGTATGGTGTTCGCTATGAGAATGATAGTTTTAAAATTGGCGATTCATCCATTAAATTTGCTCGTACTAAAGCTGTCATTAAAAACATCAACTATAAATTAACGCCAGGACTGTTAAAGCTGCTCTTTTCTCGGACCCCCTCTTCCCATGATTATACGTCAGAGGACCTTGACAAATATAAATCCATTTTATTGGATACCCATGCTCACAAAAGACAGTATGATCCCACGCAACAAGTGAATGCCAATATATCTCAAAAATATAAAACCATCATTGCAAAAATGTTTCCCACCAGTCAAAGTACTCGTCGTAAAGCATCCGCTTCGGGAGTGACTTTTAAACCATTAAAACCCCTTGTGGATGTTACCTACTGGCACAATCCCAATAAGCTTGTCCAGCGGCTACAGTTGTTGCATGCTTCACGTCAAGCTGGCCATACCGGTCACGATTGGGAAATTCAAGAAATTGAACAAGAACTTCGAAATGCCAAAATTATTGTTTAAGCCCTCACCCATTAAAATGGGTATTGCTCACGAGTTGCATCGCCCAGCTAGGCGTCACTATCCGCGACTCAAGGTGATTTCACGAGGTGTGGATGAACTTTGGCAGGCTGACTTGGTTGAAATGATACCCTATGCTGGCGTTAACGACGGTGTACGCTATATGTTGACCGTCATTGATGTCTATTCCAAAATGGCCTTTGTTGAACCTGTGCGTCGAAAGTCTGGCCCACTAGTCACTAAGGCCTTTCAACATATTATTCAACACTCCCAACGTCAACCTCAGCTGCTACAAACCGACCAGGGGAAAGAATTTTTCAACAAGAACTTCTCCAGTTTTCTCAAATCTAAGGATATTCACCATTACACCACGTACAGCAATCTGAAAGCCAGTGTGGTCGAGCGGTTCAACCGAACATTGAAAACCCATATGTGGAAAGCGTTTACCGCTCAGGGCAGTTATCGCTGGTTGGACATGTTACCTGAGCTAGTGACACGTTACAATGACACCAAACATAGAACGATTGGGACCAAGCCACGTCTCGTAACTAAAAATATTCAGCGATTGGATAAACTGTTTAACCCCATAAAAACAGCTGATCCTAAACGTCACCGACTGAACATTGGGGATTTTGTTCGTGTGAGCAAATTTAAGTCTGCGTTCAATAAGGGCTACACGCCTCAGTGGGGGACTGAACTATTTCGAATTCGTCGAGTCAACTTGGACACTCCAGTCACCTATTTACTCGAGGACCTCAACCATCAACCCATAAAAGGTAGATTTTATCTCCATGAACTTCAGAAAACAGCATTTCCTCAGCATTATCTTGTGGAAAAAGTGTTGAAACAAAAAGGAAATAAACTCTACGTCAAATGGTTAGGGTTTAACTCTACGTTTAATTCCTGGATCAATAAATGACATGTTGTGTGAACCTGTGTACTTTTTATTTATTCACCCATGTTGTACACCACCTATAGCTCTATGTGTACAGCGCTCCGCGCTTCATGCATGTTCATACATGTTTGTCTTTCCCTTTCCTCCTGTGTTCTCTCATACATCACCCCCTCCCCTCTCCCTCCCTTCACCTCCCACCACTGCTGTTTGCAGCTCTTGCCTATCTATTGGTTGTGACATCATTCCGACAAGTTGCATCATACTTTTTACTGATTCAGCGATTCCCACGCTTTGAACATTCTCTTATCGTGCACGTGGACAGCTAACGTCCCAGGCGAACACCTGTGCCGGATCAAATTTCACATGAACTTGCATTTTGTCACGTACGCAGCAAAACAGGATGTAACTTGTTAACAGTTATCGCGCATGTGGACAGATAACGTCCCAAGCGAACACCTGCGATAGATCAAATTTCACGTCAACTTGCATTTTGTCACGTACGAAGCAAGACAGGATGTCACTGGTTTAGCGTGCCTGTGGTTTCACACATGTGTGTACGCCTTTCGCACTTCCCTGCCAGCACAATGGTCAGATTATTTCACCTTCAAGCGTCTTGGTCATTTTTTCCATTGCACCTGTTGTCAAGTCAGATCGGAGCCTTTCAATAAGCTCAAATGACCTTTACCTCCTGCTCGTTTGTTTTCGATACTCGCTTCGACCAACATAGAATCAAGTTCTCATCACCGTTTACACGTTAAAGGTAAAATGTGTGAAAACGCACGCTCGCTCTGTCATACACCGATCCGTCGAAGTATCAATTGATCTATTGAACACGGCCACCGTGGTCAGCGACAGGTTCATTGAAACACACACACCCAGCCGTATCGTCTCTCTCAACCACCACGCTTCATAAACATTATAAACAGGTAACGGTAAAGATTTTTTTTTTAACATGTACGGCGTTAGGCCCTTTGTGAATTATTTTTTGGAAAAAAATATCTACCACATTTGAAAGGGGGCGTTAGCCCGAGTCCTAGGACACCTCGTACACGTCTCTAGCGTTATTGGTTCGTGACATATCAGCAAAAATCATAAAAAACACGTGTTTACCCCAAAATCGAGTTTCCAAATTTTTTTTTAAATATAACGTGTGGTCCATAGCAAAGAGGACGTCAGCCCGAGTCCTTGGACCCCTCGTTCATGCCTCTAGCATGATTGGTTCGCGAGATATAGCAAAAAGTTCAAAATCACGGTTTTACCCCAAAAAGACCGTGTTTCCAAATTTTCACCTTTTCGACACCTACATTCCCGTAAAGAGCACAACGAGACGAAAAAAACGAATCCAAGCACGCCCTCCTAGCATGGCTCCTTCCATTCCAAGGTCGCAGGGTCTCACAACTTGCTTTTGGAAGCAGCTCCCCCCTTACCACACTACTACCTACAGGTTTTCATCCTAGAGACTTGAAATTTATTTTGGGGGTAGAGGGGGTAGGGATCATTCATTTACGTCAAACAAACTTTTTTGTAGAGTTCCTAGTTTCCAAAATATAGGATTTTCAAAATTCGAGTGTTTTCAAAAAAAACATAAAAGTAAAAAAGTTTCATTATAGAAAATAAAGGGCATAAAGACCATTCGTTTGAGCTATGGCACAACGTTCTATCATGTTTAGTTTTCAAACTATCACCTAGTTTCAAAAACAAAAATTTTCAAAAAAAATTTGAAAAATATAACGAATAGTCCATAGCAAAGATAACGTCATCCCGAGTTCAACGATACCTCATTTGTCAAAATCGGACCATGCGTTCGAGAGATATTTAACATGGCTGAGGCTTAGTAGTAGAGCAAGGGGGGTTCTGGAGTGAGTTAGAAGCACCACCACTCCACTACTATTATCACCCCATGGGTGTCCGCATTGAAGCAGCTACAGCCTCTGGCGTGCCGAACGTATCCTCGGACATTCCCGGTACTAAAAGCCATACGCTAAATAAATAATAATTATTATTAATTTAACTGGTATTTGCAGTAATTATAAGGTGCGTGAACGAGCCGGAGGCTGTAATGCGCAAACCGGTGACGACATCGGCCAATCGTGGCGTGTGTAACGAGGTGTGGTTCCAACCAGAGCGTGGAAGATCACAGCCCGTCGCTAGAGGGCACGCGTGCACGTCACGTGACGACACAAAGCGAGCAGCAGCATGCATCAATCGTCCAACGCTGCCAGTCGCATTGCAAACAGTGACATGGAGGCGTCAAACGAAGAGCAATGAGGTGTTGTTCGGTTTCTGACAGCGAAAGGAGTAGGGGGAACGGACATCCATCGCCGAATGTCACAAGTGTACGGCGAACTCTGCATCTCCCTTGCAAGGGTCAAGGCGTGGCACAAGCGCTTCAGGGAAGGACGGTGTCGTTAGCCGATGATGCCCGGTCTGGGGCACCCCCCTGCATTACCGATGACAACGTCCAGCTGGTTGATGCACTCATTACCCAGGACCGCCGAGTGACAGAGAACGTCATAGCCGCCGTGGTCGGATTGAGCGTCGGAAGTGTGCACACCATCATGAAGGAACGATTGCACTTGCGGAAAGTGTGTGCCCAATGGGTGCCCCACAGTCGTCAACCACACCAGGAAGCATGTCGAATGGCCTACTGTATAGGTCTTGGTTGGACGATTGATGCATGCTGCTGCTCGCTTTGTATCGTCACGTGACGTGCAGGCGTGCCCTCTAGCGACGGGCTGTAACCTTCCACGCTCTGGTCGGAACCACACCTCGTTACACATGCCACGATTAGCCGATGTCGTCACCGGTTTGCGCATTCCAGCCTCCGGCTCGTTACTCTTTGAACGCACCTTATAGATAGAAGCAAATACTGTAGATCTTGTGGCCCGTTTTTCTTTGTGTGCAAAGTAGCCTATGAGAAGTGCTAAGAAAGGAAAGAAGAAAAGGGGGGGGGGGGGTAGGGGGAGGGAGGGGGGCGCGACAGAAAGTGTTTGAGAACCCCTGCTTTAGAGGAAAAAGCTAGGAGACATTAGATATGAAGATCTGATTGATCAAATATTTCTGTTCTCTCTAACTTCTTAACCAAATTCTGGGTTCAACATATTGATGGTAGGCTACATGTCTTTAAAACAAATATAGTCCAAAATGCTGTGGTATGCTCTTTACTTGTGTGTATGAATAAGGCATGCAAATGCCTACTATTCAAATGTGCATATTGTCAACCCTATGACATTCGAGTCACAACTACGACTTAATTTTGTGGTGACATGAAACAAAGACAAATGCATATCATTGGATAGGCTCATTACCTAACAAAATGACAAATGTGCTTTGTTTCTGCCCAATCATTACTATATATTGATACTCAAGTCAAACCCCTCTCACCTCACAGTAGATCAGAGCAAATACTGTAAATATTTAAATTTCTTCGTGGGGAAGAACCAACTCAAAGCAGTTACAAATTTCAAATATTTAGGAGTGACTTTAAACTTGGGGTTCTGTTTGGATACTTACCTGTGGTAGTGGGTTTGTAGTGCGTTTTATATGTAAGCCTGTTACTTGCACCACATTGGGCAGTAGAGGCCGTGGATAATCTAGGGACCAATGGTTGTAGGTGATAAGAAGACTCTTATTTCTCTCGGTCTCAGCTACTGGAGGAGGTGCATCACCAAAGTACTTCCTCATGATCTTTTCGTGCTTCGGCATAGTGACGTACCTCCATTGATAATCAGCCCACAGTTTAAACCAGGTGTTGTAGATCCTCTCCCAGAAGGTCATGTGGTCTGAGAATGGGTTAGCCCAGTCAGGGCAGTATGCTGGATGGTCAGGGTTACCAATGCCCCACATGACAGGGTTGAGTGCTCCCAAGGAGAAGACACCAACTAGAGGAGGGGAACCCACTTTGTGGTAGAGGCCGAAGTAACACTGGTACCCATGAGGCTCATAAATAACCATATCAAATGTCTCCTTGTTTGTCCTGCAACAGTGCAAACATGGGGATGAAATCATTTTTGGAAGATTTAATTAATTAATAAATTAATTAATTAATTAATGTATTTATTTATTTACACTGTTTACGCCCACATTGGAGCACCAAAATCAAACCTTATATGCCAAGTCTTCCAATATTTCAAATAATAAGTTCAGTTCTTAATTCTTGATAAATTTTTCCTTTCCCAATACTTCTTCATCCTGGAAGATCTTGCAGCTCGTTTTTCTGCTGATATAACATATTTCTTACGCTGTGAAATTTTGAATGTTAGTCGAGTGTATTTGTTATTCAGAAGCCGTTTCTCCTCTCTATGTTCAATTTGATGTTGAGTTATTTTCAATTCGTCTAAATCCATTTGTATTTCTTTACACCATGTGATTTTTGTTTTACTGTTCCAAAATAAGTCAAAAAGTTGTTTCAGGAGTCTAGTATTTGGCAAGCGGGATAAGTGTCCAAAAAACGCGATCCTTCGTTTTCGTATCGTGTCAATTAATTAATTAATTATTTTTTAATTTATTTACTTATAAATGAGCATCAAAGTTATGTATTAATTTATTTATACATGGAATTAAGAAGCTACCTTATAGCATTACAGCCTTTCCTTACTCCGGTAACATCTTTAAACCTGGCGTGGTGGCTCAGCGGTCTAGCTGAATGCCTCTCACCAAGGCGGTCCGGGTTCGATTCCCGGTCAATGCATGTGAGATTTCCGATGTGAAATGCCATGTCCTGTGGTTCGGATTCCACGTAAAAAGGAGGTCCCGTGGCTCATGATCTCTAGATTAACGGTCACGTTAAACTACAAGCTTCCTTTTAAACCTTAAACCAAGAACTCATCCTACCATCAACTCTCAGTGCAGCCTGATTATCTACATAAATACTTTTGATTGCCTGTAGCAGCCTTCCCTCAATAGCATTAACAAGGATGCTCAACATTCTTTCCCTTTGTACTCGATTGTATGCCTTCTTCAAAACACAAACACAAATGTCTATTCCTCTCGTAGCATTTCTCAATAACTTGGCACATACCGGTACTAAAAAATTTATCTTGCCATCCTCATTTTGGTCTGAAGCCACACTGGTTTTCATCCATCTTACTCTCGGCCAATGATCGAACTCTCCTTTCACAATATGTGAGTACACTTTGCCAGGGACACTTATCAAACAAATGCTTCTATAATTATTGCATTTTTTTGGTTACCTTGCTTATAATTACTGCTTTAGTCCATTTTGCACATTTCCTAAAACCCATGCCAATAGGGATGTATAGAACTAGCACTGATAGAGCGCATTGCTGTTGTACTGGGTAAGCGCAAGGCACTCTTCAGTTGTCTCCTGTGTTCTCATGCCGCTAATATCCACGAAGTTAAGTTGTTATTTTCAAGACTATGCCGAGCTATTGCAGTGTTCCTCTTTGCTAAAATCAGGGGAGCCCGTTTTCGTTTCACCAATTTCCACAAAATAAAGAAATGAGGAAGAAATGGTTACATGCTATTAGAAGGAAAAAATTTCGGTGAGAAAAATCTGACAGAAAATATCGAAGTGTGTTCCCATCATTTTCAACCCGACGACTTGAAAACTGTGTTGGGTAAGTGGTATGTACAAAGGGAAATTATTCCTATTTTGCACCAATACACTGATTAGACATTTCGATAACAACCATTGAATTTATGCGTTTGTATTTGATTTTTTTTGTGTGACCTCCTGAGAGGCCGAGTGCAGGTCTTTCTAGTCGACGCCCGTGGGCGACCTGCGCGTCGGGATGAGAGATGGAATGGATGAAGGCGAATGAACCTGGGCAAGGATGTGGAAGGAAGCGGCCGTGGCCTGTCAGAAGGTACCGTCCCAGCATTTGCCTGGTGTTGAAAATGGGGAAATCACAGAAAACCATTTCAAGGACGGCTGACGGTGGGGCTCGAACCTACGCGTCTACCGAGTCAGCAGAGACCTTGGCCCCATGATCTAACACTGCGCTTTAGCCAGCGTAGCCACTGCTGTCGGTTTATTTGAAGGTGAGAGAGCAAGTTTAAAATTGGGCGCTGTTCCATCGCTTTTTCCGTAGACCACAGACACAACAAAAATGATGCCGATAAGCCTAACATATCGGAATCTGCAGAAATCATCTCCATTGAAGTACGGGAAGAATCGTCAATATACACGAAGAAGTGAATGTAACATTTGTGACTCCCATTTTCAAAGAAAGCAATACCGGTACTCGGACAAATACTTCAAGAATAAATGTCGCTACATTAATTCACAAACGTACTATGATTGGTTTCTTGAAATCAGAATTAATCGTCAACTTCCATCTGCTCGACGGGGAATGTGATAGCGACTTACCGTACCGTACTTCAACATTCTTGAGACAAAGGCAGATGAATGGAAACAGTTCGTGGCCCTAAATCAGGGTTTCTCAAACATTTTAAACATTGTTTCCTTGGGGTACAGGAACGATTCTTATTGGAAAATTGACAAAATGACATAAGAAACAAACGTTGCAATGAATTTTCGAGGTATACATTACCGGTATCAACTTTCTTTGATTATGTTTATCTTAAAACACGACAGTTTCATGTAAGCTATCAACCTAAGAAAATACATGAATTGAAATCTATAAGCAAGGGGAGCAAGTGAATATTTAAATCTCTATTTAAGATTTAAGTCTTATCTATTATATAAAACTAAGTGTCCTGACTGACTGACTGACTCATCATCGCCCAGCCAAAACTATTAAAGTTAGAAACATGGAATTTTGGGATTATGTTCGTTGTAAGTCGAAAACGCCCACTAAGGAAGGGTTTCTGGATATTCAGTTTCTAAAGGGGCGTTAAGGGGGTACACCTGCATTTCATTGAATAACAATATCTCCGGATTGCTTTCATTGGGGGATTTGATACTCGGCATATAAACTCATCATTAAAAATAAGAAGATACGTGTCTGAGGGTTTTTCGATGTGGTGTATATTATGAGGTGAAAGGGGTGAAAAGTGGGGGATGAAAGTTTCCTAACCAAGCGTGTATCTCTTAAACGACATAGGCGAGGAGTTTGGAACTCAGAGGAAAAAATCAGAATAAAAAATAACAAAATAGGTGTTTGACCGTTTTTTCATAAATCCAATATAAGGGGCCCATGGGGAGGGGTGAAAATATGGGGGGGGGGAACGTAATATGTCTGAGTGTAAAATTATACATGGCCTATGTTGTAGACAATAACACATTACATCTTTTTTGTCTCTTGCTATTTCATCATACGACGAATACTTAGGGAGTTATTAATGATTTTGTACTTTTTGGCCGGAATTTTCTAAGTCCCAGGAATGACATAAAAATTGATTCGTATGAAATTTCGAAAAATAGTTTTTTTAATACTTTTATTATATTTTTCACGTATTTTAGGGTCCCAAACCAACATGATATTTTGATGTTTTTTTTCGTCCCATGCATTTTTGGTTTCAGGAAATAGAATTATTTTCCACTAGAACCGATGCTTATCTATTATTTAAAACAAAGTGTCCTGACTGACTGACTGACTGACTCATCATCCCCCAGCCAAAACTACTAAAGTTAGAAACATGAAATTTTGGGGATATGTTCTTTGTATGTTGAAAGCGTCCACTAAGGAAGGATTTTTGGATATTCAGGTTCTAAAGGGGTGTTAAGGGGGGTAGACCTGCATTTCATTGAATAACAATAACTCCCGATTGGTTTCATTGGGGCATGTGATACTCGGCATATAAACTCATCATTAAAAATAAGAAGACACGTGTCTGAGGGTTTTTCGATGTGGTGTATATTATGAGGTGAAAGGGGTGAAAAGTGGGGGTTAAAGGATTCCTAACGGAGCGTGTATCTGTTAAACGACATAGGCGAGGAGTTTGAAACTCAGCGGAAAAAAATCAGCTTAAAAATAAGTAAATAGGTGTTTGACCGTTATTTCATACTTCCAATTTAAGGGACCCATGGGGAGGGGTGAAATTCTGGGAGCAAAAAAACAGGAAAGAAAGTGTCCTTACTGATTGACTGACAGACTCACTCATCAAACTGAGGGGGAAAAAGCTGTTTAAAAATAAGTAAGTAGGTGTTCGACAGTTATTTTAGAAACCCAATTTAAGGGGTTCGTGGGGAGGGGTGAAATTCTGAAAAAAGAAAATTGAAAGAAAAAGTCCTGACTCACTCACCATCGCCCAGCCAAAATTATTGAAGTTAGAAATATGACATTTTGGGGATATGATCATTGTATGTCTTAACCGTCCACTAAGGGAGGATTTTCGGATATTCAGGTTCTAAAGGGGTCTTAAGGGGGTTAAACCTGCATTTCATTGAATAACAATATCTCCGGCTTGGTTTCATTGAGGGATGTGATACTCATTCATTCATTCATTCATTCATTCATTCATTCGTTTATTTGCAATTGGGGATGTGTCCCCCGGTGGCAAATTAGATATACATAACAAATAAATACTGTAATTGTACATAACAATTCACTAACAATTAAACTGGAATATTCACACAAATAGTCAGTATTTTCTTTAACACACCTGGATGTTTGGGAAAAGGCTCTAAGACTGCGGCAGGTAGAGAGTTCCAATTATCAATGGCACGGTTTACGAAAGAATATTTACCATAATTTGTTCGCTTTGGTCGGCCCTTAACTTTGAAAGGATTATCGCTCCTACTCATGTAAGTAGGCTTTTCCAAACGTTTGCTAAGCTCACCCCATGCTGGTTGATTTGTATACGTGTTGTACATAGCGCAGAGTCCAGATTTCATCCTCCTAGCCTCCTGTGATTCCCACCCAAGTTTCTTTAACATACGGCTCACACTGCTCCTGGGATTAAAGTCAATGAGCACAAATCTAGCGGCCTTTCTTGGTACCATTTCCAACTCATTTATGAGCCCTGCTTGATATGGATCCCAAACCACCGAGGCGTATTCCAGAATAGGCCTTACAAGTGACAAATATCCTAATTCTTTAGCAGAGGTACTACTTCCTTTTAATACCCTCATTACAAAGTGCAGGGATTTGTAAGCTTTAGAAACTACACATCCTATATGCCTACTCCATTTCATATCATTTCTTACGTGAACGCCCAAATATTTGCAACAATCTTCTTCTACAAGTATTTCCGAGCCAATGTTATATTTAAAATCTTGCCTTCGCACTTTGCCTATTTTTATTAGACTACATTTTCTTGTGTTTATTTTCATTTTATTTTCAATCGCCCACTTATAGACCAGGTTCAGGTCATCTTGAAGTACTGCATTGTCTTGTGAGTCATGTATCTTTCGATATATTACACAATCATCCGCAAACAATCGACAGTCTCTGCGAATCCCATTTGGTAAGTCATTTATAAACGCCAAAAATAACAAAGTTCCGATTACGCTGCCCTGAGGGATACCCGACGTTACGGTAATTTCATCCGAGAATCGGCCTTCAACTTTCACTTTCTGGGAACGACTCGTGAAAAATTCCTTGATCCATAATATTACTCTTCTATCAATCTTCGTCGAAGCCTATAAACTCATCATTAAAAGTAATAAGACACGTGTCTGAGGGTTTTTCGATGTGGTTTATATTATGAGGTGAAAGGGGTGAAAAGTGGGGGTTGAAGGATTCCTAACGGAGCGTGTATCTCTTAAACGACATAGGCGAGGAGTTTGAAACTCAGCGGGAAAATATCAGCTTAAAAGATAAGTAAATAGGTGTTCGGGCGTTTTTTTTTCATAAATCAAATTTAAGGGGTTCATGTGGAGGGGTGAAATTCTGAAGAAAAAAAAAAATGAAAGTAAATGTCCTGACTCACTCACTCATCGCCCAGCCAAAATTATTGAAGTTAGGACATGACATTTTGAGGATATGTTCGTTCTATGTCAAAACCGTACACTAAGGGAGGATTTTCGGATATTCAGGTTCTAAAGAGGTCTAAAGGGGGTTAAACTTGCCTTTTATTGAATAACAATATCTCACGATTGGTTTCATTTGTGGATGTGATACTCGGCATATAAACTAATCATTAAAAATAGACAGACATGTGTCTATGTGTTTTTCGATGTGGTGTATATTATGAGGTGAAAGGGGTGAAAAGTGGGGGTTGAAGGATTCCTAACGGTGCGTGAATCTCTTAAACGACATAGGCAAGGAGTTTGAAACTCAGAGGACACCAATCAGCTTAATAATAAATGATTAAATAATTAAATAAATAGCTGTTCGACCGTTTTTCATAAATCCAATTTAAGGAGCCCATGGGGAGGGGTGAAATTCTGAGAAAAGGAAATCGCCCAACCAAAATTATTGAAGTTAGAAACATGAAATTTTGGGGATATGATCATTGTATGTCAAAACCAACCACTAAGGGAGGATTTTTGGATATTCAGGTTCTAAGGGGGTCTTAAGGGGGTTAAACCTGCATTTCATTGAATAACAATAACTCCCGATTGGTTTCATTGGGGGATGTGATACTCGGCATATAAACTCATCATTAAAAGTAAAAAGACACGTGTCTGAGGGTTTTTCGATGTGGTGTATATTATGAGGTAAAAGGGGTGAAAATTGGGGGTTGAAGGAGCGTGTATCTCTTAAACGACGTAGGCGAGGAGTTAGAAACTCAGCCGAAAAAATCAGCTTCAAAGATAGGTAAATAGGTAATCGACCGTTATTTTTCATAAATCCAATTTAAGAGGCCCATGGGGAGGGGTGAAATTCTGGGGGGGGGGGATAGGAAAGGAAGTGTCCTAACTGATTGACTCACTCAGTCACTCTTTAAACTCAGGGAGAGAAAACTGCTTAAAAATACGTAAATAAGTGTTCGACAGTTAATTTTTCATAAATCAAATTTAAGGGGTTCATGGTGAAGGGTCAAATTCTGAAAAAAATAAATTGAAAGAACATGTCCTGACTCACTCACTCACTCATCATCGTCCAGCCCAAATTATTGAAGTTAGAAACATATCATTTTTGGAATATGTTCGTTGTATGTCAAAACCGTACACTAGGGGAGGATTTTCGGATATTCAGGTTCTAAAGGTGTCTTAAGGGGGTTAAACCTGCATTTTATTGAATAACAATATCTCACGCGTGGTTTCATTTCTGGATGTGATACTCGGCATATAAACTAATCATTAAAAATAAGCATACATGTGTCTAAGGGTTTTTCGATGTGGTGTATATTATAAGGTGAAAGGGGTGAAAAGTGGGGGTTGAAGGATACCTAACTGAGCGTGTATCTCTTAAACGACATACGCGAGAAGTTTGAAACTCAGCGAAAAAAAACAGGTTAAAAATAAATAAATCGATGTACGACCGTTTTTTCATAAATTCAATTTAAGGGGCCAATGGGGTGGGGTGAAATTCTAGAGAAAAAATGGAGATAAAGTGTCCTGACTGACTGACTAACTCACTCACTCATCAAACTCAGGGGGAAATGGACAGCTTAAAATATGAATTAATAGGTGTTCGAGCGTTTCTTCATAAATCCAATTTAAGGGGCGCATGGGGAGGGTGTAATTTTCTGGTAAAAATAATTGAAAGAAAATCACCTGACTGACTCACTGCTCATCATCGCCCAGCGAAAACTATTGAAGTAGGAAACATTAAATTTTGGGAATATTTTCGCTCTATGTCGCAAACGTCACCTAATGAAGGATTTTTGTTTATTCGGGTCCTTAAGAGTTGTTAAGGGGGTAAACGTGCATTTCATTGATTAACAATATCTCATGAGTTGTTTCTTTGGGGATGTGATATTCGGCATATAAACTCATCATTAAAAATAAGAAGACACGTGTCTGAGGGTTTTCCGATGTGGTGATATTATGAGATGAGAGGGGTGAAAAGTGGGAGTTGAGGGATTCCTAACGGAGCGTGTATCTCTTAAACGACTTAGGCGAGGAGTTTGAAACTCAGCGGAAAAAGATCAGCTTAAAAATAAGTAAATAGGTGTTGGACCGTTTTTCATAAATCCAATCCTATGGGGAGGATGAAATTCTGGGAAAAAAACAGGTAATATGTAAAATTATACATGGCCTATGTTGTAGACAATAACGCATTACATCATTTTTGTCTCTTGCTATTTCATCATACGACGAATACTTAGGGAGTTATTAATCATTTTGTACTTTTTGGCCGGAATTTTCCAAGTCCCAGGAATGACAAAAAAATTGATTCGAATGAAATTTCAAAAAATGGCTTTTTAATACTTTTATTATATTTTTCACGTCTTTTAGGGTCCGAAACCAACATGATATTTTGATGTTTTTCTTCGTCCCATGCATTTTTGGTTTCAGGTGATAGAATTATTTTCCACTAGGACCAATGCTTATCTTTATATATATAATTCTTCGACACGTGTGTATGTCACTGAACTCCTCCTTAACGACTGGACCGATTTTGATGAAATTTAGTATGTACATTAGGGTGGGTCCATGTATGGTTTAGATTCACAATCTGACCCGGTAGGTGGAATGAACACAATTTTAGAAGCACAATTTACACACAATTTTAGAACCACAATATACAGTCAAAAACAGTCGTCATGGAAACCACTAGCCTTGGCCTTGGTGAAAGCTGATGACTTTGGATGGTTTGTCTCTGCACGTTAGAGCCACCTGCGCAACTACCGCCGTAACATACACTCCGCCCGTGGCGGAAAGTTGTGTTTTATACCAAAGGTGGCAGTGATGTCGAATTCTACTGTTTGTCTCTGCACGTTGGAGCGTTTCAAAGTCACGTATGCGTCCATATACCGTTCATCCCATTCCGATAAAACTTGGGTGAGATGTTGAGTGTACTCCAGGTGTTTGGCTTAGTAAACTATTTTACAATAGATAGCGCACGACTAGATTCAACAAATGAGCGACGACGCACGAAGCGTTTCAAGAAGATCCCGTATGCGTTCAAATACCGTTCGTCCGATAGCAATGAAACTTGGGTGAGATGTCGTGTACACTCCAGGGAAGGCTTCTGGCTTAGTAAATTCCTTTTACAATAGGTAGCGCACGAGTAGATTCAACAAATGAGCGACGACGCGCGAACCGTTTCAACAAAATCCCGTATAAGTTTATATACCATTCATCGATTGAGATGAAACTTCGATGAGTTTTTGTGTACACTTACCTAAAGGTTTCTAACTTAGTAAATCCATTTCACAGGAGGTTGCGCACGAGTAGATTCAACAAATGAGCGACGACGTGCGAATCATTTCAACAAGGTCCCGTATGCGTTCAAACACCATTCGTCCGATCGCGATGAAACTTGGGTGAGATGTTGTGTACACTCCAGGGGGAGGCTTCTGAATTAGTAAATCCATTTTACCATAGGTAGCGCACGAGTTGATTCACCAAATGAACGACGACGCGCGAACGTTTAAACTAAGTCCCGTATGCGTTCATATACCATTCATCCGATTGCAATGAAACTATGGTGAGATATTGTGTACACTTACGTGAGGGTTTCTAACTTAGTAAATCCATTTCAGAGGAGGTTGCGCACGAGTACATTCAACAAATGAGCGACGACGCGCGAAGCGTTTCAATAAGGTCCCGTATGCGTTCAAATACCATTCGTCCGATTACGATGAAACTTTGGTGAATTGTTCTGTACACTTCAGTAAAGGTTTCTGGCTTAGTAAGTTCATTTTACAATAGGTAGCGCACGAGTAGATTCAACAAATGTGCGATGGCGCGAGAATCGTTTCAACAAAGTCCTGTAGGTGTCCATATACCATTTATCCGATTGCGATGAAACTTTGGTGAATTGTTGTGTACACTCCAGGAAAGGTTTCTGGCTTAGTAAATCCTGTTTTTAATAAGTAGCGCATGAGTAGATTCAACAAATGAGTGATGGCATGCGAATCGTTTAAAGAAAATCCCGTATGCGTTCATATGTCATTCATCCGATTCCGATGAAACATTGATGAGTTGTTGTGTACACGCCAGGGAAGGTGCTCAACTTGGTAAATCCATTTTACAATATTGGTAGCGCACGAGTAGATGTAACAAATGAGTGACGACGCGCGAAGCGTTCCAACAAAATCCCGTATGCGTTCCTATACTATTCATCTATTGCGATGAAATTTTGATGAGTAGTTGTGTACACTTACGTGAAGCTTTCTAACTTAGTAAATCCATTTCACAGTTGGTAGAGCACGAGTAGATTCAACAAATGAGTGACTGCGCACGAATCATTTGAACAAAATCCCGTATGCGTTATATGCCATTCATCCGATTGCGATGAAACTTTGGAGAGTTGTTGTACACGCTCTCACGAATGTTTCTAGATTAGTTAATTCATTTCACGATAGTTTAGAGGCAGTTAACAGAAATTGAAAAATATATTGTGTATCCAAAAGCACATCAAGAAGCAAAGTTACAACACTTTCTTTGATTGGCAGGACAACGTCTGCCGGGTCAGCTAGTGTAGATATATTTATCAATAAGGGCCTACAATACTCAAGTAATTGTAATCTTTAGGAGTAAGCATGCGGAATAATAAATCGTGTTAGAATTTTTGTTATTACCGATGTATTTATTCTCTGGTCCGTAGCTCATTTTGCAGACGTTTAACGATTAAACGCTGAAAATCGCTCATAATATAATAGGGTATATACCTATAGAATGAATTAATATAGTTTTGGAGTAAAATTAGAGAAGATATAATTTACTTTAGCTTAGAAATCTCGGTCACAATCTATACATGCCTCGCAGCTGATTGGGAGAAACATAGGACGATGGCCTTGCGCTTACCCAGTACTACACGAGCACTATCTGGCGCGAACATTCTCCGACTACATCTCTATTCAATTATCCTATGTAACCATTTCAGCCCTGCTTTCCTACTATAGGCTACTTTACCTTTTCTGGCAGAATTTAATCTACCCTTGCTGCTTTGTGACATTGTAGTTAAATTATCACCCTCTCTACTTCCTCAAGTGTGATCCTTTTCCCGTCCTCATTCTCCATGTGCATAACCTCAAAATCTGCCACATTGCCGTGTAAGTCTCCAGTAACATTTAGCATGACTTTGAAGTATTCCTGCCATCTTCCCAGTGCTTCCTTGTTATCTACAATGAGTTTCCCTGAATTATCCAGAACACTGCTCATTTCTCTTTTGCCTCCATTTCTAAGAATCTTTATAACACACCAGAAAGGTTTTCCTGCAGCTTCACCTAATTTTTCTAATTTATCTCCAAATTCCTCCAATGAAACCCTTGTGGGCTCTACTGTTATTTGTTTGGTTCTGTTCCTTTACACTAGGCTATATATAGCTCTCTGTCTGACAGATTCCTCGTTTGTAGCCATTTTTTGTGAGCCCTCTTTCTACTTTTACAAGCAGACTTCACTATGTCATTCCACCAAAATGTGTGCTTTATCCTGTCATTACGCACTGTTGTCTCAAGACAAGCCTTTGCTACTTCTAGTATTGCATCCCTGTATCCTGACCACTCCATTTCAATGTCTTGCAATTCATTACCATCTACTATTTGGAATTTCTCATCGATCATTTCCATGTATACGTATCTGCTGAAGTTCTTTATCCTGGACATTTTCAACCCTAATCCGTCTGAATACAGCACTCACTTTCTGCACTTTAGGTCTAACTATGATTAATTTGTGGCCTGTTTCATCGAAAAAGTCCCTGAATACCCTACAATTCCTTATCAATTTACTAAATTCAAAGTCAGTAATTATATAATCGATTATTGACCTGATTCCTCTACCCTTCCATGAGTACCTGTGAGTCTCCTTATGCTTCGAGAATGAGTTTGTAACTGATATCAGCATGTCGAATAATCATTTCCCATTGGAGTTCGATTCTCACCCCACTTACCCATATAAAAGGAGTTCTCTCAGTTTCTGCGGTGACTTAAAAGTTAGGTAGTAGCACGTGCCATAAAAAGCATTGCTCAATGCTGACCAATAGCTGACGCTTCCTGACCAATAGCATGCTTCCTCTATTTCTCCACGTGGACTCCAGAGTCCGGTCCTGACGTGCTGCTTGCTTGTCAGGTGTCGAGTGTTGCACAACTGAACGAAGCTCTGTCCAGTCTCGGTGCTTGCATTCAGTGGCTGTGGTGGAGAGTTGACAACACTGTGCCTCGAGCTGGGAAAGCCTAGCCTCCCCACAGACATGGAATGTAAACATATCCACCCAGCTAGGTTACAAAAGCGAGCCGCTTGTTAACGAGGAAACTGAGGATACTGTACACACACACACACATACTCACACACAGACAGACCCAGGAAGTTATGGCAATGTAGATCTCATAAGTCTACTGTCATGTTTTGAAAAATAAAAATCGAAAGTTGGCTAATACAGATTACTACATGAGAAAACATTGCCGTACTAAATACATTGGAACTCCAACTATCCGAACTCCTACTATCCAAATCGCTGATAATCCGAATCGCTAATATAAGCCTGAAACGTATTGCGATTACAAAATAATGATTCGGTCTACGCGCGCTATTGTCCTTCCCTCCAGGAAGCTGGTGTAGGCGCAGCGCGAACTTGATCGGGATGATGAGCTTACTCTGACCAAGATGTTCAGCAAACAATGACTTTCATTTATTACTATTGTACAGCACTTTTAAGTCAAAGTCAAGTCAACCCCTGGCTCTATCCAGCCCATGACGGGCTAAGGCCGACCAAGCGACCGCTTGCAGATATTGGGGTGACGCGTGATCAGCGCGTCGGGTCCCCTCGGCCGTTAATCTTGGTTTTCGTGATCGGGGCGCTGTCTCACTGTCAGACAGCTACTCAATTGTCCTCACGAGGCTGAGTGCACCCCGTTCCAACCCTCACGTCAGTTTTAAAATCCCTGACGGAGCCGGGGATCGAACCCGGGGCCTCCGGGTGAGAGGCAGGCGCGCTACCCCTACACCACGGGGCCGGCAGACAGCACTTTTAAGTGCAGGGTCATTATGTGTGTGCGCGCCAGTAAACACGGCAAGCTAAGCCGGCTGTGACTAGCGCAGATCGCGGCCACGCGCACCCGAGCCAGCCGGCGGTCGGCGCCCACTATCACACTTTTACCAAACATGTGCATTGTGTACTTACAGAGCTCATAGGCGATGCTGAAAATGTCCTCCCTCTCTTGTAACACACACCTGACATCTTTTGATGAAAGAATGTCCGTCAACTCTTTTATTATTGTCATTTAGACTTTCACGGCCCGTGTTACTATTCATAATGTTGAATTTTGGGCTTATGCCGTGTTTTATTATACTAAAATTCGACGCGTTTCGAAAGAAACCATGTCTTTCATCGTCAGGAATAATCTGGAATACGACAATGTTGCTAAGAGAAAGCAACGAAGAACATATAGAAGGTGCCCAAAGATGGACGCCATTATAGCCCCATGTTAGGGACAACGGAAAGCAGCAGTGAATTACTTTCTCAGGGTTCTGATAATAGGTAGCCAGGATTCACTGAGATTGTAGCCGGTTTCGCGGTTGAAATTATCTGGGTGTTTACGTATTTCAACCGCCTCCCTGATGATTCTGGGACGATATTGCTTTATACGGGCAAGAACATCCACTCCTTGGAACATGACATCATGGCCAGGTGTTAAAGCATGATCGGCAACAGCTGATTTATCAGGTTGAATGAGCCTGATACATCTATTATGTTCCTTAATGCGAGTGCATATTGTTCTCGAAGTCTGCCCGATGAAAACCTTGCCAATGCACTCGCATTAAGGAACATAATAGATGTATCAGGCTCATTCAACCTGATAAATCAGCTGTTGCCGATCATGCTTTAACACCTGGCCATGATGTCATGTTCCAAGGAGTGGATGTTCTTGCCCGTATAAAGCAATATCGTCCCAGAATCATCAGGGAGGCGGTTGAAATACGTAAACACCCAGATAATTTCAACCGCGACACCGGCTACAATCTCAGTGAATCCTGGCTACCTATTATCAGAACCCTGAGAAAGTAATTCACTGCTGCTTTCCGTTGTCCCTAACATGGGGCTATAATGGCGTCCATCTTTGGGCACCTTCTATATGTTCTTCGTTGCTTTCTCTTAACAACATTGTCGTATTCCAGATTATTCCTGACGATGAACATGGTTTCTTTCGAAACGCGTCGAATTTTAGTATAATAAAACACGGCATAAGCCCAAAATTCAACATTATGAATAACTCTTTTATTATTTACGGAGCCTGTTTCCTTGAATCGTTTAGTGAGCCTCTTAATTGTAACTTACTGGCATTAGGCACAGGTCTTCCTGGAAACTTGATTCAAAATTTTCGTCTTGTTTCAGAACAAGATTTTCTGCTTTTCATATACGAATTATGGATATACACACGTTCACGCAATGTGAACTGGTGTCTACGCATGACCAACAATCACAGTAATCACAATACTCACTAAAAGTGCAACACTAACGTCTAAGCTTTGCAAATACACGCCCATATGAATGACAAAACACGTGTGAACTAACGATATGAGTCAGCGGAGCGCACCACTGCCGGCTGGACCGGGTGCGTGCGGCCGCGGTCTGCGCTAGTCACAACCGGCTTAGCTTGCCGTGTTTACTGGCGCGCACACATGATGGCCCTATACGTACGCTATACAGGGTGTTTCAGGAGGAACAGTAAATATTTTAGGAGGTGGTAGTATAGATGAATTGCAATAAGAAATTCCATAAAACATGTTCCATTTTTATTGCTTACCGAGATACAGACGTTGGTATATAACCAGAGCAGATGTCGTTTCGTGTGTTGGTACACGTAGACTTCCTGCACGTATCGGTGTTCCATGTACAAGAGTATGGCGGACATGACGTAGGCACGGGTTGCATCCATGTCCGTTCAACACCTTAGAGCAGGAGATGGAGATAGACGATTGGAATTTTGTCGTTGGATACGTGCAAAATGCCAAGTAGTCCTATTTGTAATCTTCAATGATCATCAATAACACTCGTAAGGAACATCAATGGTCAGAAGAAAACCCACATGCAATTGAGGACTAACATTTTCAGGAACGCTTCTCTGTAAATGTGTGGTGAGGGTTCGTTGACAATCAGTTGATTGGGCCTGTTGCATTACCGCATCGTCTAACAGGATCCCGTTATCTACACTTTTTTGGAAATGAACTTCCAGCATTATTGGAAATAATTCATTTGGCTACAAGAATGCGTATGTTCTTCCAGTATAACGGGGCTCCTGCACATTCTAGTCGTCTAGTGATACAACATCTAAACCTAACATTCCCCGGAAGATGGATAGGGAGATATGGGCACGTTTCTTGGCCACCAAGGTCCCCGGACCTTACTCTTTTGGATTTTTGCCTGTGGGGATGGTTGAAAAGCAGAGTCTAAAAGGAAAACGTTAACACAAGAGCAGAGTTGGTCGTTCGGATTATGCATAGTGCAGCCCTCATCAAAGAACGCCAAGCCACCCTCCGATGAGCTACACGGGGTGAGAAGTGCAAAATGAATTGGTGGTGGAATTTTTGAAACTTTTGAAACACTGAACGTTCTCATTTGCCTTGGCTTTACATTTGTTTGGGTTATGTACTACCAGCTGTGTCTCTGTACGCAATACAAACGGGACACATGTTGTATAGAATTTTTTATTGCAATTCATCTATACTAGAGCTCGGGTCGACCGGGAAGGCGGCCGGCTCTCCGGGAACTGCGCATAGAGAGACAGAAATACATATCTACTGTTGCAACAGGTCCTCCAGGTCCGAGTCCCCACACCTCAAGCTGTTGTCGTGAGTTCCTGCGGTGTAGCAACACCGCCGCTTACCTCATCGTGCCCGTCCCTTTCACGCTGCTATAAACTTTTAAAGTATGCGTGCACTTTTTAAACTATTTCTCGGGCTAGCCTATGCACAACCTGTCGTTTCCTTCCCTCTGCTTCCATAGCACCCAAAATGTACACAATCGCTTCCACTGGATCTTTAAATCTTACGATATAGTCACTGACAACACACTAGCTCAGATTCTCAAGACAGACTGACTGTGATTGGTGGGATGGAAATGAGGCATGACGTAATGGTAGCAGGGGCGTATATAATGGGAGTGCTGAGGGGGCTCCAGCCCCCCCCCCAAAAAAAAGCCAATAAAAAATGACGAAAGTGTTGCTTTGGTAAGAGCATACAATAATTGTAAATTTGGTTGTACCCTAATCTTAACTTACTGGCTAAGTTATAAACAATATTAAGATTGAAATTAGACTAACTCGTTGTGTAGTGGCTGGCATTCTTGGCTGCCGCCCCGGAGGTTTGAATTCGATTCCCGGCTCTACCAAGAAATTTTAATTCTAGTATGAGGGCTGGAACGGGGTACACTCAGCCTTGTGAGGCAAAACTGTGGGGTAAAAATACTGTTTACCTTTCTGCTTAGTAAATTGACAAATATTTCGCTATTTGCCATTCATACTCCATAGATCATAATAGAAAATTCAATAAGTATAAAATTTTATTTGTGTGTTGTGTTGTATTTTACAACTTTTTTATATAGCCAGTAATAATTGTAGGCTATAGAAACTTTGAATCTTATCTAAAATAATTACACAAAGTTATATGCTCTAAGCTATTGGTTGATATTTCTGGGTATTTGGCGGTGACAAGCCCCTGAGAATACTCACAATTTTCCAGGATAGTCACCCCCCCCCCCAAAAAAAAAATTGTATATACGCCCCTGAATAGTAGCTTTGTGTTCTGCGCACCGCCTTCCCGGCTGACTCGAGCTCTACCACCTCCTAAAATATTTACTATTCCTCCTGAAACACCCTGTTTAACTTGTAAAAGTGTTGCTTTGCATTTAATTACATACGGTAATTAAAAATGCATACAGGTCCGAAAATAACTTTTTTTTCTTTAAAATACAATATGAATGTATACCATGTATGCAAATCGAATTATCCGAATGGAGTCCGGTCCCAATTGATTCGGATATTTGGAGTTCTACAGTATACAAGAAGACAATAAATAAGTTTTATCATTTTAAATGATCTTGTCGACTTCGTCGTTACGCTGGGGTCTGGCGTTACGTTACGGTGACGGGACGAAATGTACCCAGATGCACTGAGGTGTGTGACGTCATAGTACCGCTTGGTGCATGTGTTCCCCGACAATCTATACTTCGTTAGTACAAGACAAAAATCCCCGATTCTTGGATGTCACGGGTAATCTCGAGAACCACTGGATGGATTTTGATGCGGTATTCACCATTTTGTAAAGGATATCTCAAGGAAAGATTCTGTAGAAAATAATTTATGTATGATCAAAGGAAGCCAAGCAGTAACAATTTCAGTAAAAAAAGTCGAAAACAAACTTGGCGTCCGTGTGCTTCTTAAGCTTACGCTGGGCAAACCGTTAAAATTATCAATATACTATGAGCGTAAGATTTGCTCAGCATGAAAAGTTCTACAAAAAAAAGTCCGCGAGAGCATACCTCTATCTTCAATACATCGCCCACTATAAGTGTTTTTAGACTGGATGGAAGGGGCACGTCCCCGCGCGCTCGACCTTGCTTTGCCCTTGGTTTGCACTTGCCGTTCGCGAGTAATTTGAAAAAAGATAAGTATAATGCAGATAATTTTCTCCAGCTCTCTAGCATTTTTCAGCATTTGTAGCATTTAAAATGATACAAAGTCTAGTCTTTCAGACTGACTGTCACTTTTTCTTAAAGTATCAATAATTCGAAAAAAAGATTCTTTCCATACCGCACGAGTAGATTACTGCGTAGGCTACTTGGAAATAAATGGAGGGCTTCTCTGTCACAATATAGGCACAAGAGGATCCCAAAATACAACGGTTCCCATTGGACTAGTCTACTAATTAACGTGCTCAGAAAAGGAAAGAAAACAAAGAATTATTCATATCCAAACCATACACTGAAATACCATTCACAATTTAAAATCACACGAAGATGTCGAGTCACTAGCACTCATATTTAACTAGAATAATATTGACGCGATTTTGTGTTCATAGGTATTATTGTGCTTGTGATTAAGTATCCATTTACCTGATAAAGTCTTGCACAGGTTTTGAAGACACTTGTACTTCACATAGTTCGGTGAGATATTCATAGATGTCTCTGACGAATTCAGGTCCAGTCATGGTTGGCAGAGTAGTGAAGTCGAAACGAGAATGGAAATGTTCATAGGAATGCGATATATCGACATCAGTGTAGTTCTCAAGAGGAATCTGAAACAAGGATCGTTGTTGTTCAACATCGTGGTCATTCATCCCCGTGTGCAGGGGTGTATGTGGAATTTTGCCTGATAACTTGTGTTATTGTGATGGTTGTAACAGTGTAGGCCTATGTATTTGTAATTCAAGTAAGGATAGGGAAGGAGCCAACCGTGGCCTTAAGTTAGGAACCATCCCGGCATTTGCCTGAAGTAGAAGTGGGAAGCCATGGAAAACTACTTCCGAGATGGCTGAGGAGGGAATTGAACCCATGTCTTTTCAGTCTTGCCTTACGAGGCTGGGTGTACCCCGCTCCAGCCCTCCAACCGGAATTAAATTTCTTGGCAGAGCCAGGAATCGAACCCGGACACGTATTTAGAGACCTTTCCCAAATTGAACCCACCAGCTCGATCAGCCGGCTCGACAGTCCACCCACATCTCCTCTTTCTTTTTTGATCAACACTGATTGGCCCGCGCTTAGTGAACGCACTGACAGGGTGCTGACAGCACGACGCACAGTGTGTCGAATCCCATATATAGGTGGAAAAAATTCACTGTCGCAAATGAAAGCGAAAACTGGCTCATTCGATAGTGAACAAACCAGATGGTGACCTTCGGTCTTCCTTTCCGCTCTCTGGTGCGTAGGAGGGAGTTATAGGTGCTGAAACGTCTTCCTGGCAGTTATCAGGTCATTTGATAGGAGGTGTCGGAGTTTACCGAACGTTGTGATTCTTGTGAGTTCAACGAGGTGTTGGCTTCTGCGGCTCATGGAATAGTGAAAAGAGGTATGTGTTCGCACTTTATGCGCAATACAAGCTTTCTGCACTAAAAAAATTATTTACTTTATGAGTGCCTCATAGTGTCACTTTACTTTAAACGTCATTCGATAGGAAATTTAATGTAGATTCAGGATCTGTAAAGGTTTGGTTGCGCACGAATGTTCATGATGGTTTATTTTCTTATTTTCAGTGACTATGTATCATTACCGCGAGAAGAATTTTTCAACGCGTGGCGGTCGTGTCGTAGATAGGGGCGTACAGACGTCATATTTCAATACCGTATGTTATGAATAAATTTGATCCTACAACTCTTACTGACACTCAGCTGCAGGAGTTAAGAAACAAAATTAATTTGATATCCCATAATACAGTATTAACCAAAATGGGAGAGTGCAGGAAGAACAATGCCACGTACATAGGTACTTGTGGAAGCTATTGAGTTACTTAATGACCCCCAAGGAACTTTGACATCAAATGATGAAGACCAGTATAGCAATGACTACGATGCTCTGGACTCTACCGAAGAATCAGGTGACGAATGAACATTAGACATTTTGTTATTATTAAGGGGAGTGAAATTAATGAGAACATTACTTGACGAAAGGTCGTTTTCTTTGTATTTGCAATAGGAGAAATAGGCCTAATATTCAATATATGTTTTCTTTATTTCCATGCTTTTCTAGAGAAATAATATTGTTTTCGTGTGTGAAGTGTATTTACTAACTACGTCATTAACAGGACTGTAAAATTACATTTTGTTATAAAGAAATTGTTTGTATGATTTTGACGAATATTTTGTTATTTTTAGGAAATGAATGTTATTTTTTCTGCATATTTCGTTGTTCTATGTTTAATAACAATTTAATATACGTTTTTAATCTGGATGATTTTACATAGGCCTACAGTGACTTCGTCTACTCCCTCAAATAAGATGTAACAAGAATACTTGACTGAAAGTCTCATTGTTATTCATATTTTATCCAGTTTTAAATAGGATGTTTACCACTGTCATAAATTATCAAATACACATCCAAATCGTGATTTTTACTACCAAAAATGGATGATTCTTGTGTTGCTTTCGGCCATTTTTTTTACACCTCACCTTACCCCTCACCACTATATATTTACCCCCGAATGTCGTACACTTTAGACGATGCCAGAAATGAATTCTGCGACTTCGAAAACGGTATATTGCCAACTTTTAATAGAATCCCAGCACGATTAAAGAAGTTATTAATTTTTTCCACCTAGAATTGGGATTCGACACACTGTGCGACGTAAGAGGATCTCACTCAGTGACACAAAGCTTATTTCTGCTGAGATATTATAATACACAGAATGAGGTGACTAATATCGTGGTCTTGTACAAAGCACTAGGACTTTTGTTCCTCGGTTACTTTCTAAGACCCTTTATAGGGCAAAAGACTGGGGGTATAAAATATATATATTTTCTTTGCAAATTTGTTTTTGGGGGTGATATATGAGTAGGAATATGCAACAATTTTATGGGTGTGGATTCTATTTTATGAAATATGGGGTGGGTAATTGTTATCCCACTGCCCACACCCGACAGTATGGTTTCTTAAATGAGCAATGGGGTAATAATCTCCCACCTCCAAATTATGATGATACTGTATTTATCACTCAATAATGGGTTCATTTAATAGAATATCTTATAAAGTGAAAGTCTGTATGTATGTATGTATGTATGTATGTATGTATGTGGGTGGGTGGGTGGGTGGGTGGGTTGGTTCCGTATACAAATCTACACCGTTTCACCAATCTCAACCAAATTTTGCATACACATAGTTTAGGACCCAGAAGGAACCGCTGGCTACATGAATTTTCGATAGACTTTCTCATTATTCTGATTTCGGCACTTTTGCACTCAAGCACAGGCTAATCAAATCATAAAATATACTCATGAAGGAATGGCAAGGCAGATAGTTTCCATGGCAACATAGCTCAAGTCGAGACACGGCCGACTGGATGCCATTTGCGCTCTGCACTACCGGTATAGAAAATGAGGATCTTTACTTGAAATCCCGTTAGTTACTAAACTGCTCACAAAGCACTGTCAACCGAGTATAGCATGACAAAGACTTGACACTATCTACTAGATATTTGTCAAATACCACTCACACACTCACTCACACATTCATCACGAAATCGCAGAAACAACCCAACGGATTGGAATGAAATTTGGTATGCAGCTTCCTCAAGGACCGCAAACGCCCACTAAGAAAGGATTTTTGGGTATTCAGGTTCTAAAGGGGTGTTAAGGGGGTAGACCTGCATTTCATTGAATAGCAATATCTCCCGATTGGTTTCATTGGGGGATGTGATACTCGGCATATAAACTCATCATTAAAAATAAGAAGACACGGGTCTGAGTGTTTTTCGATGTGGTGTATATTATGAGGTGTAAGGGGAGAAACGTGGGGGTTGAAAGATTCCTAACGGAACCTGTATCACTTAAACGACATAGGCGAGGAGTTTGAAACTCAGCGGAAAAAAATCAGCAAAAAATAAGTACAGTAAATAGGTGTTTGACCGTTTTTTCATAAATCCAATTTAAGGGGCCCATGGGGAGGGGTGAAATTCTGGGTAAAAAAACAGGAAAGAAAGTGTCCTAACCGATTGACTCACTCGCTCTTCAAACTCAGGGGGAAAACTGCTTAAAAATAAGTATATGTGAGTTCGACAGTTTTTTGATAAATCAAATTTAAGGGGTTCATCGGGAGGGGTGAAATTCTGAAGAAAAAAAAAATGAAAGAAAATGTCCTGACTCACTCACCCATCATCGCCCAGCCAAAAATATTGAAGTTGGAAACATGTCATTTTCGGGATATGTTCGTTGTACGTCAAAACCATACACTAAGGGAGGATTTTTGAATATTCAGGTTCTAAAGGGGTCTTAAGGGGGTTAAACCTGCATTTCATTGAATAACAATATCTCACGAGTGGTTTCATGTGTGGATGTGATACTCGGCATATAAACTAATCATTAAAAATAAGCAGACATGTGTCTAAGGGTTTTTCGATGTGGTGTATTACTATGAGGTGAAAGGGGTGAAAATTGGGGGTCGAAGGATTCCTAACGAAGCGTGTAGGCCTATCTCCTAAACGACATAGGCGAGAAATTTGAAACTCAGCAAAAAAAATCAGCTTAAAAAATAAGTAAATCGGTGTTCCACCGTTTTTTTTTTTCATACATTAATTTAAGGAGCCAATGGGGCGGGGTGAAATTCTGGGGGAGGGAAAGGAGAGAAAGTGTCCTAACTGACTGACTAACTCACTCACTCATCAAACTCAGGGGAAAAAGACAGCTTAAAAATAAGTTAATAGGTGTTCAAGCGTTTTTTCATCAATCCAATTTAAGGGGCCCATGGGGATGGGTGAGATTCTGGTAAAAATAATTGAAAGAAAATGTCCTGTCTGACTCACTCACTCATCACGCCCAGCGAAAACTATTAAAGTTAGAAACATGAAATTTTGGGAATATGTTCGCTGTTTGTTGAAAACGTCAACTAATGAATGATTTTTGTTATTCGGGTTTTAAAGAGGTGTTAAGGGGGTAAACGTGCATTTCATTGAATAACGATATCTCATGAGTTGTATCTTTGGGGATGTGATATTCGGTATATAACTAATCAAGAAAATAATCAGACAAATGTCTAAAGGTTTATCGATGTGGTGTATATTATGAGGTGAAAGGGGTGAAAATTGGGGGTTGAGGGATTCTTAACAGAGCGTGTATCTCTTAAACGACATGGGCGAGAAGTTTGAAATTCGTCGGGAAAAGACAGCTTAGAATATAAGTAAATAGGTGTTCGACCGTTTTTTTTCATAAATCCAATTTAAGGGGCCCTTGGAGAGGGGTGAAATTCTGGGGGAATAAACAGGAAAGAAAGTGTCCTAACTCACTCACTCATCAAACTCAGGGGGGAAGAACAGCTCAAAAATAAGTAAATAGGTGTTCGACCGTTTTTTTTTTCATAAATCCAATTTAAGGTGTTCATGAGAGGGGTGAAATTCTGAAAAATAATTGAAAGAAAATGTCCTGACTTACTCACTCACTCTTCATCCCCCAGCCAAAATTATTGAAGTAAGAAACATGACATTAAGGGCCAATTTCGTTGTATGTCGAAAACGTCCACTAAGGAAGGAATTTTGGATATTCAGGTTCTAAAGGGGTGTTAAGGGGGTAGACTTGCATTTAATTGAATAACAATATCTACCGATTGGTTTCCATGGGATGGGATACAAGGCATATAAACTCATCATTAAGAATAAGAACACACATGTCTGAGGGTTTTTCGGTGTGGTGTATATTATGAGGTGTATGTGTGAAAAGTGAGTGTTGAAGGATTCTTAACGGAGCAAGTATCTCTTAAAAGACAGAGGCAAAAAGTAAGAATCTCAGGGAGAAATATCAGATTGAAAAAGTAGTAAATAGGTGTTCGATCGTTTTTTCATAAATCCAATTTAAGGGCCTCATGGGGAGAGATGAAATTCTGGGGAAAGAAGTCCACTAAGGAAGGATTTTTGGATATTCACTCATCATCCCCCAGCAAACCTATTGCAGTTATAAACTTGAAATTTTGGGGATATGTTCGTTGTATGTCGAAAAAGTCCTCTAAGGATGGATTTTTGGATATTCATGTTCTGAAGGGGTGTTAAGGGGGTTAAACTTGCATTTCATTGAAAAACAATATCTCACGAGTTGTTTCATTTGGGGATGTGATATTCGGCATATAAACTAAGCATTCAAAATAAGCAGACATATGTCAAAGGGTTTATCGATATCGTGTTTATTATGAGGTGAAAGGGGAGAAAATTAGGGGTTGAAGGATTCTTAACGGAGCGTGTACTGTATCTCTTATTCAACATAGGCGATAAGTTTGAAATTCAGCGGAAAACGCAGCTTAAAAATAAGTAAATAGGTGTTGGACCATTTCTTCATAAATCCAATTTAAGGGGCCCATGGGGAGGAGTGAAATTCGGGGGGAAAAACAGGGAAGAAAGTGTCCTAACTGATTGAATCACTTACTCACTCATCAAACTCAGGGGGGAAACAACTTTAAATAAGTAAATAGGTGTTCGACCGTTTTTTTTTCATAAATCCAATTTAAGGGGTTCATGGGGAGGGGTGAAATTCTCAAAAATAAATGAAATAAAATATCCTGACTGACTCACTCACTCATCATCGCCCAGCCAAAATTATTGAAGTTAGAAACATGAAATTTTGGGGATAAGTTCTTTGTATGAGGAAAACGTCCACTAAGGAAAGAGTTTTGGATATTCAGGTTCTAAAGAGGTGTTAAGGGGGGTAAACGTGCATTTCATTGAATAACAATATCTCCCGAGTGGTTTCATTTGGGGATGTGATACTTGGCATATATACTAATGATTAAAAATATGCTGACATATGTCTAATGGTTTTTCGATGTGGTGTATATTATGAGGTGAAAGGGATGAAAAGTGGGGGTTGAAAGAGTCCTAACGGAGCGTGTATCTCTTAAACGACATAGGCGAGGAGTTTGATTTTCTCCGAGTTTCAATCAGCTTAAAAATAAATAAATGAATAAATAATTAAAATAAGTAGGTGTTCGACCGTTTTTTTTATAAATCCAATGGGGAGGGGTGAAATTCTGGAAGGAAAGCGTCCACTAAGGAAGAATTTTTGGATGTTCACTCTCTTCGACCAATCAAAACTATTGAAGTTAGAAGAAGGGGATATGTTTGTTGTGTGTCGAAAAAGTCTACTAAGGAGGGATTTTTGGATATTCTGGTTCTAAAGGGGTGTTAAGGGGGTTAAACCTGCATGTCATTGAATAACAATATGACACGACTATGACGCGAGCGAAGCGAGGCTAAAAATGAGATGGTGTGTGTCTGTGTATTACTCAATCCCGCAAGAACCACTGGTGCGACTTACATGAATTTTACATGGAAGTAGTTGATTTACCTGGTTAACATATAGACTACTTTTGATTTCATTACTTTGCACTATTTTAAGATGGCGACCATTTTAGTGACGTCACTATACCCTTTGGTTACAATTTTTCATATTTCCATTTCAAATAAAAAGTGAACGCTAAGAAATACCAAACTTTTGATGGCATATACGTGGTTTAAAATTACATTTTCTATCCGAAAGGTATCTCCAACGGTTAGCGAGTAAAACCTAAATTTGTGCTATAAAACACGGTCAACGCCGAACGGTGTAGTTGGACAAAATGTTCCATCCTTAATCTCCCTCTGTGCAGCACCTCGCCTATCCCCTGTTTTTACTGTCACTTTCACATTTTAATTTATTTATGACGCGTAGCGAAGCACGGGTACTTCAGCTAGTAATATATAAAAACACCCATCACGCTCTATAATAAAAAAAAATGTAACTCCCACGCAACACAAGGTCAGTGACCTATATCATCTTTGCCGAAAACTGCACAGAAAATATAAAAGTGATTTTGGAATGTTAAAAGTTAGTATATTCGAATACAATTCAATAATTTCAAGATAGTATTTAGTAAATACACAGAAAATTAATTTTAAAAATTTTCTATTCTATGGCAAACACCCTGAGCAGGATAATTATTTCAATTCTAGCTGAAATATATTTACTCAAGTGACCAAAACTATTATTAACATTGTATTTCAGTTATATACCAACGTTTACAAATCTCTTATCTTCAATAAAAACACCTTCTTCCGTAAAACAATGCATTTCTTTCACTCAACACAACCGAACTGGCGAGCATGTGCACTGTGGAGACCACTGGGATATATGCTTCCCACCTTTTGTTTCCGATGACAGTATACATCAAATTAATGGGTTTTCAATATTTCTCTGAATCTAGCATGTAGATGCATGTGGAACTGCTTGAAATGAAAGGAGTGGGAAGATTCTCTCCCTAACACCGTTCTATAAATACATGGTGGGAAGATAGTATCCCAAGGACCTATAAAGGGTTAAGTGAAACAATGTGTTTACCTTCTGGGGTTGGAGCTAATGACGGTGACCTGGTGTCCTCTTGTCGCCAGAACCTTCATGATGACTTGTATGAAAACTGGTGGCTTATGGATTGTGTGGGAAGGATACGGGCTGAGTGTGTGTGCTCCAGCAAAGAGGGAGGATTTAGTTGAGATGACGTGTTTAGCTTCTGGGAGTTGGGGCTAAGGACGCTGACCTGGTGTGTTGAGGTACAAATTAGGTATAGACAACTACGTCGACATCTTACTCAATCAATCTATTAACAAAGAGAACAAAACATATCTACAGGCACATTCTATATGCCAGTTACAAGTTCCGATGGTAGTTGTCGTATTCAGCTACCCTTGGCCCGCTACATCCTCCCCACCCTGGTTGATTTCGAAAGGAATCACCAGTTGCACCGGTCGGTTGACTCTAGAACCATCGGGCAGACGCAGGATGGCTGTCCTAACTCGGCTGTCTCTCCCTTTCAGTATTTCGTCGACTTAGGCTTTCTTCCACATATGTCTAGGCAGACGTCTTCTCTTGTAAGAGGGCAAGGTCTCCAACTAACAGTTTCGGATATTTACCGGCTGGACACTTAACCTCGTGGGAACTCCTCAGTTGCAGGAGGTATTGCCTCGTCCACAATCGCTAGAATTCTTCGGATATTTTTGTCTTCAATCGAAATTATTTGGTTAGATCTCTTCTTCAATCAGACTCAGGTCCATTTGGGATGGTCGTGAGTTATTGTCCGTTCAGAAAGTGAGAAAGTGTAAGAGCTTCAAGGTTGCTCCCGTCTTGCACAATGGGACATGAATTCAAGATGGCTTCAATACTGATCAGTACAGTGTTTAGTCCTTCTTCAACTACCTGCGATCGACCGAGTACCTTTCTGAGATAGCATTTGGTGGAACCGATCATCGTTTCCCACCATCCTCCCCACCAAACCGTCCGTGGAGAGATGAATTTCCAAGTCACGTTGTGATGCGCTAGACATTCATGCGTCTTAGGATTGGTGAGCACTTCCAAAAGTTTGCTGCTTGGAAGGTTTGGGAGTTGTCGGAGTATATAATTCGTGGTACTCCACGTCGTCCCACAAATTGCTGGAATGCAATTAAAATTCGTCGGTAGACGGGTCCGTTGATAGTTCCAGGTGTACAGATCGCGCCGTTGCAGACGTGAACAGAACGATGTAAGCATTTTTCAGCTCGTTCCCTGACTTGATGTAGAGTGGGCCGGCAAAGTCGATGCCAGTTACAGCAAATGGTCGAGTAGAACGAACTCGATCCAAAGAATATGGGGATTCTATCTCTTCACACCCCTTCTTGTGAGATATTTTGCATGGTAGACATCCGTTCAAGACCTTCTTGATGACTTGTCTGGCTCGTAGAATCCAAATTCCGTGCGACGTTCTTCTAGTACCTATTACTGCTCGGTTCCAAGCTCTGTGAACTTGCGGGATGAAGAGCAGAGGCAGGGTAGGAGCAGGCGAGAATTGAGAAGCCTGTTGACAGCCCGCCATGTTACCTGACATTCTCGTCTATTCCAATACTGCTAACATGGGTCTTTTCGGAAACTAGCGTGGCGTTGGGAATGAGTGACTGAGTCACCGAGTAATGTATTTGCTTCTGTTACTACGAAAGGACCGAGAAACCGCATCACTCGTCACCACCACTACTGATAGTCTGCGATGCACATTCCTCTCAGGTCCACGCAGCTTAGACTCGAGCAGTACACAGACACCCAAGTGATGAAGCCTGATGTGGGTCTGTTTGATAAGAAGATGAGTGAATGCATGTGAACCGTCCAAATCCACTGGATGTTTCTCAATATTTGTTAGGTCTGCAAATTGCCGACGACCCCCAAGGCGAATAATGCCATCTTTTAGGAAGGGATCGAATCGTAAATTCTTGGATGATTTCGACAGTGGTTGATTTTTCTTCAAGGCCTTCAATTCAGTAGTGAAGCATTCATGCTGCACCTGACGTATCCAATACATCCTTGCTGTCTCTATGTCTTCGGCAGATATATAGTGTTCACTTCCTTTTCTTTTCTCTTTCATGCATATTACAGTACAAACTGAAGAATCCACGCGGCAACGTGTAATGCAGCCCTTTTGCTGCCAGAGCCTTGATGACGACCTGCATGGGTAACTGGTGGATTATGGATGGTGTAGGACTGATACGGGAAGAGTCAGTGCTTCAGAAAATCATGACGATTTAAGTGAGACGATATTTTTACCTTCTGGGGGTTGGGGCTAATGACGGTGACCTGGTGTCCTCTTGCCGCCAGAGCCTTCATGATGGCCTGCATGGGAAGCTGATGGCTGATGGATGGTGTAGGGAAAATGCCGAGGATGTGGGCTGAGTCTGCGCTCCAGCAGAACACGACGATCAGCAGGGCAACAACAGACATGGCCGATACTTTTCTGCCGTCTTCTTAAGTTATGAGCGTAACCCTGAAAATGTAAGAGTTCATGTTAGACCCTAGTATCATGTAATGTGTTGAACAGATCTGCCGAGTTGATGTAGACATAACAGGACGTGGGTGGATCTTTCCTTCATATGGGGTATTCAAACTTTTTGTTGACATACCCTCAGATATAATTCGGACTAGCGGCTTCGGTGGCGTGGTTGGTAGCATGCTGAGCTTCTATGTTCAAGGTCGTGTGTTCAAACCCGGCCGAAGTCGTCGGATTTTTAAGAGCGTTAAAATCCTTCATTATGCCTTCCTTTGGAGGGGAAGTAAAGCCGGCGGTCCATTGTAAAAGATTTATGCCATGTAAAAGAACCTTCCACTAGCTATAATTGTGTGAAGCTAAATTTGTAGGTTAGATTTGACTAACGCTCTCTAAGTTCCGACGTTCGCCGACAGGTGCCGGTTGTGGTGGCTTCTATTAGACAAGTCCACAGCTAGGTGTCGTTGATGGTAGCATTTGGCAGCAAAAGTAGGAACTATTTAAAATTGATCGTCTGCAGTCCTTGCCTGAGTTACAGATAACACACACTAATACAGCCATCACAGTTAACACCGGTAATCAGACAGATTCTACACACACCCAAAGTACATGGGGCTACATGACCGCATTGTCGCAGCCCCTAAACTGAGGAACCAACCGTAATTAGGACCACCACGTGGTGAAGAAGCTAGCGTTCTTGGCTGTCACTCCGGAAGTCCGGGTTCAATTTATGGTTCTGCCAAGACATTTTAATTCCTGTGTGAGGGCTGGAACGGAGCACACTAAGCCTCGTGAGGAAAAACTAAGAAGACGAAGGTTAGAATTCCTCCTCAGCCACCCTGGAAGTGCTTTCATGTGGCTTCCCCTCTTCTATTCTAGGAGACTGGCTGCGTTGCTCAGCGGTAATGTTCTCGCCTGCTGTGCCCAAGGTTGCACAATCGAATCCCGGCACAGTCATTTAACGTTTGAGGGTGCGCAAATGAGAAGGAGCCGTGTCAGTAGATTTACTGGCACGTAACAGGTTTTTCTCCGGGCACTCCGGTTTTACCTGTCAAAATTTTATTCCAGCAACACTCTCCACTATCATTTCATCTGTCATTCATTTAATCATTGCCCCAGAGGAGTGCGTCAGGCCTCGGCAGCCGGCATAGTCCATATCCTCGCCGCTAGATGGGGGCTTCATTCATTCCATTCCTGACCCGGTCGGAGACTGGAAGCAGGCTGTGGATTTTCATTCACTTCTTAGTGTTTGACAAGGCGGATTTTATAATTGGAGATCAATAATTTGCACACCTCTGAGGTGAGAAGGTGGAAATGGCGGAGAACTGCCGGATGGCGTTCATACAAATATTTTTAGGAAAGAGATGAAGGGATTCATACATGCCGAAAGAATAAAAATAAATCTTTCACGGAAGTATAGTATTACATTACAATCGCCAACTGCCGCTTGAGCGATAACATGCAGTTTTGTGTGATTTTGGAGATTAAAACTTATGTTTTGTGTTTTTGTGAAATCTTCATTGTTTTTTAAATTCAAAGACTTATACAGGGAAAGATGAACATCTCAATATTTAAATGAATGAAATCGTGCATTAAGTGAATGTTTAAATGTATGATAATGATAGTATACAAGACCGTTTAGTGTTTCGATAAAATCAATTTTAGTGCAATTAGTAACACATTATCGAGACTCTGGAGCACATTTTTTATTCATTATACATTTGTTTTGAACAAAATAATTTTTTACGTGGGATATTTTCTAGTGAAAAGGGACATTCTGAGTGGGAAGTTGGGAATTTGATGTTTGACAGGTTGGCAACGCTGGGTCAGTGGCCAGCGTGTCAACAAGCACGTCGCCCGTGTTCAGCTTTCGTGCACTGAAACTGTCGATTTGGTATTTTAGTTCCTTCAAATTTTTTAACTCGGATTTATAGGAATATTGAACTATCGGACTCGAAATATCGAAAATCTACTGTAATAATTTAACCCTTCCAGTTTTATTGAAATATGTTGCGCTATTCTTTGAGTGCTTCTATTTTCAAGGACATTTTTTCAGACATGCATCTCTTTTTTAAAATTTTTATATTGTTTAGGAATTTTTTTGAAAATATGAAAAATAGTACAAGATATGAATTAGTTGAGTGAACCCTTCAGTATCGCAGTGTTTATATGCAAGAATCTTGATCAAGGGGTCGCGCTCAGTTCATAGTGTGATGTTTACGTTCGCCAAACAACATGCTCTACTGAGGGAAGGGTCATAGGATTAAAACTATAATTAAGAAAGGAAGTGACAAGACGTAAAATAATAACATAATTTAATGACTATTAGTGCAAAAAAATGAATATAGACAACAACAATAATAATAATTCCTCCCTGAATCTTCCCATGACAGAGATATCTATCAACGTTGAGGAGTCAGACGGATCTCCCCCTCATAAAATGTGGATCCAATATCCACTAACTTGCATTGGAATTTTATGTACGCGTAATGACTAACTACGAGGAATGAGTACTTGGATGACTGTTCGTTTACAGCGGGTAACAGCCACGATGCTTACGAACAATCATCTCGTAAATCAACGTTTACGGAAATAGGACACAACACTAATAAAAACCCTTAAAATTAATGCTGACACACAATCTAAAATCTAATATTTACAGGAATCTCCCTCGAGACCCTCCTTCAGTGCGATGACGCATCTGACAAATGAGCTGCCAACACGGCCAATTGCTCAATACACAAACAAGGAAAAGACAGCATCGCCCGTGACTGCACGGGTCACTAATACGGAACATAAACATGGAATGAAACCAACAACAACAAAAGCCTCACCGGCTGAGATTACCTTATATGAACAAAAATGCACGTTAAGCTAACGCTTCGGAGATTATAGTGATTCGTAGGCAACTCCCATTTATTTAAACAATTTTTATCATTGATCAGTTCTTATTCTGTATTTCAAGTATTATTACGGAGCCAACAAGCACTCCACTAATGACCTCGATGCAATCTATTCAGCCCGCCTTGTGAAAACAGCTTCCCCCCTACCTCACTCTTGTCATCGTCCAGCTCCAGTGTGTAAAAATAACTTGACCAACTGTCCCGTTATCTCGTAGAATCAACAGCAACAAATCTCAACCACATAAACATATGGTAAGACATTAATCGATATAGCCACATATGTCCTCGCAAGGTAACGATATGGGCTTGGCACCAAGCTGACAGAAATCAGTCTACGCTGAAATTCCCGCTTGTAATGACCAATAAAATACACACACACACACTGCTGGGAATGACATAACACTTTTCACACAGGTCGGTTGAATCAGATGCTCACAATCTATTTAAGAATATTAAACCTACGAGAGAGCTGACTGCTCTTCGCCACAACTCACATTGCTCCAAAGGCAATAAACTCACTGAATCTGATCAATAATAAACATTACAAAGATTAATTTACCCTCCAATCTACTGTATGATTATACTAATTCAGTCCTACTTCTGAAACACAATATATCTCCGAGAGACGTTTCTTAACCGCATTACGTAAACATATGCGAACACGGTTGTCCACATAGCCACGTTAGTTAAAACAAACACACAAGAACTTACGACTATGAAAAATTGTGCGAGCTGTTTCCATGCAAAAGGTGTGTCAGACCAAAACTAAATACACTACGTTAATCAACGCAAGCAAGATATTTACAAACAAAATATGTCCCATATACCATAAGTTAATTTGTCAGATAATAAGAATATTATTCAGTACTCATCCTCGGCCAGTCACCGTCAGCGAACATCTGCAGCCATCTCCCTACTTAATGCTGCTTAGCTCATCTCAAACATCTCGACGGAGTGTTGACAGTTCCAAACTTCTTCCAGGATAAGCGATGTCATCTCTCGTGCTGATGCAAAAAAGTTATAGATTATTACACACTCGATATCTGTCTACTAAATTCACCGTTTTAGGTACTTATTTCCCCAGAACAGTCTGTTGGCGAATTGTCGATGATACTGTCCCTACAAAATAGTACTGTGACTATCTATCACACTGAATTTAACACACATTTGTATTAATAAAAATCTGTGTCCTCATGACACGCAAAGTACAAGTGCCTACGTCCTCAGACGCGCAAAATGTAATAATAACCTGTGTCTCCCGACACACACAATGTAATAATAACCTACGTCCTCAGACGCACAAAATGTAATAATATTTCTTGGCTCTTCACGCCACTTATAAATGAACTGGCCCTAGGTATCGATAGGGGGGGGGGGAAATTATATACAAATTTCTCAAAATAATAGTGGTACAGGAATGAAACAAATATCACTGTACTCGTAAAATTGCGCAGGTCAAGAATATGCCCATTAATTCTAGAATGGATCGTAGAGATGTTGTCTAGCCGATGTCCCGCGTTAATGCTAGCTATCGCGTGCCCAAGCTAGACTTGGCGCGTTCGTAAGCATTCATCTCCCGTTGGTTCCACTTTTTCGTTAACTTCACGGTTTTTATCAGACCTCGGCCTCGTAGGAGTGTCCAGTAGTACCATCAGCCACTCACGTTACTGCATTATATTTTTTCTAGGCGCGAATAGTACAATGAACATGCCATAAGCGTGTCTCACCACTCGTCCCTTCTATTCTGAGGTAGCCAGCACCTGTCCTTCTGAAACATTGCTAGGCTCTTTCTTTTCACAATCCTTAAGTATTTAGCCTTTTGTCAAACTGCTGCAGATATGTCCCCACTGTCTCCAACAAATGCTTGAAGTTTCCTCATCTTCGTCTGGCTATTTCATGACGCTGGTGGAAATATTAATTAATTGTAGAAATAAAACATCGAATCATTTATCCATCAGAGGATAAAGGGTTCACAACTCCTTCACTCACAAAATTTCGAACTTAGGATAAAGTCGATAATTTTTAAAAGATGATGATGATGATAATTGTTGTTTTAAGGGGCCTATCATCTAGGCTATCGGCCCATTTTTAAAAGACTTCCGTAGGCCAATTTGTTTTATTTCAGAGTCACCCCTTTTCTATTACTTGGTCTAGCCGCTCCTGTCTTGAATGGCATTTACTCGTTTTATTTCCTGCTTGGACCTCACCCTCTCAGTTGCTTGCGTTACGCGCTGATGCCTTAGGCAACACTCTGCCCGTCTCGTTAATGTTTGTCAACACCATCTCCACTTCCTCCTTCACGTGCCGTACTCAACTGCCCCCCGTCCACTTGGTTGATATAGGACGTCCATATATTTAAACTGCATCATTATTTCGGCGCTCCCATGGTTCACTTCTTCGATACGTTTTTAAATTGGCTGCATTGTAGACCGACATTTTTCCTGTGCTTAACTCTTTCACTCTGTATGCATTATTTCCTAGGTTTCTTACAATAGAATAGGGTCCTACGAACTTTTCACAGAATTTGCTGAAGATCTTCTTCTCTGGGTCAGATGTAGCGGGTCGTTTCACCAAAACGTGCTGGTTGATTTCTAGATCACGGTGAAATCTCTTAATTCTCACTCGCCGTAATCTGCGATCTGCTTGTTTTCTCATGTAGGCTCTCGTTCTCTCTATTCGCAGGTCAGGTGCTATCATGGGATCTTGTGGGCAGTTAATGATGCTTTTCCACGTTCTCAATGGATACTCGTTTTTGTGTAAGACCATAGGGATCTGTCCTGTTGACTCGTGCCTGGTAGAATTCATACATGTCTCTACATCCTTAATTTTATCCACCCACTTATGATGTTCTTTGGGAATGAAGATTCTCAAGTATGATGTCACACATTTTATTGCTCGCTCACTTGGATTAGCTTGGGCGTGTCGGATACTGCTTAAAACGTGTTTTATACCCATGTCCTCCATACCTTTCTTGAATTCGGCGCTTGTAAAATAGCTGCCATGGTCTGACAATATAAATTCTGGTTTTCCAAGGATTGGAATAACTCTATTTCGAATACGACTGAGTACTTGTTTCGATGTAGTTTTCTGAATGGGGCATAATACGACAAATTTAGAAAACACATCAATTCACACTAGCAAGTGACGGCAACCTCGCCTACCTTTCGGGATTGGACCGAAACAGTCCAGGGCCACTAGCTCGCAGGGTTTCTGAGGTAGCAATGGTCTAGGATACTGCCTCATTAAATAGTTATTGGGCTTTGTCCTCTGACAAGGATCACAAGTCGTAATGACGTCACATATAGTTGTTCTCATACGTGGCCATGTAAATGTCTCTCCTATTGTCGCTTCGCATTTGTCTACTCCGACGTGTCCGTAACTTTCGTGAGTATGCCATGTCAATCCTCGCTGTAAAGATGCAGGTACTAGTATGCGTAACTTGGTGTGGTCATTATCTACCCATTTGTGCAGCAAATTGTTGACATAAACATATCTTCCTTCTTTTGCTTTCGCTTCTCGAAATGCAGGTGTTCCTGTAGGTAGCTGCTTTCTGAAGTATTGAATTAATAGCATCATCCATGGTTCCGCTTCCTGTTCTCGCTGTATCTCACGTAACTCCTCCAAGAATTCCCGGTCCTTCGGTGTTAACTCCAAGTGTTGTACCGTCGCTGTTTCTTCAACATCAGGCTCTGGGTTCCTGCTGAGTGCATCCGGAATCACGTTCATCTTCCCTGGACAATGTTCGATCTCAATGCTAAACTGCTGAATATATATAGACCAACGTGTCACACGTTCGCTTGCCATCGACGTCTTAAACAGGAATGTTAGTGCCTTGTGATCAGTCCTGACAACAATGGGGTATCCATAAGTTATTCTTTTCCATTGTTGTAGCGCATGAAGGATGGCCAACAGCTCTAGTTCCGTTACAGTATAATTGCGCTCGTGCTTACGCAATTTTCGGCTGACAAATGCCAAATACGTTTTATGTTGCAGGTTAGCTGGAGCTTCTTGGTAGAGCATGGCACCTATACCAATTAGTGAAGAATCCGCTTGGATTATAAATTTGTGCTTGAAATCTGGATATCCTAACTTAATGCAGTTTTCCAGTAGCTGTTTTGTTGCTTGGAACGCCTTCTCACATTCCGCATTCCACAACCATTTATTATTCTTTTTTAGCATTTCCTGCATTGGAGCTACAGTCTCCGTGTAACCTGGACAGTTTTCTTTAAAGAATCCCGTTACGCCTAAGAAAGCCCGAATGTGCTTGACTCTCGTTGGTGTAGGGAAATTCTTTATCGCTTCGATCTTAGCTGGGTTTGGCTTCACTCCCTCCTTGTCAATGACGTGACCCAAATATAAGATCTCGCTCTTGAAGAAATGCGATTTCTTCAGGTTTACTTTGAAATTTGATGCATTAAGGTTGCCTAATACTTTATCTAAATTTTCCATGTGGATTTCAATGTTGTCGGATGCCAGCAGAATGTCATCAATGTAGCGCACCGTCATCTCCTTAACTTCCTCGGTTAGATTCCGATCCAGGGCTCGGATTAAAGCACAGCCCGCTGTTTTGACTCCGAAGGGCATTCGGACGAAGCAAAACGTTTGGTTATCGAATAAGAAGCCAGTTAGAAGCTGTGACCTCTCATCCAATTCAAGATGGTGGAATCTGGACGTCAAATCAACTGATGAATAAATGCTCTTGTTCTTAAAGCCTTTTAGTACGTCTCTGATAATTGGCGCTCTGTCATACTCAGGAAAAATGAGTCTCATGTTGAGATTTCTGGCATCTAAACAAAGTCTAATAGATCCATTTGGTTTTGTGACTGCCAAAATCGCATTTAGATAAGGTGTAGGTGTCTTCCTTATCACTCCATCTTGTAACATCTCATCTATAATGATCTTGACTTGACCACGATATTTTTCCGGAATTGGGTACAATCTACTTTTGAAAGGTGACCAATCCACGACTTGCATTGAATATTTGAAATTTAATATTTTCCCAGGTACTGTATCGAATACTGCTTTGTGCTTCCTTAAAATCTCTTCCAATTGTTTTCTATGTTAACCCCCAAGTTGAATGTCATTGAGCCGCTCCTGTAGTAACTCTTCAAATTGTGCATCACTGTCATCTCCTTCTGTTAATAAAGACCATATCTCCTGGGATTCACTCTCCTCATCTAGTTCCACAACAGCTCCTTCTATGATGTTATCTTCTGCCTTTCGTATCTCCTCTTCCGTCTCTTCCGATATTGCTTCCAATGCCCAACAATCTACATCTCTTCCGGTAGTGATTTCATCCATATGCAATCCCACGTTCTTCAGTTGATCATACTCCCTAAAACTGACTGTGTTCTTGTGCAAATATATCACTGCTTGATCGTCACAAATGAAATTTGCACCAAGAATTATATTGAAATTCATCTTTGCCATGATAATGAATGTTTGCCCAAAAGTGTGTTCCAATATGTTCAGTTCTAAGTATGCCTGACGTTTACAAGTGACGGTGCGTTCAGGAATAACACCCCTCACTTTGAGTTGTGGTACGGGAATCACAGGAATATTCTGACTCCGTCCCAACTCTCGAACCAAGGCCTCCGATACCAGACTGATCTGCGACCCCGTATCCAATAAACATCTTATATTAATTCCACCAATCCTCGCGTAAATAATGGGTAACTGCCTAATTTCATCGTTCCGTGGTTTCACCGTCTCCTCCAGGCAATCTTCTGGCAAAGCAATCCATTCTTGTATGTTCGCTACTATCCATCCATCTTCAACTTCCGACTGTTGCGTTTGTAGACTGTCTCCTTTATCCAAATTTAGATTTTTTTTTAGCTCCACTGCGACTCCCATCATCCCTTTGTCGCCCACGCCCCTGACATTCCTCTTGTCTCAGTAGACTTCCAGCTTCCTCAGTATGTGTGTCTGGATCCTTCATGTTCCCTATGGCTTTTTCCCTTCGTCCTTGCTCTCCACCTTGACTAGCGTGTAATTCCACTAGGTAATTTTGTGATTGAGCGTGCCTATCATCCCAGTCATTTCGATAATTACGTGCCTCTCCTTGATTTTGATCTCTCCTTCCTTTCCATCTTTGATTCCCATTGTAATTACCGTATCTTCCATAAGGCCCCTCATTTCTTCGATTTTCACGCCATTGTTGATACCCTCTCTGTTGATATCTATTGTTGCCTTGATATGACCTATTATTATAGTTATTCTCGTTACGCTGGTACGGTCTGTTTTCTACCTCTTCCTGGTTTCGCCTAGGTGTGGATGTGCTTGTATTTGTACCCTGCGTTTTAGTGTTCGCCTGTTTTGGTTTTATGACCTCTGTCGTATTTACTAACTCCAGTTGTCTTCCTCCTCTATAATGATTATGAGATGTAGTCTCATCTATCTGGCGTAATATCTGTTCTGCATGTAAGGCCGTACTATCGTTCGCTGCGACTAGTACTTGTTGCACGTTGACTGGTAATTGCCGCGCTATAGTCATCACCAGATCCGCTTCATTTAAAGGGTAATCAAGGTCGCGAAATTTTAGCATTTGCATGTTAAAGAAATCTGAGTATTTCGTTTGCTGGGTAGTTTGGTATTTCCTAGAGTAAAGCTCTATTCTTAAACTCTGTTGCAATGCCGGAGACCAGTATTTGCGCAGAAACGCGATTTTAAAATCTGCCATAGTTCCAAATGTATATTTGAAGCTTAAAAACCATGTAAGGACATTTCCTGATAAAAATCTCTCCATCATCCTTAACCTACGTGCTTCAGGTACCCCAGTGTCATTGTAATGTTCTTCAATTTCTTTAATAAAGGCTTTAGGTGTCACCCCTGAATTCTCCGTGTACTTCTGCGGTTTATGATCGTTCGAGCGAATTACTTGGATAAGTTGTGTGGGCTGATGACCGTCCTGTGGCGTGGAACTCCTTTCAATATTCTTGCGAAACCCCTCCGTGTTTGTCGTTAATGGGCTCTGTCTGAGTTTGACTTCCTGCTGTGCTCGTCCCCTCCAGGCTATTTGAGTCATCCTGCTTATCTTTCATTGTTCGCGTTTTAAATATCGAGGATTGTTCTATCGACCTCAGTTCAGCTTTAATGATCCTGTCGGTTTGTTCTTTAAGTTTACTCTTAATTTCTTGTTCTAATGCTTGAATACGAGTATGATTTTCGCCTACTTTCTTAATGATGGTTAATCTTTCCTCTTTAGAATCGATATTCATTTTTCGCAAATCTTTTCTTATTTGCTCCTTAATTGTGCTTACTTTCTCCTCAATCTGGCTTTTAGTGTCATCCTGATTGCTTTCTATCTGGCTCAGCCTTTCGTCAATGGTATTCTTTAATTGATCCTGATCCGCTTCTAGGCTTTTCCATTGCTCCGCTGATTTTATTTCGAGACGGTCCATATCTTTAATTATGTCGGATATATTTTCATCTACCGCTGATAATTGTTGCTGAATGACCTTGCCGCTTTTTTCCATTGCCTTAAATCGTCCTTCCATCTTATCCTGAGCTATCTTGACCTCGCTCGTATTCATAGTGCATGCTAGTTCAATTTGCTCTGATTTACCTAACACCGTTTCATCCAGAATGCTAAGTTTTTGATCAAATATAATTTCCATTTTCTTAATCTGATCTAATTGTTTTTCATTGTTTTTACTAACATCTAGGGCCAGCAATACCATCTGTTGATTAGTGTGATCCTTCATCTCTGCGGTTAACGAAGCTAATTGGTTCGTGTTTTTAACATTCTGCGCCTCTAACTGCGAATTTATAGTGTCATTGATTTCACTTTTTAATAATCTAGCTTGTTCCGCCTGATATTCATTTTGTTCAATCCTACTGTTGTTTAATTGTGTCCGCAATGATTCACTTTGTTCAGATAGTTTTGTGTTTAGTGATTCACTTTGTTCGGATAGTTTAGTTTTTAGTGATTCACTCTGCTCAGACAATTTGTTTATAGACTCACTTTGTTCTAACATACTATTGTTTATTTGTTCAGATAATTTCGCGTTTAATGCTTCACTTTGTTCTAACATACTATTGTTTATTTGTTGAGATAATTTCGCGTTTAATGCTTCACTTTGTTCTAACATACTATTGTTTATTTTTTCAGATAATTTCGCGTTTAATGATTCGCTCTGTTCTGATAGTTTAGTGTTTAATGATTCACTCTGTTCCGCCAATTTAGTGTCCAACAATTCCTGTGTCCTCCTAGCAGCATTTTCAATGATTTCTTGAATCTGTTCTACTGTTGCCATGTTATACACTTTATATGAGACATTAGGGAAATGGCATAAAGCAATGCCCCCTGACAAACACATACAATCCTAATGCACATTTAATCCCTTTACCCTACTCAGTTCATTTATATTTTACATTTAATCCCACTAGTCGATTGCATCTCTGAGTGGTTCTAATTTTACTCAATTTAATTTAAACCCAAACACACCTTTAGTCATTAAATGTTATCCTGATCTGATATTAACACTGACTAATTAACAAAGTATTAATTGACATTTAAGGCTACCAGCCTGCTAACATTTTCATGAGTTTGACTTTCTAAACAAATCTAGTTTTAACTTTAATCATTGGGCGCCCGATATCACGTATATTACTTTTACTTTAATTCAATAGACAAAAACGTGAACCGTATTTTACATTGCAAACTCCTGATTTTAATTTATATTTCTCACAGTTGGCGGTATCCTCTTCGCCTCAATTACTTTTAATAAAATATCACTTTCCGGTGATTAAAATACTGTCATATCTGCCTCCACTTGTGGCATGTCAGTTTTATTCAAATACGCCAACTAAATGTGTTCCAGCAGCGAACCAGCAACAAAAATACACCTTCATTGTTGCGTCAGTTTGTAAACCCAACTACGCTTACATTGACATGTGCAATTTCTTTGCCGCTACACCACAGTGAACCTCCCCACGTTGGGCGCCAGTTTATCTCCTATGAACCCTTCAGTATTGCAGTGTTTATATGCAAGAATCTTGAATAAGGGGTCGCGCTCAGTTCATAGTGTGATGTTTACGTTCGCCAAACAACATGCTCTACTGAGGGAAGGGTCATTGGATTAAAACTATAATTAAGAAAGGAAGTGACAAGACGTAAAATAATAACATAATTTAATGACTATTAGTGCAAAAAATGAATATAGACAACAACAATAATAATAATTCCGCCCTGAATCTTCCCATGACAGAAATATCTATCAACGTTGAGGAGTCAGACGGATCTCCCCCTCATAAAAATGTGGATCCAAGTTCCACTAACTTGCATTGGGATTTTATGTACGCGTAATGACTAACTACGAGGAATGAGTACTTGGATGACTGTTCGTTTACAGCGGGTAACAGCCACGATGCTTACGAACAATCATCTCGTAAATCAACGTTTACGGATATAGGACACAACACTAATAAAAACCCTTAAAATTAATGCTGACACACAATCTAAAATCTAATATTTACAGGAATCTCCCTCGAGACCCTCCTTCAGTGCGATGACGCATCTGACAAATGAGCTGCCAACACGGCCAATTGCTCAATACACAAACAAGGAAAAGACAGCATCGCCCGTGACTGCACGGGTCACTAATACGGAACATAAACATGGCATGAAACCAACAACAACAAAAGCCTCACCGGCTGAGATTACCTTATATGAACAAAAATGCACGTTAAGCTAACGCTTCGGAGATTATAGTGATTCGTAGGCAACTCCCATTTATTTAAACAATTTTTATCATTGATCAGTTCTTATTCTGTATTTCAAGTATTATTACGGAGCCAACAAGCACCCCACTAATAACCTCGATGCAATCTATTCAGCCCGCCTTGTGAAAACAGCTTCCCCCCTTCCTCACTCTTGTCATCGTCCAGCTCCAGTGTGTAAAAATAACTTGACCAACTGTCCCGTTATCTCGTAGAATCAACAGCAACAAATCTCAACCACATAAACATATGTTAAGACATTAATCGATATGGCCACATATGTCCTCGCAAGGTAACGATATGGGCTTGGCACCAAGCTGACAGAAATCAGTCTACGCTGAAATTCCCGCTTGTAATGACCAATAAAATACACACACACACACACTGCTGGGAATGACATAACACTTTTCACACAGGTCGGTTGAATCAGATGCTCACAATCTATTTAAGAATATTAAACCTACGAGAGAGCTGACTGCTCTTCGCCACAACTCACATTGCTCCAAAGGCAATAAACTCACTGAATCTGATCAATAATAAACATTACAAAGATTAATTTACCCTCCAATCTACTGTATGATTATACTAATTCAGTCCTACTTCTGAAACACAATATATCTCCGAGAGACGTTTCTTAACCGCATTACGTAAACATATGCGAACACGGTTGTCCACATAGCCACGTTAGTTAAAACAAACACACAAGAACTTACGACTATGAAAAATTGTGCGAGCTGTTTCCATGCAAAAGGTGTGTCAGACCAAAACTAAATACACTACGTTAATCAACGCAAGCAAGATATTTACAAACAAATAAGTCCCATATACCATAAGTTAATTTGTCAGATAATAAGAATATTATTCAGTACTCATCCTCGGCCAGTCACCGTCAGCGAACATCTGCAGCCATCTCCCTACTTAATGCTGCTTAGCTCATCTCAAACATCTCGACGGAGTGTTGACAGTTCCAAACTTCTTCCAGGATAAGCGATGTCATCTCTCGTGCTGATGCAAAAAAGTTATAGATTATTACACACTCGATATCTGTCTACTAAATTCACCGTTTTAGGTACTTATTTCCCCAGAACAGTCTGTTGGCGAATTGTCGATGAAACGTCCATTAGTTCTGCTAGGACTGAGATCCTACATCATCCTCAATCACAACACAACTCCAGCAGAGATGACCTATGGAACACCAATTAAACTACCTTCAGACTTCTTCAATGGACCTTCAAATACAGAAGATATACCAACTTTCTTATAGAAGCTGAAAGAACAAACCAGGACACTTCAACCTGTGCAATCAGAGCACCACTCTGGCTACAAGATATTTGTTCACCCGGAACAAATGAAGTGTGAATACGTCTTTATTCGGCAGGATGGATACCGACGTCCTCTGCAACCAGTGTACAACGGACCATATCGTGTTCAGTCAAGGAATAACAAACATTTCAATATTGAGACCCCATCAGGCTCACAAACAGTGTCCATAGATCGACTTAAGCCAGCATTCCCTCTTAAGGAACCCCAATCAACGTTGACAACGGACACTGCCGCAACATCTCCACCTCCGGATCCAGCTACTCCTCTGAAACATCCTGAGCCTCGTCCCAGTGTCACCACAAGAGTTGGCAGACGAGTGACATTCCCTCGTCGCTTCCTTAGCGTTACCACTGGGGAGGGAATGTGTGGAGGCCATGAGCGAAGAGCTCTTTGGAGAACTCAGAGTTCTTTGACTCTTTACTCTGTGCTCGTTTTGTGTGCTATTCTTTCTGTTGGCATTAAACGTTTTCCTAGTCGCCAGCATCAAATTTAATTTATTATTACGTTATAATACCTAATCCAAGTACCTAAAATCTCATGTAAATGTTTTCAGGATTAGGGAATAACCCATCACAATTGGGTACAATCGTGTTGACCGACTGAAAAACATCAGATTTCGATTCCATGGTTTCCCTCAACTAATTCATATCTTGTACTATTTTTCATATTAAAAAAAAAATCCTAAACAATATAAAAAGTTTAAAAAAGAGATGCATGTCTGAAAAATGTCCTTGAAAATAGAAGCACTCAAAGAAAGCGCAACATATTTCAATAAAACTGGAAGGGTTAAATTATTACAGTAGAGTTTCGATATTTCGAGTCCGATAGTTCAATATTCCTATAAATCCGAGTTAAAAAATTTGCATGAACAAAAATACCAAATCGACAGTTTCAGTGCACGAAAGCTGAATACGGGCGACGTGCTTGTTGACACGCTGGCCACTGACCCAGCGTTGCCAACCTGTCAAACATCAAAATCCCAACTTCCCACTCAGAATGTCCCTTTTCACTAGAAAATATCCCACGTAAAAAATTATTTTGTTCAAAACAAATGTATAATGAATAAAAAATGTGCTCCAGAGTCTCGATAATGTGTTACTAATTGCACTAAAATTGATTTTAAGGAAACACCAAACGGTCTTGTATACTATCATTATCATACATTTAAACATTCACTTAATACACGATTTTATTCATTTAAATATTGAGATGTTCATCTTTCCCTGTATAAGTCTTTGAATTTAAAAAACAATGAAGATTTCACAAAAACACAAAACATAAGTTTTAATCTCCAAAATCACACAAAACTGCATGTTATCGCTCAAGCGGCAGTTGGCGATTGTAATGTAATACTATACTTCCGTGAAAGATTTATTTTTATTCTTTCGGCATGTATGAATCGTACCTATTGTGCATTTTGCTGTGGAAACGAAGCTTTTATGTATTAATGGCAGCTCAGCTGGTGATATATGACATCGGCTAAATATCCCAAATTCACCTCACTTTTTGCACAAAAAAAAACCCTTCATCTTTTTCTTAAAAATATTTGTCTAAATATCCCACAATTTGGGACAAAACCCACGGGTTGGCATCACTGCACTGACGTTGAACGCCATCCGGCAGTTCTCCGCCATTTCCTCCTTCTCACCTACAGAGGTGTGCAAATTATTGATCTCCAATTATAAAATCCGCCTTGTCAAACACTAAGAAGAGACAGAAAATCCACAGCCTGCTTCCAGTCTCCGACCGGGTCAGGAATGGAATGAATGAAGCCCCCATCTAGCGGCGAGGATATGGATTGTGCCGGCTGCCGAGGCCTGACGCACTCCTCTGGGGCAATGATTAAATGAATGACAGATGAAATGAAATGATAGTGGAGAGTGTTGCTGGAATAAAATTTTGACAGGGAAAACCGGAGTGCCCGGAGAAAAACCTGTCTGCCTCCGTTTTGTCCAGCACAGATCTCACATGGAGTGACCGGGTTTTGAACCACGGACCCAGGGGCGAGAGGCCGGCGTGCTGCCGCCTAAGCCACGGAGACTTTCCTGTCAAACACTAAGAAGTATAATAATTGAATTAAAACGTACATGTTTCGGTATACAATGATACCTTCGTCAGCGTAGATTAAATAATAAAGAGTATCTTAAAAACTAAGATAACAAATACAAAGAGAAAAGGGATATCCTTATAAAAGCAATAGAATGTAAATAAATGAAAGTTTGCATTTTTTTTACAAAATACATAAAAGAACAAGATTAAAAGTTAATATAAATCTACCTTAATGGACGTCGCTGCTGAGAGCAATGGGTTGTTGCTTCCAGCCACGTATAATGATACGGAATAGCGCATAAGATTTCAAAAACATGAAGTCATCCTACCCTGGAGAGAATTCTGCCGAATCCCAATTTGTCACCTTCAATATTTCGCTTCTAGATGGTCGAACACTGCATTAACTTCTCTATAAATGGCAAAAATCAACTAACCTCAAACAAGACAGAGGATTACCACCTGTTGCCTAGCTCCGTAGAAGTAGCCGTCCAAATGGGCAATGCATTCCCCAATACAAATCGAGTTAGCCAAGGTACACCTATAAGTTGTAACGAAATACTTGGACTTTGATAAGCCAAATGTAATATATCAGCCGAGAAATAAACTCAAACTAACACATTCACGAAGCAGTGCGTATCAAATGGAACATGCAAATGAAAAGACAATGATGACAATTTTCCAACATTTACTTAGTATGTTCTGTGACTTGTAGTACAGTACAGCTGCACAGAAGAAACCCCTTTTGTTCCAAAAACCGTGCTATGGTTGGCTTTTAGTAAATCATCAGAAAAGCACAAGAACAGCTTAACTCTAAATGTCAGAATAATTTGCACGATCATTTTGTCAGAATACTCAAAAATTTTTGAAAAGCGTTTTTCTCCGAATCGACGTATTTAAAGAAAGTTTTTTTAAACAAAAATGTAGAGGACATTGTCACCTAAAATTTGTCTCATTGAGGTCATGTCATACGTTTTGAAATGCAGAAGCTAGGTGGCGCCAAAGTTTCCAAAAAAGTGTTTTTTTACTTTTTGTTCTAGAAAAAATGTTTTATCACAAAAGAGCGAATAAGAAATTTGTTCCTTTCGAAATTTTCTACAACATCTATTGAAACGTTTTTTTCCTCCGACTTTCCGTTTCAAAATTATAGTTTGCCAAAGTGTGAAAATTGTCCGACACCGGTCCCGGCCTAAACTATGCCCACCAATCTCTCCGCAGTAACAATAGTAGCCTTGACTACGCAGCGTTGCATTTGTTGCGCTATAACTTTGGAACGCTAAGTCGGAGGAAACAAACGTTTAAATAAATGTTGCAGACAATTTTTAGAGGAACAAATTTCTGATTCACCCTTTTGTGAAAAAAAAAACCCAACATTTTTTCTAGGACAAAATGTGAAAAAACAACACTTTTTTGAAACTTTGGTGCCACCTAGCTTCTGCATTTCAAAACGTATGACATGACCTATATGAGACAAATTGTAGGTGACAATGTCCTCTACATTTTTTGTTTAAAAAACTTTTCTTTAAATTACGTGGATTCAGAGAAAAACGCTTTTCAATTTTCTTTTGAGTTTTACGACTACATGATACTACAAATTATTCCGAAATTTCGAGTTAAGCTTTTTTTTGTGCTTTTCTAACGATTTACACAAAGCCAACCATAGCACAGTTTTTGGAACCAAACAATTCCAGCTGTACTGAACTATAATACAGTAGAAATGTTTTGCAAAGCGCTAGAAATATTTCAAATGTTTAATCAACAGTCTTAATAACATTTTTTTTAAAGAATCTGACCGTGAATTATTTCTTTACTGTTTCCACTAAAAGAAGAGCCTTGTTAATGTAGAATGCCACACGTTTTGTTTTGATTGCTTTGTTCTAGTTTTCGTGTGAATTTAGACCAGAGAGATTGGAAGACTTTTATTACCGATGGTCCACTTTTGAACATCACTTAATTTAGAGGATACATTCCTTGACGTTTTTGCGCCAGATAGGAGGAATTTTTACTGCGACACGGGCTATTTCCGCGTCGTTTTGAGACACTGGTCGTATCTGTAATGACTGACCTGGTATTTCTTCTCCGTTGCACGACATCGCGTCGGGGTCACCAATTTAGGTACTTGGATTAGGTATTATAATGTAATAATAAATTATATTTGATGCTGGCGACTAGGAAAACTTTTAATGCCAACAGAAAGAATAGCACACAAAACTAGCACAGAGTAAAGAATCAAAGAACTCTAAGTTCTCCAAAGAGCTCTTCGCTCATGGCCTCCACAAGATTAATATATACACTTGGATGACCAGTTTCGGTCGTCAAGCGATCATCAGATCCATTGCACTTAAGCTATTAAATATATGTCTAAAAGTATGGGTGAAAGTATTTAAAATATGTACGCTTATATACAGTGATATTCTTTTGCTGGAGCGGGGCCGGAGGCCTACTGCCGGGCGTGCGCGCCTTCCGCCAGCCAACTGAGCCCGGGTCGCAGGGTTGCGTGAGGCAGAGGCGAACTAACCAGGGTCATTAAAGTCATTAAGTCACTAAACGTTCATCAACGAGGGCGTGTAATGTCAGCGCATAGATAAGAAGGTAACATAAACAACAGCTGCAAGATTTAATTAAAGACGCACAGATATTCTTTTTAGCCTACTTTCGATTTTTGCAAAAAATGAAAGTAGACTTATGAGATCTACACAGGGTCAAAAATTGTGTGTCTGTCTGTCTGTGTGTGTGTGAGTGTGTGTACTCTGAATGTCTGTCCCCCCCTAACAATTCAAACATGGTGAAACCGAATTAAACGAAATTTGGTACAGAGGTAGCACTAGCAAAGGGCACCTCAGTGTCATGTTTTATATCCCCGCCATCTTTACCAAAACTGAATGGCGGCCACTCAAGTGTTCAAAACCTAAAATCAAATAACGACTAAACTAATCATCCGATCTTTACCAAATTTGGTAACAACATACCTTCATATGGGACGCGTCTTATACCCAAACTGCAAGCTCATCAGCCGTACCATTTCGGTATGGCGGCCGTGTGAATTATGCAAACTTTATAATCCATAACATGGGACCCACCAATTCCGATTAACGAGCCATGGCTGGTTTAAGCTATCCTAAAGGACGTAATCCGTTATTCATTATAATTTAATATTATAATATTATAATATTATACTGTATTAGGGACTTAAGAGAGCTGAGCTGTCTATGTCACATGACAAGATGACAGCTGGCCTCTTGTGCCTGTCCTATATTTCAGTAATTTGAGTATTAATATAAACTTTGTATGACATGATTTATAATGAAGATGTACTGCAGTGAAGAAATTGTTTATTTCAAGACATTATTTACGAACACGTTGTATCTAATTCAGTTAATAACACCATTGTTTTAAGGTAATGTTTGACTCTGGGCTAGCGTGTTGGTCTCTCACGCGGTTGACTGGCGATCGAATCCTACTATAGGTGGCATTTTTTAAAACTTTAATTCTTTTACAAATGTTGTGGCCGATCTGTTTACACAGATACTAAATAAAGATACAAGAAACAGCTACTGCAGTGCATAATGCAACAATTGCATTCTTCTTCTTCTTCTGCTTCATCTTATCCCACTTCAAGTGGGGTCGATGTTTCTGGCAAGTCATTTCCATTTTACTAATATTAATAACCACAACTCCAGCATCGCACATTAACAGAAGCCATTAGAAAATGGAGAATTTAATAAGTAAAAGATAGACGCTATCATCAACCACAGCCTTCTCAATGCCTCTTTACGGCGCTGTCCTCTTGTGGGTTATGTGGTAAATTGTTCCAGGCATCCCGCTTTGCAAATGCCTCCTGAAGTATGGAAATTTCGTAATAGTTCAATTTTTAGCCACGACCGCGCTCCTATTACTTTTAAGCACTGCCAACTGGATCGCCTCCCTCCTGGTCGCTTTACACTGCCTGCCCATTCAACACTCAGAGGCCTATATTAATTCACTGCTAGGTGGCAGCACTTCGCGTTAGCTCGGTACTCTCAGGGCTCAGCGTGCAAATAAACAGCAGGCTGTGGAACTGCATTGAGCTTAGATCTTTCATTGTAGGTTTAGCACACTATAGTATGTACCTTCAATTAAAACTACGTTCATAACATTCTGTAAAGACATTAATAATAATAATTTTCAATTACATCAATTAACACGGTAGTTCGTCAACTAAACAAGTTAATCACAGTAGAATTACAAATTTAACGCTAGTGTTCATAACACAAGACGTCATGAATGAATGAATGAATGAAAATATGTACCAAAATGAGTCCTTGGTGTGCTTTATGGGGACATAGGCTACAAGTCGTTTCTATTAATGAAGTTTTTATATCATCTCGCTCCTTTCCGTCTGGCTTAACGAAAGTCAATTTACGGAGCTTCTTTGGTGGCTTCTTCGTGGCAAACAGAGACTATATTGTCGGTTTAGCACACTTGAATTGAATAATAATAATAATTTTCCATTACATCAATCAATACGTTACGGTAGTTCGTTAACTAAACAATTTAATCACAGAAGAATTTCAAAATTGTACTGTAGCACGAATAACTTGAAATACTTCAGAGAACAGAACTTAAGATTTATTGCATTCCACTAGAACAGTGGCAAGTGTTTAACTGACAACGGAGGGAAAATCCGAGCTAACGCGAGGTTTGCCGATAGACGGCGAAGGATCCCGAAGCCCCGCTGACATCTTGGTAGCTAGACGCAAGTAGTTGCAGCACCAACCAAATGTGATCACCGCATATTTCTAAAGGGGGATATACCTAAGACGAAGGATTCTTAAGTTTGGAGGCTTAATATCGAGAATAACGGATGTGAATGCATTACAGTAAGTTAGTAATTTTGATATTCAATCATCATAAAGCATATAACTTAATATTTATTTAGACACTTACTGGCTAATTATCATTATAAAAGAAAACAAAAAATACATGGTGGTGGAGGTGATTGTTTTAGGGATGAGGACAAAGAGTTATAAGTATACCCATACATTTAGGAGAAAGTATGCTATATGTTCTTTGCTGAACATCTTGTTTATTTCTTGGGAATCTGGATGACCTCAAGTCACCAGTTAAATGTTAGAGGGTTTTCACAGAAGATACTAAAAATGTTCTTCAGCTGACAGAGAGTAACTTTGGAAAATGCATAGTTACATTATGTAGCTACTCCTACATCCCCCTGCGCGTTTACTGTAATTAATCGAAGCGCGGACTTAAGCCCGTTTGATGTTCAATTGTGGGTTAATTTAAAATACAAAGTATACAGATCAATTACCCGTACTCTAGTGGAGCTGGAGAACAATATACGGCAGCAGATATCCCTCACAACAGAAGGGAATCACAACGTGTGAACGCTAATTTATTTACACGATACATCGCCTGTCTGTCAGCGGAAGGAGAACACTCTCAGAATCTCCTGTGGATAGGTAAGTTGTTTAGTCATGATTTGCTGGTGAATTTACCATTAATTAATGTACCTTGTTACGGTTTCCACCAGGGAGCAATCCGTGGTTCGAGCTCGGTTGGCTGGCGGAAGGCGCGCGCTCCCGGCAGCCGGCCGCCGGCCCCACTCCAGCAAAGTAATCACCCAGTATTTACAATATGTACGCTCATATAGTTCCATCAGTAGTTAAAATAATGCAACTAGTCAATATACTCACACTATTCACAGTAAGCAAGAAAATTTGGAGGTCAAGCACCAATTTTAGTGTCTTAACAAAACATCACATAGACTACAACAACTAACAAATATTGACTAGTTGCATTATTTTAACTACCGAAAATCCACAGCCTGTTTCCAGTCGACCGACCGGGTCAGGGAATGGAATGAATGAAGCCCCCATCTAGCGGCGTGGATATGAACTGTGCCGGCTGCCGAAGCCTGTCGCATTCCTCTGAGGCAATGATTAGATGAATGACAGGATGACTGTGGAGAGTGTTGCTAGAATGAAATATTAGTGACTGGGAAAACCGGAGTACGCCGAGAAACACCTCTCTGCCTCCGCTTTGTCCAGCACAAATCTCACATGGAGCGACCGGGATTTGAACCACGGACCCTGCGGTGATAGGCCGGTGTGCTGCCGCCTAAGCCACGGAGGCTTCGCATTATTTTAACTACTACTGCAACTAAATAAGTGCACATATATTAAATACTTTCACTCATACGTTTAGACATACCGGTAGCCTAAGTGTAATGGATCTGATGATGATCACTTGACGATCGAAACTGGTCATCCAATCTCATGGATTTTTTTTTTCAGGATAAGGGAATAACCCATCACAATTGGGTACAATCCGGTTGACCGACTGAAAAACATCAAATTTCGGTTACTAAGGCATCTCTGAAAATGGCTTCAAACAACATAAACAATGGAAATTACATCGCGGTAAGCAGGCATACCTTGAAATACTGCTGTACACTTGTATCTGAATCGCTTATGCCCTCATCTCCATCAGTTTCATTGTCACTTGACAAACCCTGAATCTCTTCAACACTGTATAGAAATTCACTATAATCACCAGTAGCGGCTATTCAGGTGAAGGTAGTGAAGAGCCTCTTCACTAGACACCTCGTAAGATAAACATTATATTTTCTTATTTAAATGAAAATGGTGCAGTTGTCTTGCGCTATTTTATCGTGTATTTTTTTATAGTGTACTGTTATTTTTACAGTCCGTTGTTAGAAGGTACGCAAGCGAGGCTCACAGATTACCTACTGGCGAGGCTCTATGACGGCCTTGTGTCAGCTGAACTCCCTGTCGCTATATTGTGCTGTCGTAACTTGGAGGAGAATCTGCAGGAGACGAAGTAACGTGTTTACGTCAGCCACTTCGTCTCGTTGCCATGGCAACCTGACATCGGGTGTGACGTCATTACCTGCCGTTAGACAGTCGAGTGAAGACTTTTCTGTGTCTCCAAGCCACTGCCGGCTGGATCGCAACACTCCTGGTTGCTTTCAACTGCCTGCCCATTCGACGATTACAGCATTGGTTTGAGCGTACAACCTCGTTTCCAAATAAAGGCGCTAGGAAGCAGCACCAAGGCTCTGTAGCAGACATAAGTTTTGTATTGATGTTAATGGAGCAGTTGTGTTCAGAATGTATTCTGAATGATTTTATAATGCTGTACTGCTGCGTGCCCTTTTGTAAATTAGAACAGGGCAAGTTAGAATACCAGGGAATCTCGTTTCATGAGATACCATCGGACAATTCACAGCGTGGGATGTGGTTAGGTGCAATTTCCAGAGAAGGTGACGCAGGGGATGCAAATAAATAAATACATACCGGTACATGAATGAATGATTGAGTAAATACGTGAGACAATAAATATGTAAGTAAGTAAATAAATAATTTAAGAAATATGTAAGGGAATAAATAAGCAAATAAATAAGTAAATAAATAAGTAAACAAATAAGTAAACAAATAAATAAGCAAATAAATAAGTAAACAAATAAGTAAACAAATAAATAAGAAAATAAATAATTAAATAAATAAGTAAACAAATAAGTAAACAAATAAATAAGAAAATAAATAAGTAAATAAATAAGTAAACAAATAAATAAGAAAATAAATAATTAAATAAATAAATGTGTAAGTAAATAAGTAAATAAATAAGTGAATAAATAAGCAAATAAATAAGTAAACTAATAAATAAGAAAATAAATAATTAAATAAAAAGTAAACAAATAAATAAGAAAATAAATAATTAAATGAATAAATGTGTAAGTAAATAAGTAAATAAATATGTAAATAAATAAGTGAATAAATAAGCAAATAAATAAGTAAATAAATAAGCAAATAAATAAGTAAATCAATAGATAAGAAAATAAATAAGTTATTAAATAATTAAATAGATAAATACGTAAGTAAATAAAGAAATAAATAAAAAATAAGTAAATAAATAATTAAATAAATACATATGCAAGTAAATGAGTAAATACATATATACGTGAATAAATAAATAAGTAAATAAATAAGTAAACAAATAAATAAGAAAATAAATAATTAAATACATAAATATGTAAGTAAATAAACAATTAAGTAAGTAAATAAGTAAGCAAATAAATAAGAAAATACATAATTAAATAAATAAACATGTAAGTAAATAAACAAATAAGTAAATAAATACGTAATTAAATAAATAAGCACATAAATAAGTAAATAAATAAGAAAATAAATAAATAAATTTGTAAGTAAATAAATAAGTAAAAAAAGAACAATCTGTCCAAAAAATCTGTAAAAATGTATAATACAGCCATCACAATAAGACGGGTTATCAGACAAATTCACCTCACACCCAAGTACATGGGGCTACATGACCACGATGTCGCAAAGCCCCTAAATAAATCATCATCCCATTTTTCGGGGGCCGGAGGCATTTCTTTTCCCTGTCTTTTATTGTCCTTATTCTTTTCTTTTTATCTCGCCAAGTATGTAAGTTAGATTTAAGTCAGTTAGAAGTAGTTATATTTTTATTATCGTCTGCATAATTACGGGAAAATGAGCTAGACATTTCGCCCCTTAAAAACAATCGCCTCCACCACATGTATTTTTGCTTTCCTTTATACTGAAAATTTGCCCGTAAGTATGTGTCTGAATACTTTTAGATGTTACAATAACAAAGGAACTAACTTAGTGTAATGTTTTCACGTCCGTCAATCTCGATATTAAGCCTCCAAACATAATAATACTTCGTTTCAGGTATCTTCCCCTTTAAAAAGCCGCGGCAATCTCAGTGCCTTGGTGCTGCACCTAGCGGTGAATTAATCTTGTACGCCTGTGAGTGTCGAATGGGCAGGCAGTTTAAAGCAACCAGGAGTGTTGCGATCCAGCCGGCAGTGCTCCAAGCCAATACGTCAAGTCCAGTTGTTGACAGTTGGCATTGCGTCAGGCTTCTTTTCTTTTATGCTGAAGCTTGTATTTATTTTCCCAATAAATAATATTTATTTATTACGTTACTTACCCTGTTGTTGATGAAAGTTGATGGCTTTTAGTGTAATAATATTTCCAGTGAAAGACACGGTATTACTTTTATTAGAAATTCCCTTCAGTAGGTGGAAAGACGAAGACAAAGGGGAGTTCTTAAATTGTGGACGGCCAAATTAATTAATAGAACTGTGTACTAAAAAGATATTAAGAAACCCGGCAAATGTTATAGCCTTCATTGCAAGGGATCTTGGTTCGAGCAGTTCACATGCTTGTGCAGTAGTTGAATTCTTAAAAACAACCTGTTCTGTTAGCCTTGCTTACTTTTTAGTAACAAATGTGGTGTGTGGAATCAACAAGTTTCGGTGATTTCCAAAACATTAGGCTTACGCGCGGGTTGAACAAACACAAAGACAGAGAGGAACATTTGAAGAGCCAGTTACAGATTAGAACACTCAAAAGAAACACTACCACGTTATCTGACGCCTTGAGGGAAAATGCAAGACTACAGTGCTTGCAGAAAGTTTAGGGACATGTCTAAATTTCATTTGATGCACATTTGTCCCTAAAGTAACACCATTTCAGTCATTGTTTTTCTTGATATTATTGGTCATCTATATGAGGGGTTTTCGTTTACAATTTCGCTGCTCTAGATCTAATATTTTTGGAGGCGGAATGTTTTTTTGTAAACAAGGCTAAAAAAACTGTTTTTCTTACTAAAATGTTTTCTTTCTCAAAAACTGCTAGTCCTACTGCTATGAAATTTTTACTGCTGTTTTTCTACTATATAGCAATCATAAAAATAACAACCTTGGAAAATATACTACTTATTTGGTCGCCTCTCAAACAAACTTTCTTCCCCAGTACGGTAATTTTGGCGGCAAAATTGGTCAATTTCGTTTCGCGATAACTTCCGATTGGAAACACTTCGAGCTATTCTGACTACGCAGTTGTTTTCTCCGTGTCTTGTTTGTGATGGATCGGCTGTGGGTACTTTCTCGAAATGTTGCCAATCGGAAGTTATCATGGAACGAAATTGACCAATTTTGCCGCCAAAATTACCGGGGAAGAAAGTTTATTTGAGAGGCCATCAAATGAGTAGTAATTTCTTTACATAGGTTGTATTTTTTATGTTTATGATTGATATATTGTAGTAAAACAGCAGTAAAGATTTCATAGTTGTAGGATTAGCAGTATTTGAGAACGAAAACATTTCATTAGTAGGAAAAACAGTTCTTTTGCCCTGTTTACAAAAAGGTAAAACATTCCATCTCCAAAAGTATTAGAGCTAGAGCAGCGAACTTTTTAATGAAAACCCCTCATATAGATGTCTAATAACATAATGTAAAACAATAACTGAAATGCTATTACTTTTGGGACAAATGTGCATCAAACGAAATTTAGGCCTGTCCCTAAACTTTCTGCAAGCACTGTATGTGGAGTTAGATATAATGAGAATGTGACTTTAAATAAGCTTGTAATTGGAGTTGTTCTATACTTGAGGTCTCCCTCTCGTCATAACCTCTGGAAGAGAGTTCCTATGAACTTTAAAGTTTACTGTAACTCGTGGGAACTTTAAGGAATTATATTAATTCTATTAATGCAGGCAATGGCCGTGCATTTTCTTTGCAGGGCGGGTCAGGGAAGGGATTTTGGAAGGAAATCGGCCGTGGACCTATTGAAAGGAACCATCCCAGCATAGCCTGTTGGTGAAAATGAGAAGTCACAAAAATCATTTTCAGGACGACCGAGTAGATATTTTAGCTTTAAAATACGAAAAAAATCAATATTCACAAAAGCAATCAAGCACTGCTGAAATTAGAGTTTCGCTCTTCACCTGATTTTTCATCTACGAGCCGCCACTGATAATCACTGTCCGATTGATCCATTATAGTCGTTGCCAAATATTTATCATATGAGTCCCCCCATTTCAATGTTTACATCATACATCAAGTGTCATGCTGTCAAGCTCAAGTATTTATCATATGAGTCCCCCCATTTCAATGTTTACATCATACATCAAGTGTCATGCTGTCAAGCTCAAGTATTTACCATATGAGTCCCCCCATTTCAATGTTTACATCATACATCAAGTGTCATGCTGTCAAGCTCAAGTATTTATCATATGAGTCCCCCCATTTCAATGTTTACATCATACATCAAGTGTCATGCTGTCAAGCTCAAGTATTTATCATATGAGTCCCCCCATTTCAATGTTTACATCATACATCAAGTGTCATGCTGTCAAGCTCAAGTATTTATCATATGAGTCCCCCCATTTCAATGTTTACATCATACATCAAGTGTCATGCTGTCAAGCTCAAGTATTTACCTAACCAATCTTGAAAATCCACAGCCTGATTCTAGTCGACCGATCGGGTCAGGGAGGGAATGAATGAAGCCCCCCATCTAGCGGCGAGGATATGAACTGTGTCTGCTGCCGAAGCCTGTCGCACTCCTCTGACGCAATGATTAGATGATGACAGATGAAATGAAATGATAATGGAGAGTGTTGCTGGAATGAATTGTTGAAAGGGAAAACCAGAGTACCCGGAGAAAAACCGGTCTGTCTCCGGTTTGTCCAGCACAGAACTCACATGGAGTGACCAGGATTTGAACAACGGACCCAGCGGAGAGAGGCCGGCGTGCTGCCGCCTAAGCCACGGAGGCGTTTACCTAACCAATCTTCAAAGATGGAATTATTCTCGTAGTTTTCTCCGGTTCCAGGTGTGTTCGTTAATGTTGACTAATACCATCCTGCCACCCAAAGTAACTAAAACTTGTAGCCGATGAATATCCTGTATGTGGCCCGCAAGAGCGGGAATTACGTTGCGTAATATATCGTAAACGACACGCAAGGCAAATATATTAGCAAGGTAAATATATTCTGGAAAAGGCGTGGTACCTCCAGTACCTTTCATTTGAGAAGAAACTCACTGTACAGCGGCTTCGGTGGCGTAGTCGGTAGCATGCTGAGCTTCTATGCCCAAGATGTATGTCTACCGCTTATTATTCCCGTTTTTCCAACGGGGTCGGGGATGAGATGCGATGGAAGTATTTTGTGGCGATGGTTTTTACGGCCGGATGCCCTTCCTGACGCCAACCTCATGAGAGGAGTAAATGAGAGATGAAATGAATGATGGCGAATGAAACTGGGCAAGGATGTGGAAGGAAGCGGCCGTGGCCTGTCAGAAGGTACCGTCCCAGCATTTGCCTGGTGTTGAAAATGGGAAACCACGGAAAACCATTTCAAGGACGGCCGACGGGGGGGCTCGAACCCACGCGTCTACCGAGTCAGCAGACAGCTTGGCCCCATGACCTAATGCTGCGCGTTAGCTAGCGTAGCCACTGCCGTCGGTTCTTCTATGCCCAAGATAGCGGGTTCAAACCCGGCCGAAGCCGTCGGATTTTTTAATAGCGTTAAAAAATTCCCTCAGTATGCCTTGCTTCGGAGGGGAAGTAAAGCCGGCGATCCCATGTCATAGAATTATTTAAAGAACCTTCCTCTAATTACACTTGTGTGAAGCTAAATTATAGGTTAAATTTGACCAACGCTCTTAGGTTCCAACGTCCGTCGCCAGGAGCCGACTGTGTTGGCATCTAGTAACCAAGTACCGAACTAGTAGTCGTTGACGGTGGCGTTTGGTGGCAAAAGTAGTAACTACTTGAAAATTCAATGTCTACAGTCCTTACTTGAATTGAAAACCGATAACACACACTAATACAGCCATCACAAGTAACACCGGTTAGCAGACAGATTCTACACACACCCAAAGTACACGGGTCTACATGACCGCGTTGTCGCAGCCCTTAAACTTAAGAACCAACCAACCAAACTCACTGTACCTTATTCCTCGAGAGCAGCAGCGTAGACAGTGTTGGAGATGGAGACCGAAGTAGGACAGCCTGTGTCTGCTGATATAACTGACTGCGTGCTGCGAAGGCCAAGCGCGTGGTCATTATTGTATTTACAAGGAGTTCGCGTGGGGGTTATGTAATAAGCTCTATCACTACCCCCACCATCGCGACATCTCAAAGTTCACATCACAATGGCTAGACACACATTGTAACTAGAGTTTCCAAAAAGATGATATATTGGCTTTCACGACCATTACTCTGACCACCTCATGGTGTAGCGGCTAGCATTCTTGTTTGTCTAATCGAAGCTCCTGGTTCGATTCTCGGCTCTGCAAAGAAATGTTAATTCAGGTCTGAGAGCTGGAATGGGATACACTCAGCCTCGTGAGGCAAACCTGAGAAGAGGTGGGTTCGATTCCCATCTCAGCTAGAACGCACGAAGATAATCTTCTGATATACGGTATCTTAACAATACATGTTTTAAGGGAAGTCATCCCGAAGAGGGGGAGGGGTCAAAATATATGGTTTTGTGTTGTTTTAAAAAAATCTGTGATGTTCTCTGAACGAAATGGTATATTCTACGAGGGGTGATCAGTAGGTACCGGACATTTATGCACTAAATTATTATTTTGTAGTCGATTTTACCCTCCAAGTTGGTATTTACCACGGGCTCGGCAAGGGATCCCACCATTACCGCCGCTACGGGCAGTGTCCTGGAGCTAGGAACATCTGGACGGGGGGATACAACTGGGGAGGTGAGATCAGCACCTCGCCCAGGCGGCCTCACCTGCAAAGCGAACAGGGGCCTCATGAGGGATGGAAAGGGTGGGGAAGATTGGGAGGGATAGGCAAGGAAGAGGGAAGGAGGCGGCCGTGGCCTTACAGTAGGTACCATCCCGGCATTTGCCCGAAGACGAAGTGGGAAACCACGAAAAACTGAGACTGAGTAGACCCCGTTCCAGTCCTCATACCACTTTTCAAATTTCGTGGCAGAGCCGGGAATCGAACCCTGGACCTCCGGAGTGGCAGCTAATCACGCTGACCACTACGCAACGGAGGCGACTTTATGCAATAAAAACGATTAAATATGCATGCAATTATGCACTGAAAATGTAGAAAATTTGCATTAAAATTGAAAAATATGCAGTTAATAATAAGCCAATCTTATTTACTCCTCTTTCCCTCATTTGCCATAATATGTGCAGTGGTTTCGGCAAGTTGCTCAAGTTGAAATTTATTTTCACATTTCACTTCCTTCGAGCATACTTGACAATAGGCATCGCCATCAGTTGAATCACTATTACCTGACACCCACTGGTTTAATAACTACTTTCTGCTGCTCTTCTCTTTAGCCATTTTGAGTAAAAGATGTGCAGGCTTAGATTAAAGTAACACATTAACTGAAGAAACTCCTCATAAAATTAACCCCGGGCTTCCGGCTGCCGAGATGGTGAAAAGAATGTCCTGTTCTGAAACAAGACGAACATTTCGAATCAAGTTTCCAGGAAGACCTGTGCCTAATGCCAGTACAATTAGGAGACTCGCTAAACGATTCAAGGAAACAGACTCCGTAAATAATAATAAAAAAAAAGTTTACAGACAACGCTGTGTTCCTACAAAACAGATATTCCTGGAAATTAGTAGTGTGGGGTAATTTGAATACATACGGTTGGTAGCTGTGCAGAGATACTGCCACCTGCCACCTACATCACTAGTCGTAGGTAACAACTAATGACGACTCTTTTGGAAAACTAGTCTCTCGAAGGTATCCGCTCAGTTATTCGATTTCTGTGAGCGAAACGTGTTACCACGAACAGTACTTCTGACCGAGGGTGTAATCTTCCTTCATGACAACGCGCGACCTCATACAGCCCAGAAGACCACCTCGCTTTTTTTAAGCGGTTTCACTGCGACTATGAGGACTATATCAGGAACTATCCGATCTACACCTCTGGATTGGTTACAAGTCCTCTCAAACATTCCGCCTCCTCACCTCCGTAGACAATTGGCTTTGACGAAAGAATGGGAAAAATACTTAAAGATCTTTCATTACCAATTCATCAGGACATTTTACAACCACATCTCAGATTGATATCTAGGAAACCTTCCTGGTTACTAGGTGAGGAATTGGTTCAAGAGCAATTTAATGCCCATCAAGCATGGCGCAACAATTGCGTTTCCTCGATTCCAGACAAATATCATCTAATTCTGGATCCAACTCAAAGCCCCTTGGTTTCAACTTATCCCGAAAAACTTGGACGTCACTAAATCCACTAAGAACCCGACATGGTAGATGCCAGTATTGGAGGCATTAGTGGAAGATGATCGACAGTCCAGCCTGCGATTGCAGTGAAGTGCCACAGACGGTTAATCACATTGCCATGGAATGCCCAATAAGGGGTTCAGTGGGACGCTACAAGAAATGCATGAGGCTACAGATGAAGCAGTGAATTGGTTCAACTCGTTGGACATCCATTTGTAATGCTTGTATCTTCTTCCCTGTCAACATTTATGTATATTTTGTATATACTGGCAATTACGTTTTTCACCTTATTTGTAACATATGACTCCTTTAGGCTATGCCATACGAAATAATAATAATAAAAAATTACGAGCCTTACAGTAGTCGCATATGATGTGTAACATCTGACATAGAAGAAACCTCACGTGAAATTGTTGATACACCGGTATTTTTTATAGTATTATTGGCACAAATATTAATCTATTGTAAAAGGGAGTGTTTTACAGATATTGTAGTTTATAATACGGAATTCATTTTATTAGATGATTTGTAGCTTCCACCAGCACTAGCCTAAATAAAGAATACGATATGGATCAACTAGATTAATAGACACGACACCGCTCATAACCTTAAATTTCTTATAAACAGGTCCTCTTGATTCACAGACCAACACGTAATTTCATATGGATTCTGTTAAAATGAGTCATATTGATATGATAAATATCGTTTAAAATGATAATCTGGTAGCAAAAATACATACCCCGCCCAGGATTCGAACCCAAGATCTCTAGATTCACAGTTATACGCATAACCCCACGGCTATTTCGACTATGCAAATATTGTGCACAAGATGGTGACTTATTTCCACGTTCCAATAATACTGCATTACTTTATTAAGTTTCTATTATATTTTGCTTGTTTCGATAATGTTCCTGAGTGACATTGAGTTTAAAATGCCTTACGCCAATGCAATACCGACTACTTACAATGTTTGATATTAAGGCATTTTACCATTTAAATACTGATACGAAGACTTCGAACATGTACCATGTCATTTGTTTAAATCACTTAACACCGGAGTTCGCATGAGCGTTTTCCGTTCAGTATGTCATATACATTCCACATGGCCGAGAGTGCGTCATGGTATCAATTTTCGACACCGCGCGCTGATTGTTTCTCATAGCAGTGCCAGCTGGATCGATCGATCGAGTTGGCAGTGCGTCTTATACTTCCGTTCGATCCACCACTGCCATCTAGGGCACACTTCCATTCGATCGATCGAGCGGGCAGTGCATACTTCTGTTGTCCACCACTGCCAGCTAGTACTCTTCCGTTCGATCGATCGAGCGGGCAGTGCATACTTCCGTTTGATCCACCACTGCCAGCTCGATCGTTCCGAACCACTTCCGTCCCCAATTTTCAAAATCACTCCCACAAAACTATCCAGCAACCGAGCGGAAAGATGTTACACATCAAAAGTTAACAGACAACGTTGTGTTCCTACAAAACAGACTGATATTCCTGAAAATTAGTAGTATGGGGTAATTCGAATACATACGGTTGGTAGCTGTGCAGAGATACTGCCACCTGCCACCTACAGCACTAGTTGTAGGTAACAACTAATGACGACTCTTTTGGAAAACTAGTCTCTCGAAGGTATCCGCTCAGTTATTCGATTTCTGTGAGCGAAACGTGTTATCACGGACAGTACTTCTGACCGACGGTGTCATCTTCCTTCATGACAACGCGCGACGTCATACAGCCCAGAAGACCACCGCGCTTTTGAAGCGGTTTCACTGGGACTATGAGGACTATATCAGGAACTATCCGATCTACACCTCTGGATTGGTTACCAGTCCTCTCAAACATTCCGCCTCCTCACCTCCGTAGACAATTGGCTTTGACGAAAGAATGGGAAAAATACTTAAAGATCTTTCATTACCAATTCATCAGGACATTTTTCAACCACATCTCAGATTGATATCTAGGAAACCTTCCTGGTTACTAGGTGAGGAATTGGTTCAAGAGCAATTTAATGTCTATCAAGCATGGCGCAACAATTGGGTTTCCTCGATTCCAGACAAATATCATCTAATTCTGGATCCAACTCAAAGCCCCCCCCCCCCCCCCTGGTTTCAACTTATCCCGAAAAACTTGGACGTCACTAAATCGACTAAGAACCCGACATGGTAGGTAGGTAGATAGATAGATAGATAGCTTTATTTTGTCTGGCAAGATTAGGGCCATTGGGCCCTCTCTTCCATCTAACCAGATTTTACAATTAATACATTATTACATTATTTGCATAACTTAACAATGGTACTTAAATCTAACAGGAATACATTTCAGATCCGATCACAATACATATAATTGCAGGTAAGCATGGCGTAGGAAAAATTATTGTAATTAGTTAATTATAGCTAAAATGAGGAAATAATAGGGAAACACAAACACCAATAAAACAGAACCTGATGATGATGTGATGATGTTGATGATGATGATAAGCATCATGGATGAGTTATTATTATAGCCTAATATTGATTTTGCAATGCGCATTTAAAAGGATGTAGAGTATTGGAGGCATTAGTGGAAGATGATCGACAGTCCAGCCTGCGATTGCAGTGAAGTGCCACAGACGGTTAATCACATTGCCATGGAATGCCCAATAAGGGGTTCAGTGGGGCGCTACAAGAAATAAATGAGGCTACAGATGAAGCAGTAAATTGGTTAAACTCGTTGGACATCCATTTGTAATGCTTGTATCTTCTTCCCTGTCAACATTTATGTATATTTTGTATATACTGGCAATTAAGTTTTTCACCTTATTTGTAACATATGACTCCTTTAGGCTATGCCATACGAAATAATAATAATAAAAAAATTACGAGCCTTACAGTAGTGGCATATGATGTGTAACATCTGACATAGAAGAAACCTCACGTGAAATTGTTGATACACCGGTATTTTTTATAGTATTATTGGCACAAATATTAATCTATTGTAAAAGGGAGTGTTTTACAGATATTGTAGTTTATAATACGGAATTCATTTTATTAGATGATTTGTAGCTTCCACCAGCACTAGCCTAAATAAAGAATACGATATGGATCAACTAGATTAATAGACACGACACCGCTCATAACCTTAAATTCCTTATAAACAGGTCCTCTTCATTCTCAGCCCAACACGTAATTTCATATGGATTCTGTTAAAATGAGTCATATTGATATGATAAATATCGTTTAAAATGATAATCTGGTAGCAAAAATATCAACCCTGTCCGGGATTCGAACCCAAGACCTCTAGATTCACAGTCATAAGTACTAACCCCACGGCTATTTCGACTACGCAAATTTTGTGCACAAGATGGTGACTTATTTCCACGTTCCAATAATACTGCATTACGGAATTAAGTTTCAATTATATTTTGCTTGTTTAGATAATGTTCATGCGTGGAATTGAGTTTAAAATGCCTTATGAATAGGCCCTCTTGTGAGTAAAGAGAATTTATTCAGTAATAGTTCACGAAGGCTTGCTCTGGGACATCATTGACCACCCTCCATACAACCCCAACCTCACTCCAAGCGACTTTCACCTGTTTCCTCTCTTGAAGGAGCACCTTGGAGGTCGACGAGTCGCTTCAGACGAGGAGATGAAACACTTGGCGGCAACGTAGCTGAACATTCAAAGACAGGATTGTTACCATAAGGGAAGATTCAAACTCATCCCACGAACCAACAAGTGCCTAAACCGATATGGAGACTGTGTCTAAAAATATCCTAGAGTATTTACTAGAGCTGTCGATTTAATCGATTAATCGGACCGATTAAAATTATGATAATTGTTCTTTTAAGAGGCCTAACATCTGGGTTATCGGCCCCTAATGGTTTGGGTGATTGTGAAAGATGAGATGAGAATGTAATGGAAACTAGAACTAATACTAACTACTGTCTTACAAAGTAGAATATGAAATGGAAAACAAATAAAGAATAAGGCAAACAATGGACAGGAGGGAAACAAATGCCCTCAACCCTCGAAGAATGAGGATTGAGGGACTTGGACGGAAGGAGAACCAAAAGAGGCAGAGAGGAAAGGGAAAGAGGAGAGGGCCCGCCCCAAGGCACTGGAAAAAAGGGGAAAAAACCGGTCCCAGTTCAGGAATCCCTCGGGGTTGCCAACTCCCGAACTCACCCTCGCCCTTGAGGGTGTAGCACTATCCAAGGCGCACCATAAGTGGTGGGGCTACACACACCCTGCCTCCTTAATGGCCTTGAGCAGAAGGCAGGAGACAGGAAGAGAACAGGAGAGGTCTGAGCCCTCGAAGAATGAGGGATTAGGAAAGATGAGACAAGGGCCAATTAAGGCGGGAAAGTAAGAGACTCCCTAGGCCTCAGATACCCTAATACCGTCGGGGTCGGAAAAGAACAAGAGTTGACCAAGGACGGTCGACAGGAAAGATGACAGAGAGGAGGCCGGCACAAGTAAGTGGAAGCAATGCCGAACTCAGCTGGGGTCCCGTGGTCACCAACCCACGTCCCACTAGATGTGCGCCCCTGGGTGGGGATTAAAATAGTACCGTGGTGTAGGTCAAGTAATTGTTTTGTGTAGCACAAAACCTGTGTAGTGTATCAGTATTTGCCATTTGGCGTGCTAGTATCAGCGATTGTAAGATTGACAGGTCATTTAAGTTAGCTGATTCTCATGTCTTTGCTTCAGGAAGATAAAAGCGACAATATCTCCTTAATTGCTATCTGCTAATTAAATTCTTTTGAATTTATTTTTTTACTTGCACGCCACCAATACAATTAAAATTTAAAATTATCTTCCTCATAGCAAATGGAATTGTTAACATTTTAAAATATATTATTCGAAGTTTTCTTTTCTCGAACTGTTACTGGGTAAGATCGACTAAAATTTGATTTATCGACCGATTGACCGATTAAAGGCATTTGGTTGTTGTTGTTGTTGTTGTTGTTGTTTGAGTCTTCAGTCGTTTGACTGGTTTGATACAGCCTTCCAAGCCTCCCTGTCCTGAGCTAATCGTTTCATCTCTACATAGCTACCACACCCTACATCCGAGGCAATCAGTTTAACATATTCTAACCTTGGTCTACCCCTACAGTTCTTGTCCTCGACCCTTCCTTCCATAACTAAGCTTGCTATTCCTGGGTGTCTTAGTAATTGTCCTACCAACCTATCTCTTCTCTTCATTAGCAGTCACCAGAAACATCTCTCCTCTCCCACTAGTCTTAACACCTATTCGTTTGTAACCCTACCTACCCACCTAATCTTCATCATTCTCCTGTAACACCACATTTCAAACGCTTCAATTCTCCTCTTTTCTGCTGCACCAATAGTCCAAGTTTTACTTCCATAGAGCGCCACGCTCCAGACAAAGGCTTTCAAAAGTGACTTTCTAGTACCTAAATCTATATTCGAAGTCAACAGATTCCTTTTTTGTAGAAATGCTTTCCTTGCCTGAGCCAACCTACATTTTATGTCCTCTTTGCTTCGTCCGTCACTGGTTATTTTGCTTTCTAAGTAACAGAAGTCTCCTACTTCCTTCCGCTTTTCAGCTGCCAATTTGATGTCCATAGAGGTTTCTGATTTATTTCGGCTGCATTCCAATATCCTTGTTTTATGTTTATTAATCATGAATTCTTTCCTCAAGGCAGAGTCCATACCATTCAAAAACTCATTCAAATCCTCAAGCGTGTCGGCCAAGATGACAATGTCATCAGCAAATCTACGAGTTGAAACTATTTCTCTTTGAATCTTCACTCCCACTTTAAATTTTTCTCGAATTTCTTTCATTGCTTGTTCAATGTAAAGATTGAAAAGTATGGGTGATAAGTTGCAGCCTTGCCTTACACCTTTCTGAATACTAGCTTTTATCTCATGTCTTTCAGCTCGAATGACTGCTGTCTGGTTTCTGTATAGATTGTAGATCACCCTCCTATCCCTGTACTTCAATCCAATCGTTTTCAAAATGTCAAACAATTTAGTCCAATCAACGTTATCAAAAGCCTTTTCTAAGTCTACAAATGCCATGAACGTTCTCTTATCTCTCCTTATTCTACCTTCCAAAATCAGCCTAAGACTTAGTACAGCTTCCCTTGTAAACATTTTAATAGTACATTATGCAATGAGCCATTATGGCAAATAATTAAGACACGAGTGTGTTTATAAAACGAGCGTAAGCGAGTGTCTTAATTACAATTATAGGCGAGTTGCATACGACTGTTTATGTTCGACGATAATTATAACTTTATGATATGTTTTAACATAAATATTCATAAATATCTGTTGAGATTCAGTCACTCGAATTTTGTGATCGGAGTGCAGCGCTGGGTAGGATATCTCTGTTTTCCAAGCTCTCTGACCGACCGACGCATGCGCTCTGTGTTTCAATGCCATATGTGCAGATTGTGCACCAGTATTCGGTAAAACTGTCACCGAAGTCGTTTGAAATGTGCTTTGTAGAAATTGGGTTTGGGGATATTAAGGTACAGTGCTATTTCTTGTCTCATATTTGCCAGTTTATTTTCGCAAACATATCGGTAATTTATGTAGACATGTTGGATTTTGAGCGCATGCGCGAAGGTATCCTTACCTAATTGGTCACACAACTGATTTTGAGCTCCGATTGGTGGGAGAAACTGTTTCATAATGAAAAATAGTGTTATAATGAGCCTCATTATGATACAGTTTTCCGACACATAATGTTTACATTTCGACATCGTCAAACATAAAATATATTATTCAAAGTTTTTTTTTTCTCGAACTGTTACTGTGTGAAAACAACTAAAATTTGATTAATCGACCTATTAATCGATTAAAGGCATTTGGTTAACCGATTAAAATTTTTAATCGATCGACAGCTCTAGTATTTACTATCAGTTGGATGTGTTGGTTGTGTGAAATAAAATGTGCACGTTTCACTTTCACTGCAGGCTTTGTAACCTTAGTTTCTGAACACCCCTCGTATTGTACATTTAAGACATTGAAATCCCATTTGATTTTATTTTTATTTATTTAGTCAATTTACCCTCTAGGTTGGTGGTTCCCACGGACTCAGCGAGGGAACTCACCACTACCGCCTCTATGGGCAGTGTCCTGGAGCCTGGAGCATCTGGTCGGGATGGATACAACTGGGGAGGTGTGATCAGCACTTCGCCCAGGCGGCCTCACCTGAAAAGCGAACAGGGGCCTCATTAGGGATGGGAAGGGATGGAAGATTGGGATGGATAGGCGAGGAAGAGGTAAGGAGGCGGCCGTGGCCTTACAATAGGGACCATCCCGGCATTTGCCCGAAGACGAAGTGGGAAACCACGGAAAACCAATTCGAGGAAGGCTGAGGTGGGAATCGAACCCCCTCTACTCATTTGGACCACCCGAGGCTGAGTAGACCCCGTTCCAGTCCTCATACCACTTTTCACATGTCGTGGCAGAGCCGGGAATCGAACCCAGGACCTCCGGGGCGGCAGCTAGCCATGCTGACCGCTACGCTACGGAGGCGACTTCCCATTTGAATGCCCACTTATTATTTGACTTTGTTATAAGAAAATTGTATGCTTCTACTTTAAAATTTATGCTGAGCTTCTATGCCCCAGGTCGCGGGTTCAAATCCGACCGAAGTCGTCGTATTTTTTATGAGCGTTAAAAGTCCCTCAGTATGCCTTCCTTCGGATGAGAAGTGAAGCCGGCGGTCCCATGTCATAGATCTATGGCATCTAAAAGAACCTTCCACTAATTACTCTTGTTTGTAGCTAAATTATAGGTCTAGGTTGCATTTGACTAACGCTCTTAGGTTCCAATGTTCGTCACGAGGAGCCGACTACGGTGGCATCTAGTAACCAAGTACAAAACGTGTTGTCGTTCACGGTGGCGTTTGGTAGCAAAATTAGGAACTACTTGAAAATTGGATGTCTGCAGTCCTTACTTGAAATAAAAACGGATAACGCCCACTAATACAGCCCTCACAATTAACACCGGCTATCAGACAAATTCTACACACACCCAAAGTACACGGGACTACATGACCACGTTGTTGCAGCCCCTAAACTGAGGAACCTACCAACTTTAAAAATGATAACTTCAAAACTATTTAGAGTATAATCCTGGGGATTTTTATTTTGATTTTTACAGGAAACTCCATTTCATATGTTGGTATAAAACTAATGACGCCATCAGAAGGATAAAGAAAGTTGTGATAGTAAACAGCATATTTAAGGCCAGGCCAGGGACTTGAATCTCCAATGGTTAAATTTCTGAAGAATATAATGTTTCTGTATATTTGATCTACACTGAGTGTCCAAACGTTATAGGAAGGCACGGCATATGATGTTAAAGACGAGTTGCTCCTCAGCGAGCCCTCAAAACGAGGCTTCGACTTGACAAGAAATTGGTTCCTGACTCCTAACATTCAACTGGGCGGTGATCTGACTCACAGTAGCCCTTCGATCACCCCGTATGGTTCTAATAATAATGTTATTGGTTTTACGTCCCTTTTAACTACAATGGCTTTTAGAGACGCCGGGGTGCCGGAATTTTGCCCCGAAGGGGATCTTTAACGTGCCAGTAAATCTACTGACACGGCTCCCTCGCATTTGCGCACCCTCAAATGCCAGCTGACTGCGCCAGGTTTCGAACCTGCAACCTTGGGCTCAGCAAGCGAGAACGTTACCCCTGAGCCACGCAGCCAGACCCGTATGGTTCTGCTGGAGCGACGTGATGTCCGTTCGTTAAACACCTGTGGTCGTCCCGTGCGGTGGTTTACGTGGATGGTAACAATGTATCTGCGATATTTAAGATCCACCATTGACATTGTATTGTATGCCTCGGAAACACGATTTCGCGTGCAATCTCCGAAATGCTACGACCCTTGCGCCGTGTCTGATGGTTATCCCACGTTCAAAGTCGGTTAACTCCCGACGTGTTGCCAACTTCACTACACTCGTGTCTGTGACAGACTGCTCTGCTACACCGGAGCTAGCCGCAACGCTCAGGAGTCATACACGGCACATCTTCTCATGGGACGTCCCTTTCCGTGACGTTTGGCCACTGAGTATAGTTTCTCAGGAACTAATTAAGGTGTAGAGTGGAAATTTCCACCATGTGTGTATCATGCTCTGTCAGTTGTTGGGTAGTACAATTATTTCGTCAGCCAAGTGCAAAACATCATCTATACAAATATAATAAAGCTGAAGAGTTTGTGTGTTTGATTATGTGCTTAAACGCGCTAATCTCTGGAACTACCAGTCGGATTCGCAAAATTATTTTTGTATATGATAGCTAGATTCGAGAGGAATAGTTTAGGCTATGTAGCATTATGCTACACCTCTCAAGTAACCATAAAGATTGATTTTTGTTCAGTAAGTCGGAAGAACAAGCGCTCACGGATAGCTCCAATAATACCCAAGTCTATTGTTGCCTGGTAATGCGGGCTGCACCATGTCGCCCCTACCAGTGTTCTGGTGCAGAATTGTGAGCTGCTTATTATAAATTGCAGTCACGGGGAGTAATTCGTACAAAAAGATTTCTTAGGCCCTTTAAAACAGTTATCATCATGACAATAGTATGCCTCTGTATAAGGGCGATGGTGTTGGTGCAGTATACTGAAGTTATCAGCTGCAATAAGTGTTGGTTCTTTCCGATCCTTATCCTTGAGCGCTCCAGTTCTGTAGTGTACTCATTAACATCCATAAAACAAATAAATCCACCGGGCGAAGCCGGGCACTACTGCTAGTTTAAAATATAATTTAATTGCAAAACATTTTCCCCTTAAAATTAACCTAAATTTTAATAAAAAATATATAGTGGGACTTGGATAATTCGAACTTCCATAATTCAAATTCGTCAATAATTCGAAGATTTCTGTTGGTCCCTTGAACTTCGTATCAAATCAATTGAAAATATCGTGAATAATTCGAAGATTACCTTCCTTTATTCGAAGTTTTCTTACACGAGCACTAAAATATAAGTAAAAAGTTAGTGCCAAAGTTCCCGCGCTATTCATTGAGTGACATTTCGTCATTCTCACCCTTATTGATAGAGTCATCACTTTGTTACTGTCCCCGGGTAAACATCGCCATTGTCTAAAACGTGAGTCATTCCGGGAAATCATACTTACTGCTCCCCTCCACCCCACGATTTCCGACTTAGTTGTCACTTGATACAACTACATTCCGCAAAACAATCAGACATTTTTCAATTCTTTGTGGAACTTTAAGTTTACATAATGAACATTCTGCACTTGAGAGTAATTGCAATATGATCCAGTACCTATTTTAATTGAAGGACAGCAACTACTGTGAAATTCTTGCAATATATTATGATTGTTAAATACGTTAAAAAGTGTAAATGTGTTACACTTGCTGCTAGCGCCAATGTCGTGCTCGATAGGTGGTTAGCCATAGTGCCCAGCAGTCACGCGGCATCTGCGAGTCTCCGTTCTGCAGGGAAGGCCCTCACTGTATAAGCTGTAGGTTAACGATTTTACTAGGGTGAATAGAAATTGATATGTCCTAGGACCTATGAAAATTTCATTTGAATGTGTTAATGAGTTGCTGAGTTGATGGAGCTAAATTTGTCATGTTTTAACATGGGTGGTATAGGGATAGCTGACTCGCCTTAATATCATGATGCATCTCTTTTTTATTAATCAAGAGTTATGATATGAACAAATGTTTTATGATCACTGTCTGAATTCTTCGTTTATTACTGAAGCAAATAAGTATACAGTACACACACACACACAAAGTGATAATATAAACATTTACAATTATTATCTAAGTAACTTACCCACCGGTTTAATTCAGTAATCATCATCAATTCATCTTCCATAGTCTTCGTCTGGCTTTCTTCTTTGCTTCTTGACTTTAATCTGATCCAGATTATTCAGCTGGCTAACATTTTATCATACCATACTTTCACAGGTAATAATAATAATTATAATAATAATAATAATAATAATAATAATAGGCTAATAATAATGATTGGAATAAAGTACAGGGATAGGAGGGTGCTCTACAATCCATACATAAACCAGATATCAGTTATTAGAGCGGAAGGACATGAGAGAGAAGCTGGTATTCAGAAAGGTGTAAGGCAAGGTTGCAATTTATCACTCATACTTTTCAACCTACACATTGAACAAGCAATGAATGAAATTGGAGAAAAATTCAAAGTAGGAGTAAAGATTCGAAGAGAAATAATTTCAACTCTGAGATTTGCTAATCGTCATCTTAGCCGACACACCAGAGGATTTGAATGAGTTTTTAAATGGTATGGATTCTGTTTTGAGGAAAAAATTCATGATGAAAATTAATAAATTAATGTGAAACAAAAATATTGGAATGCAGTCGAAATAAATCAGAAACCCCAATGGATGTCGGATTGGCAGGGCAAAAGCTAAAGGTAGTTGGGAACTTCTGTTGCTTAGGAAGCAAACTAACCAGTGATGGACGAAGCAAAGAGGATATAAAAAGTAAGTTAGCAAAGGCAAGGAAAACATTCCTACAGAAAAGGACCCTATTGACATCGAATATAAATTTAGGTATTAGGAAGTCATTTTTGAAGGCCTTTGTCAGGAGCATGGCACTATATGGAAGTGAAACTTGGACTGTTAGAGCAGCAGAAAAGAGGATCATTGAAGCGTTTGAAATGTCGTGTTATATGAGAATGATGAAGATCAGATGGGTAGATTGGGTTACGAATGAAGAGGTATTAAGACGAGTGGGAGAGGAGACAAGTTTCTGGCGACTGCTAATGAAGAGAAGAGATTGGTTGGTGGGACACATACTAAGACACCCAGGAAAGCAAACTTAGTTATAGAAGGAAGGGTCGAGGATAAGAATTGTAGGGGTAGACAAAGGTTAGAATATGTTAAAGAGATTGCCTTGGATATAGAGTGTAGTAGTTATGAAGAGATGAAACGATTAGCTCAGGACAGGGAGTAATGGAGAGCTGCATCAAACCAGTCGAAAGACTGAAGACTCAAACAACAACAACGATAATAATAAAAGAATTACTTAAAATACATAATGAACCTTTTAAGTGCTGAGTTACCAGTTGGCTGTTTGCTACCTGAATGCTGAGTTTTTTTCATTCGCATGTAAAAAAAAAAAAAGGAGTAACCGCAATAGGCTTAAAATGTCTATAGGTTTTAGATCTTTATTGATGAAAATCTAAATTCAAAATCCTACGTCAATATTGTTTTTTATTTCGAGAAAAATTTAAATTAAAACATTATGCCAACGTTTGCATCGTCTCTTTGCCGGATACAATCGATTCGTATGTAACTAACACTAACTGTTATATCCCAAGTGCTATCGGCTAGCAATCTTCGCTCTCGCCCAGGAGGTCCGGGTCCGGAAAAGCACTTTCAGGATGATTGCGGTGCGAATTGAACCCACCTCATTTCAGTTTTGCCTCACGAGGTTGAGTGTACTCCGTTCCAGCCCTCAGACCAAAATTACATTTCTTGGCATAGCCGGGAATCGAACCTGGGCCTCCGGGGCGATAGCCAAGGATGCTGACCACTACGCAACGAGGCGGAAAACGGTGGCAAAGTCTACTACAGCCATCAAACTCTGACATGTAAACGAAATAATATTCTTTATATTACTAATTGACCGGCCCCGTGGTGTTGGCGTAGCGCACCTGCCTCTCACCCGGAGGCCCCGGGTTCGATCCCCGGCTCCGTCAGGGATTTTAAAACTGACGTGAGGGTTGGAACGGGGTGCACTCAGCCTCGTGAGGACAATTGAGTAGCTGTCTGACAGTGAGACAGCGCCCCGATCACGAAAACCAAGATTAACGGCCGAGGGGACCCGACGCACTGATCACGCTTCACCCCAATATCTGCAGGCCGAATGGCTGGGCAGCGGTCGCTTGGTCGGCCTTAGCCCGTCATGGGCTGTATAGAGCCAGGGGTTGATTTTTTTTGTTGACTTATATTACTAGTTGGTAATGTATATTTTTGGTCAAGGAACGGGTGTAGGAATCCTTAGACAATGAACTAGTCTCTAAGATGTGGAAGCTTGCATTGGTTGGTTCCTCAGTTTAGGGACTGGGACAACGCAGTCCTGTAGCCCCGTGTACTTTGGGTGTGTGTAGAATCTGTCTGATAACCGGTGTTAATTTTGTTGCCTGTATTAGTGTGTGTTATCTGTTTTCTAATTCAGGTAAGGACTGCAGACTTTGAATTTTTTCAAATAGTTCATACTTTTGCCGCCAAACGCCACCGTCAAAGACTACTAGTTCAGAACTCGGCTACTTGACGCCACCGCAGTCGGCTCCTGGCGACGAACGTATGAATCTAAGAGCGTTGTTTATATTCTTAACCTATAATTTAGCTTACACAGGTGTAATTAGTGGAAGGTTCTTTAACATGCCATAAATCTATGACATGGGACCGCCGGCTTTACTTCTCCTCCGAAGGAAGACATACTGAGTGATTTTAATGTTCTTAAAAAATCCGACAACTTCAGACGGGTTTGAACCCGCGATCTTGGGCATAGAAGCTTGCATTAAAACGTGCTGTGTAATTCGTATTTATTTCCCATTAGAAAATACGCATTATGGGTAATTATACTGGTAAGTATAAAAACAACAAATAAAACAAATCCCACGTTTTACGTATTCGTACCCCGGCTACACGTGTGAGAGCCAAGCATACAGGTGTCACTAAAATGTACGGCACGAATTGCAGGACACATTCCTCCCACGTAGACGAAGAAATTATGTTATATTGGCGTCTCTAAAAGCCAGGGTAGTTAAAAGGGACGTAAAACCAATAACATTATTATTAAATTATGTTATATGCGTCCGGCTATAAAACAAACTGCCAAAACCGTACAAATATGACAAGTTCTGTAAATTTAGCCTCAGAAACTGCTAGGACGTTCCTCGGAAGCGACGCGCAAGGGTACCGCCTGCCCCTTGTGAGAAATGAGCAAAGGCTACCGAGTCATGGGCGGGCTCGGCTGAAGAAGCAAGTCCAGATTAGAATTGGAACCCTGAATGTTGGATCGATGACAGGTAAAGGAAGAGAGGTTGTAGACCTAATGATGAGAAGAAAAATTGGAATTCTGTGTGTCCAAGAAACTAGGTGGAAGGGTAATAAAGCAAGAGAGCTTGGAAGTGGCTTTAAATTGTTGTACAGTGGAGCAAACAGAGCGGGAAGAAATGGTGTTGGAATTATCCTGGCTAACGATTTGATCCCTTCTCTAGTCATTGTAAACAGAAGAAGTGATCGCTTGATGAGTGTGAAGCTGTGCCTTGGGGAAGGGTTTACCATTGTAAGTGCCTATGCTCCCCAAGTTGGCTGTGAGGAGGAAGAAAAGGATGGTTTTTGGAGGGACCTGGAGCAGGAACTTTCTAGTATATCAGCAGATGAAAGGGTATTTCTGGGTGAAGATCTAAATGGACATGTTGGCACCAGAGTGGAAGGGGAAGTAGTAAGGAGAGTGCATGGAGGCTGGGGATTTGGTACGACAAATGAGGAGGGTGAGAGAGTGCTAAGTTTTGCCTTGGCATTAGATCTAGCAATATGTAACACCTTCTTCGAGAAAAACGAAAGGCAACTGGTGACCTACAAAAGTGGAGGAAGAGAAAGACAAATAGATTTCCTTTTGTTCAGAAGAATGCATTTGAAGGAGGTTAAGAATTGTAAAGTTATTGTGGGGGAACATGTTACACCACAACACAGAGTGCTAGTTATTGATTATGAATTCACGGGCATTAAGAAAAGAACAGCAAGGAAAATTACTCCAAGAATTAAATGGTGGAAATTGAAAGATCCTATTTTGAGAAGTGAATTCAAGGAAACGGTGTTGCAAGGAACACGGCCAGTGGAAGGAGTTCAGAGATGGTGGACAGTAACTGCAGAAGCAATCAGGAAAGCAGGTGCAGAAGTTTTGGGGAAGACGTCTGGGAAAGGTGCTCCCCTGGATAAAGAAACATGGTGGTGGAATGATGTGGTTGAGGATGCCATCAAGGCAAAACGACAGGCAAAAAAGAAATGTGATGAGTCTGGAAATGACGAAGATAGAGAACACTACAGAAAGGCAAATAAGGTTGTGAAAAGAGCTGTAGGGAAAGCAAAGACAGCTGCATGGAAGGAAGTCTATGAAGAACTAGAGACCACAGAAGGGGAGGCCAAGCTTTTCAGAATCGCTAAGGCACGAGACAGGGCTTCAAAAGATCTCTCACACATCAGGCAGATGAAAAGTGAACAAGGAATTGTAATTCAAGATGAAGAGCATATTAAGAAGAGATGGGAGGAATATTTTGAAAAGTTGCTAAATGAGGAAAATGCCCGTCTTGTGTTTGAGGATGGTATCCCAAATCACAACGTAACAACTGGCATATGCAGGGAAGAGGTTGTAACTGCTATTAGGAAAATGAAATGTGGAAAAGCAACCAGCCCCGATGAAATTCCAGTGGAGGCTTGGAAATGTCTGGATGAAGAGGGCATAGATATGTTTTGGAATCTATTCCAACAGGTACTTCAAGAGGAAGTAATGCCCAAGGAATGGCGGGAGAGTACCATAATTCCCATTTATAAGGAGAAAGGTGACATTCAGGATTGTGCAAATTACAGAGGAATAAAACTCATGTCACACACAATGAAGATCTGGGAGAAAGTTATTGAAAGTAGTCTTCGGGTGGAGACGACAATAGGAGATGAACAGTTTGGATTTATGCCGGGAAAGGGAACAACAGATGCTATTTTTTCACTTAGGCAGGTCATGGAAAAGCACAGGGAGAAGAGAAAAGAACTACATATGGTGTTCAAACACCTAGAGAAAGCGTATGATCGAGTGCCCCGTCAAGAGGTATGGAGATGCATGAGATGCAAGGGAGTACCGGAGAAGTATGTGCGCATTGTACAGGATATGTACCGTGGAGCAAGGACACGAATTAGAAGCAGTGTAGGATTGTCAGATACTATACCGGTTCAAGTAGGTCTTCACCAAGGATCTGCACTAAGCCCCTATATTTTCGATCTAATAATGGATGTCTTCTCTGAAAACTTAAGAGAACCAGCTCCTTGGTGTATGCTATTTGCAGATGATATTGTCTTATGTAGCACAGACAGGGAAGAGCTTGAATATAAACTGGAATGCTGGAGAAGAGCCATAGAGGACAGAGGCCTTAAAATCAGTAGGAATAAGACCGAATACCTGTGCCTTGGAGGAACTGGAAATGAAACTATTCAGATGGATGGTAGCCAGCTACAGGCAAGGGACAGTTTCACGAATCTGGGATCCACTGTATCTAACGATGGCAATATAGATCTGGAAATTACCCACCGAATTCAGGCTGCCTGGTTAAACTGGAAAAGGTTATCTGGTATTCTCTGTAACAGGAGACTGAATATCCAAGTAAAGGGTAAAGCCTATAAATGTGCAGTGAGACCTGCAATGCTATACGGAGCAGAAACTTGGCCAACAGTGCAGTCACAGTGCAAGCGACTGGAAGTAGCTGAAATGAAGATGCTAAGATGGATGTGTGGTGTTACAAGGAACGATCATATCAAAAACACCTTCATACGAGGCAGCGTAAAAGTGACTGAAATATCAAAAAAAGTGCAAGAAAGACGCTTGCTCTGGTATGGCCACATTAAGCGCAGGGATGAGAGTTATGTAGGAAGGCGAGTGCTTGGTCTGGAGGTGGAAGGCAAAAGGGAAAGAGGCAGGCCTAGAAGAAGATGGATGGACTGCGTGCATGATGATCTCCGGGAGAAGCAGTTAACAGAAAACACTATTTGGGACCGAGGAAAATGGAAACGACTTGTCAGAAACGTCGACCCCGCATGAACGGGAAAAGACGAAGAAGAAGAAGAAGAATATGCGTCCGGAAACGCTTTGTTTCCATGTTATACCCCACTGTCTCCAACTCATTAATCATGGGAAACACACAAGAACAGAACGTTCGAATCATGCGGAACATGCACTGTTGGTTACGTCTGGTTACGTTGTGAGCCATTTTTATGAGATATATAAGTTACTCCTTGGTGCCATTTTTATATGATGTGATCAATGCACGCCTTTGTGGTGCGTGAAACTTTGGTCTGTGAAGCTATTAATAGCCCTCTGATGTCTTAATACCATATATGGACATATCTGCATCTTGTCCCCTTATTGGCCAGTGATTTATATATTGGAAGGGGTCGTGACCAATCAAATTTTACCACGCAGTTACCTTTGTGTTGCGTCGTCATTTGCTTTGTTTCGAGGCATTTCTTTCTTGCAGCCAAGTAGGCTAGACGTATTCCCATATTCTAGGGAAAGTGCCCGCGTTCAAAGTGAAACCATGGCGAGGTGTCTGTATGTCGCAATCAGTAATTGCTTTACTGTAGTTCAGTTTCATATTTCGGTAATTTAAAACTCTTTTTCTGTGTTATTTTCTTTTGGTCGCGTGTACTTGCCCCCTCCCGATATTTTCCCTCCGCCCTTTGTGTGCGTGTAATTGCTGGTGAGTTTTGCTTTGTATGGTAGTGTTATTTTCATTTATTTTGATAACGTAGTTTTTGTACTTTAAGGGTTGAAAGTTATGTATGTGGGCTGTCTTCGTTTTACTCTGGTGTGCGTGACGGTGGGTTTGCCTACCTTGTAGGGGGCACCTTTGGGTCAGCCATCCAGAGTGTATCTTATCGTAGAACAACATAACGGGATTGGAGATTATTTTTCTTGCTTCCCGTAATGCTTTGTTCTTTATCTTAAAGAGTTCACAAAAGGAGGTCTCGCCATTGTTATTTGCTGGTGACCTAACCTGTGATATTCTTGTGTCTGTGAATGCCCATATTTTGCGCATCACATATTTTCGTCGTCTTTGTGTGCCCTTATCTCCTACGCATACTTTCAATTTTTAAAGTATATTTTTAGTGTTGCCGATAATTTAATGTAATTTTTCTTTTTGTCTAAATTCCTATTTTTTCTCGTAACTCACTTGATCTTGCATGTGCCTCCGCGTCTTTCTTCCTCACTCCTCCCCTCCCTCTCACCCCTCTCCACCCCGTTCTGAACCATTGTACCCCCTCCTATTTTGTTCAACCCTTTTGACACGCTTTGTCTAAATTTTAGAACGTATCTTGACTTGGTTGAGTGTAGTCGTTTCTGAGTTCTGTCTTTTTATCTAATTGCGACATACTTACAGTTAGTCATCGTTTCATCTTGCCTTGAACACGTTACCTTAACTTATTTTATTTCATTTTAATATAATTTAATTTAGTATATTTTCGATTTTATTCCTAATTTGTATTTTTCTTGCGGTAAACTAATTTTGTGGTTAATTTGTTGGTCATTTCTCTTCTTGCTTTTAATATCTCAGGGATCGTTGTACATTGTAGTTGTTATTTTAATACATTTTATTTTTGCCTAAGTATCTCTGCTTTTGCGTCACGCCTTATTTTAATTTTAGTAACCTTCTTCAAGTTTTGTCTGGATTTTTGCTATATTTTGGTTTGTCGGTCTTATTAGCGTACTTGTGACGTTAATACGACCTACACGGCCTCTGATTTAAATTTGTTCATCTTTGGATTTTACTGTAGTTTAATTTTATTTAGCTTTCCCCCTTCCTTTTGGGATTGCTTTCTGGTTTGCCTTTTAAAATTTGGGCCCAGCGAAAGCCAAACAAGACTGCGATCTCCCCGTTTTTCTTTCTTCTATTTTATTTTATTTTATATTTCTTCGTGGATAGGGGAAGAGCTTCAGCTACGTTTCCACTGACGTCTGCTGCGTACGTAAATATATGTTTATTACTATTACTTCATCTAAGTTGCGTACAAATGAACCACGCTCTGCTACCATTTGTACGCAACTTAGATGAAGTAATAGTAATAAACATATACTTACGTACGCAGCAGACCTCAGTGGAAACGTAGCTGAAGCTCTTCCCCTATCCCCGAAGAAATATAAAATAAAATAAAATAGAAGAAAGAAAAACGGGGAGATCGCAGTCTTGTTTGGCTTTCGCTGGGCCCAAATTTTAAAAGGCAAACCAGAAAGCAATCCCAAAAGGAAGGGGGAAAGCTAAATAAAATTAAACTACAGTAAAATCCAAAGATGAACAAATTTAAATCAGAGGCCGTGTAAGTCGTATTAACGTCACAAGTACGCTAATAAGACCGACAAACCAAAATATAGCAAAAAACCAGATAAAACTTGAAGAAGGTTACTAAAATTAAAATAAGGCGTGACGCAAAAGCAGAGATACTTAGGCAAAAATAAAATGTATTAAAATAACAACTACAATGTACAACGATCCCTGAGATATTAAAAGCAAGAAGAGAAATGACCAACAAATTAACCACAAAATTAGTTTACCGCAAGAAAAATACAAATTAGGAATAAAATCGAAAATATACTAAATTAAATTATATTAAAATGAAATAAAATAAGTTAAGGTAACGTGTTCAAGGCAAGATGAAACGATGACTAACTGTAAGTATGTCGCAATTAGATAAAAAAACAGAACTCAGAAACGACTACACTCAACCAAGTCAAGATACGTTCTAAAATTTAGACAAAGCGTGTCAAAAGGGATGAACAAAATAGGAGGGGGTACAATGGTTCAGAACGGGGTGGAGAGGGGTGAGAGGGAGGGGAGGAGTGAGGAAGAAAGACGCGGAGGCACATGCAAGATCAAGTGAGTTACGAGAAAAAATAGGAATTTAGACAAAAAGAAAAATTACATTAAATTATCGGCAACACTAAAAATATACTTTAAAAATTGAAAGTATGCGTAGGAGATAAGGGCACACAAAGACGACGAAAATATGTGATGCGCAAAATATGGGCATTCACAGACACAAGAATATTACAGGTTAGGTCACCAGCAAATAGCAATGGCGAGACCTCCTTTTGTGAACTCTTTAAGATAAAGAACAAAGCATTACGGGAAGCAAGAAAAATAATCTCCAATCCCGTTATGTTGTTCTACGATAAGATACACTCTGGATGGCAGACCCAAAGGTGCCCCCTACAAGGTAGGCAAACCCACCGTCACGCACACCAGAGTAAAACGAAGACAGCCCACATACATAACTTTCAATCCTTAAAGTACAAAAACTACGTTATCAAAATAAATGAAAATAACACTACCATACAAAACAAAACTCACCAGCAATTACACGCACACAAAGGGCAGAGGGAAAATATCGGGAGGGGGCAAGTACACGCGACCAAAAGAAAATAACACAGAAAAAGAGTTTTAAATTACCGAAATATGAAACTGAACTACAGTAAAGCAATTACTGATTACGACATACAGACACCTCGCCATGGTTTCACCTTGAACGCGGGCACTTTCCCTAGAATATGGGAATACGTCTAGCCTACTTGGCTGCAAGAAAGAAATGCCTCGAAACAATGCAAATGACGACGCAACACAAAGGTAACTGCGTGGTAAAATTTGATTGGTCACGACCCCTTCCAATATATAAATCACTGGCCAATAAGGGGACAAGATGCAGATGTGTCCATATATGGTATTAAGACATCAGAGGGCTATTAATAGCTTCACAGACCAAAGTTGCACGCACCACAAAGGCGTGCATTGATCACATCATATAAAAATGGCACCAAGGAGTAACTTATATATCTCATAAAAATGGCTCAGTTGTCATTACCGAAAGTGCACCACCAGTGTTTTGTTTTACATGGCCCTGCTGCCATGCGACTTACGGTAATATCAACTGTTCCAGTAATCAGTACGACCTCATTTTAGTGTAAATATCCGTCGACTTCTAAATAACAGATTAGGTGACAGATGGACAGGTAGAGGTGGACCAATTGCCTGGCCTCCACGCTCTCCGGACCTAAACTCACTGGACTTTTATTTGTGGGGACAATTGAAAGCTCTTGTGTATCGACACCCTGTACAAGATGATCAGAGTCTGCGTGCCTGAATTATGGAAGGCTGCGAAATCATACGCAGTTCTCCAGGGATACATCAGCGCTTCCGAGATTCACTACGACGGCGGGATGATGCATGCATCAATGCGCCCGGAGGGCATATTTAACATATCCTGTGAGAAAGAGTTGCATGTGGTATGCTGGTACGTTCCGTTCTTGTGTGATCCCATGATTAATGAGTTGGAGACAATGATGATCTTCTTCTTCTTCTCCTTCGGCTTTTTCCCAATTAATTGGGGTCGCCGGAGCCAACCAGGCTCATTTTGGTTTTGGCCGGGGATTTAAGGCCGGATGCCCTTCCTGACGCCACGTGATTTTTCAGGTGAAAATTCCACCCCGCTGTCACCGGGATTCGAACCCCGGCCGTCCGGGTGAAAGACGAGCAGCTAAGCCACTGCGCCAACACGCTCCCCCTTGGAGACAATGATGATGATAGGCATTTATTTGTCAACGAATAAATAGTATGTAAAATACAATGTTATTTGGAAGTATTGTGTCTTCCATATAAACGCCTGTGCGTGAAATCTTTTAACGTGGGAATGCTGGTGCACAACAACAAACACACGGACCTTCACAGACTCAGGACGCTGACGATGGACTGTTGCAGCCTTCATCTGCTTTCCCAACCGTTCGGGTAATACTAGTTGCTCATGCGCTTTGTCCACCGTTGAGGTCTTCTATGCCGTTGACCATTATTGGTTCATCCACCTTTAGAGATAGTTTCCCACCTCAAGGGCAAGCGAGGGCCCTAACCTCAATCTGCTCATCCGCCTTACATAAGCCGTTGGCAGGAGAGAAGGGAACTCCTTATCCCGGGAGTTATTCGGTCGTCAGTCTGGAGCAGGGTGTACCACGTGCAGGTGAGGATGACGTTTGGATAGAGCGAAGCGTTTCCGGACCCATGTTCATATAACACAATTTCTTCGTCTAAGGCTAGTCCACACCAAAGTTAATGAACAATGTTAATGAACAATGTTAATGAAAACATTTCTCAACATGTTTACTAAACATTTGTTAACAAACTTCTTCAACATTATGTCCACACCAAATAAACTTTTGTTAACAAACATCTTCAACATTAAATAAACTGTTTGAGAGGTTATAATGGATAGGGTCAGGAAGAAGAAAGTACTTACAGCTGCAGCTTTCATTATTTTAGTGAGTACAATTAGAGTAAAGCGCAGACGCAAGGTGTGGCAAAGAAAAATATTGGAAAGGCGTTTAGAATTAAGTTTGGAGAGAACACTTATGTCAGAACTATTAATTCATGATGAAGCAGGCTTTCAAAACTTTCTGAGAATGTCTCCACATAACTTTCAGTTCTTGTTGACAGTAATTTGGCCTGAAATTGCAAAAATGACACAAATTATCGGCAAGCCATCTCCATTAATGGCAGGCTAGGTATAAAATTAAGATTCTTAGCAACTGGTGACTCCTACACTTCACGTATGTACTTGTCTAGAGTATCACAACAAGCAATTTCAGTTATGGTGCCTTAATTGCGTCTTTGCGCATGTGCGAACCAGAATGTTAACGAAAACACGAAAAGTTAATGAAAAGTTTAATTCACTAAAGTTAAAGAGATTTTGTTCATGAACATGCTCGAAAAGTTCATGAACACGCTATTTTGTTTATGTACAGTTAAAAATGTTCATGAACATTGTTCATGAACAGTGTTCATTAACAAAGTTAACGAAAACATCTTGGTGTGGACTAGCCTCCTTGTGAGGAATGTGTCCTGCATTTTGTGCCGTATTTTTTGTGACACCCTGTATAGTCCAATCGACCAAAGTATCACATTGAGTTATGAAGTCGATAATAGGTTCAGGAAGTACTGTAATAATTGGAAATAAGGAACATTTTCATCACAGTAAACATATAGGGCAGATGCCATCACTGTTTCGCCCCTTAAAACCACAATCAATCAACCAATCAACGTATAATACACCACGTTGTATTTCAACAAGCTACTACAAACAATATTCAATTATACTTCTTGGCAATACAATAACTTACAATTATTCCCCTGCATTTAGGAGAAGGTAGGCTATAGCCTATGTTCCTGACTGAACATCTTGTTAAATTTGTCATACTTTGAGCATTTAAATTGCCGCTGTGTACTTGTATTGAACTTGATTATTCATTTTACAAATTGTATACTCCACTTCGTTTATGTTAAAACCAATTTATTAATTATTACATGTGTTAAAATTACGAAATGGAGGTGCACAGAGACAGGCTTCCAAAAAGATGGTATATTGGCTTTCACGGCCGGTGAATTAATGATATTATTCGGAAAGAGTGTGATATTCTTAGGGGCAGATGAACTCGCTGTTCCGCCCCTTAAACCAACAATAACTAATTAATTAACTAGTGTTATATTCTTCACAAAACAATGGTTTAGTAAAAGAGTTACTTTAAGGAGCGGAACAGCGGTGTCATCTTCTCCCAGAGTAAAAGGCTTTCTAGCTAACAATACATGCACAAAAATTAAATAGATAAATGAACTTGGAATTTCAAAACAATTCCATAACAACAACAACAAAAAACTCAGAAATATGAAGGGGTGGGGGGTGGATATATACTTCATTAAGGTTGTAAATATATAATAATTGGCTAAAAGGACGTTCTTTGTCTTGTAATAATCAACTGTTGTTTCGTATATTTTCCTACTTTCATTACTAGTTTACTTTTCCTTGTCACTGGGATGCTTGGATCAGATTGTAGCAAGGAGGATGCAGTTCTTTGTTGCAATATAGTTCTTTTGATATGGAACTCTGAGAAATTATGTGTTATATTAAATAATAATAATAATAAATTATTACTGAGGGCACTCTGTGGAACTGAAGTAAGGATGAATATTTGTTGTGAAATCGTCTAGTGATCAAAAGCAAAGTACTGTAGTGATTTGTTTAACCTTTTAAGTACTGAGTTCTTTCATTCGCATATTAAACATAATTTAGAACCCTTAAATTTTAACTTATCAGGGAAGTAATAAGCTTAAAATATCTAGTGTATAGCTTTTGGTTTATCTTTTTACCTAATGAAAAATCAAAATCCGACTTTTATTTTTATTTTTATTTTGAGACAAATCGAAATTAAAATTGCCCACGCTTGTATAATCTGCACACCAGGTGAAGGGCTCAAAAAAAAAGTATTTCTTAAAATCAGTAGACAAGTAATACTTGTTGCTCCTTAGAAGCACAAAAATTCATATTCTTTGATCCAAAATCACAAGAAGAAGAAGAAGAAGCAGAAGAAGAATAATGCGTGAAGAATTTCTTATTGTTCCGCCATGCTTGTTCACATCAGAGATGAACTTCAGCTGTAGAGGACAGACGCCCAGGAAATGCTCTGTTAGTTAGTTCTGGTAGCAAAAATCCAAACTAAAGTAGTACTAATAATATCCAACAGATGGCAGAATATGCCAGAGATCGACTCGACACTGGAGAGCAAACGGGGACTGTGAAAAATTAAAGTTCTTGTGCACCGTCTATAGACGGGCGTAGCAATCAACGGGTTAAGGCGAGGAATTTAGTTTTAGGTATGAAATCTGTTGTTAATTATGATCCCGTGCATTTGCAACGACAGATCCTTAACAAGCAGCTATATCATCCTGGTATTTTCCTCAATAACCTGACCTACCATTCTGCACATGATTCATACTGCAGTAGTATGTAATTTAATTCATTAATTGTTTTCTGTATATTCCAATCTGATACAAATGCAATTGACCTTTATTGCGAATTGCAGGTTCCCCTCGCATCATATATCTCGACACCAGTTCTATTAAGAAAACAATTGAACTCGCAAGTAATCCTATAACAAGTAGATAAAAAGGTGTTTGTAAGTGTGATATTGTGAGTGGTGTTGGTGGCAGATTAGAATGTTTCGATAGTGTAGAAATATATATCCTTCTTAGTATAGAAATATGCTCTTGTATTTGGATCCAGTGGGTCATTAAGCCAGCTTCGATCATTCTACGGATAAGATTATTGAATCGTGGTAGAAATGGCGAATATTCAGGCACATAATAAACCACGAAACCTGGAAATAGACATTCATTTACCAGATGTATTGTGGGATTTCCATTATCGGAAAACTTTCTGGCCCTAATATAATGCATGGCATCATCTTTACTAGTAATTATACCTAAATGGTTAGATTTATCTTTTACCGTATACACCATATTAATGGAATGATTTCTGTCATAGCTTATGAAATTTGGAAGCAATCGGTGTATTACATCACCGTCATCTTGTATTGAGAAGTATGCTTTCAATACTGATACATACAGAATCCCTAAGCCAGATTTGTGCAGCTCTTCTAAAGAATTAATATTCGGTAGGAACTTAGTGACAGCCAGGTAGCTTGTGAATGAACCTTGGAAAATGCTTGTTATTATCAGACTATACAGAACCCAGAATAGGAAGAAAAATCTCTGAGGTAGTTTTACGGGCAGAGTTCGAATACCTATACCAAGAAAGGAGCTAAATATTTCGCCCACACTGCGACTATTCCTCTGCTTATCTTTCAGTAGGATCAATCTCCAGCATATTGTGCAGAATGGTAAAGCCATTAATAAAGCAAACCATGTTTCTGGGGTGAAAGGTAAAAACATTTGTATGTATTGTGGATATTTGTCTGCTATGGGAACAAGCAAACACAGGTCATTTCGTGCGTGTGGATAAGTATAAGTGGCGTCATTCCAATGGTAGGTTATATGTTTTGAAACTGCGACAATGTCTGCAAATCCCTCACCCAAGTCACCTATTTGGATCGATAAGATACTCTTGCTTCCACCACTCTGTCCACGTAACCGTCGATTGGTGTGAAAAGTACCTTTAGCATTCATGTACCTACATAAGGCTTTGAACATCTCTCCATCTGGGCCGGTATAAACATCAGTGCCATTGTCAGAAGACTCAAGGACTGATCTAATCACTATAGGAGTCGCAGCAGCTCGGAGTGTGTGTCCGTACAAATCTTTCGTCTTATCCGGGAACATTGCATCAACACTTGTTAACCATGTGGAAGATATATCGCATATGACACTTAAATTTCTTGATGTGTGGAATGGATTGAAGGTGAGAACTTTCAATATTGACCCAGACTTGCACGAATGAGTGATTTCTTTACAGACATGCATTTCTTGAAATATCATGACTATGTTCAGAACTTTTTCTTTCCAACAGAAGTCAAACATATTCTTAGTCTCTATATTCGTTGTGAATTTTCCAGTAAATGCAAGGATAACACGTGCAAGACTATCCCAGAGTGATATACGTTTGATGTATTTTATAACCTGTTGGAAATACTGGATACTGGGAAGATGAAAAATAAATATGAACGCATCAGTTCGCTTGTTTAACATTTTGTAAGAAGGTGCTGTATTTTGTAATGCGTTTTTCAGCAGCGGTGGAGTTGGATAGTTGATTACATTCACAGCAACGTGCGTGCTGATGTTTTTGAGAACGCTTTCGCACACGCTAGAATTTGAAGAGTTTTCGATAACAACAGTCAAACTGACGACATCATTTCTCAGGTGAATGTAAAATGCTGTGTTGATTGGCTCGATCTGATCGTCTCCTGATTGTGATATCACACCTATGAGATGTGAGGTACGTCGAATGTCTATTGCACCTTGTGTAAACACCATGAGGCAAATCAAGCAATAGATGTATGTTGTGACATCCATGACTTTATCAAGATGATAATCTGAAAAGACAAAAAAGAATTATTTGCTAATTATTACAAATATTTAGTTGATGGCTAAGTCCGTGCCGTTCTGAATTGGGTTGGGCCCACTGTATTGTAAAACCTTCGTTTTCGTTTTTCAATTGTTTTTCATATTTTTGTTTGGAGTTTGATTGTTGCGAACAGGAACTTGTGTATTGTTAACAGCTCGTTCTGGTCATTGTCAAGGCTAATCGGTACGGAATGTCATGTAGAGAAAAATGAACACTTCCGACACATTTTACTGTTCGAGTTTAATCGAGGATCTAGTGCTGCAGGAGCCGTGAGAAGAATTTATGGTGTGTTCGGGAGTGAGGCGTTCGCTGAGAGGACAGCACGGAAATGGTTGTCGCAATTCCGAGAAGGAAAATCCGACTTGAGTGATGAACCACGTTCTGGAAGTCCTCTTCTTTTTTATTTTATTTTATGAAAACCGCCTAAATCAGTAGTGTTGATTCGCAATAATCCTCGTCAAACAACGCGGGAATTGGCACAAATATGGAATGCGATCACACAACCATAGTGCGCTATGTACAGTGCATTCATTGGATAAGGCGCAAAAAGTGGTTATATAGTGTAGGTACCACATGTGCTAAGTGACATGAACAAAAATCAGCGAATAACCATTATGTTCGTCTTTGCCAGCCAGTTACCGTTTAGCTTGTCGTAGGCACCAGCCATTCCATGGGAACATTGTTACAAGTGACGAGAAATGGTGCCTGTATGTTAACTTAAAGAAGAGGAAAGAATGGCTCAGCCCATCGAAGAAAGCAACACTCCGTGTGATGGATGGTGCACAATATCTAAAAATCATGTTGTGCGTTTGGTGTAATCAAACTGGCTTCTTAATCATGAATTGCTACCAAGAAATGAAACGTAAACGTTGATGTTTATACTGAACAGCTAAGGTGACTCGCTGTTGCTATTGAAACCCAAACATCTGGTTAACCTGTGTTCTTACTTCACAATAATGCACGCTCGCATATGGCTAGATCACTACAGATACGATTGATGAACTCGGTTGGGAACCACTTCCTCACCCTGCATATTCACCAGATTTAGCCCCTTCCGATTATCATCTTTTCCAGTCTCTCTCTAGAAAAATTCAGGTACAAGTGTTTCATGATGAAGCTGCTCCTAACAACTGGCTAACATATTTCTATAACTCGAAACAACAGCAGTTCTACAGGAGAGACATGGAACCCCTACCTATACGCTGGCAAGCGGTCATTGACAAAAATGGTGATTACGTCAATGAGTGACTGTGTGACTGATTGATTATTTATTTATGACGTTGTGTATCAGTCTTATTATTGAAATGTAATTTACGGCACGTTCTATTCTAATAAGAACGGCACGGACTTATGCACCAACCAAATATGTGTGCGTGTAGCCTCTATGAAAACGAATTAGTTCGTATCTTTGGTTTAGGCCTTTTCCAATTTAAAATGGAAATCGACAAATACTTAAATTTATTTTTCAAGCATTTTTGTGTTCATCTGAGTTAAAATAAAAAGAAGACCGAAAGTGAAACGCCAACGTTACAAATTTTTATAGCATTTTTCTAAGCTCTAGATTGTAAGTTTTAGTTCATTTTTCTAGATCAGTGGCGTTCAGCCTTTGCACGCTGTGTGTGCTAGATATGCTGCTCCGCACGCCAACAGGCTGGCCCCTGCCTATCTTGCCTGCCCTGACTTCCGAATCTGTGACAGCTCTTCGCCGCGTCTGACTGAGTCAAGTTGGGATCGCTAGCGGACCGGACGTAAATGTAAACAAACAAACAAACAAACAAACTGTACGCATAATGCGTTGGTTATTTTAATGGTTCTTCATATTAAATTAATATCTAGAAACAAAATATGTGGTTAAGTGTAAGAGAGGGCCGAGAGCCTTAACTTTGCCACTCAAAAGACAATAAATAAATTGGCAAACAGTAAAATACCGGTAATGAATTGTCAGTCCAAATTGGCCAAACATGCAAAGTAATGCACAAAAATAATTAATTCCCAATCGCCTTATTGTAAAATGGACTCCTACACTGCCGGACATAGTTTAGTGTAAAATAAAGATTATTTTTTATCAACATTCGCCCCTCAGACTAATTATAACTATATTGATTTTTGCTCAGAACATTACCTGAAGATTGTCACACAATTTACCATATAGGATGAACCTAACAGTACTGTTAGCGGCTAATGTTCAAAGATAACAATTCCTTTACGTCCGGGTAAACGTACTGTAGGTCTTCACTAACGGATAGAAAGGATTCGATCCGACTTTACAGGAAAACCAGAAGTCACTTCTACCTCCGTATATTATCTTAGCAACATTTTTTTTGGTAGAAAAATATATCAATAATAGTTTCTAAAAGCTTTCTCTTAGCATTGTATACAGTTCCATTTTGTTTCGTAAGTGATATATTGATATTATTTGAAGGTGAGGCATATTCTTCACTGACATATATATAGCCTAATGCTATGGGCAAGCAAAATGTCAGTTTTAACTTTTTTTTTGTCGTGTGGTCTCCTGAGAGGCCGAGTGCAGGTCTTTCTATTCGACGCCCGTGGGCGACCTGCGCGTCGGGATGAGAGATGGAATGGATGAGGATGAATGAAACAGGGCAAGGATGTGGAAGGAATCGGCCGTGGCCTGTCAGAAGGTACCGTCCCAGCATTTGCCTGGTGTTGAAAATGGGAAACCACGGAAAACCATTTCAAGGACGGCCGACGGTGGGAGTTTTAACTTATAGAATATATCCCACGGTTGGGAATGCATGGGCGACTACCACCCAGTTAACGGCTCGAGGATTATGGCGCACATATGTCCAATGTAACGATACCCTCATCCACATCACCTTAGTTTCTTGGTCATATCAATCCACTAGTCACATTGTCCTCACGAGGCCCCTCGTTCCTGATCTCATGTCAGACTTAAAAAGCCCCGTGTACTTTGGGTGTGTTTGGAATCTGTCTGATAACCGGTGTTAATTGTGATGGCTGTATTAGTGTGTGTTATCTGTTTTTAATTCAAGTAAGAACTGCAAACATTCGATTTTCAAGTAGTTCAAACTTTTGATACCAAACGCCACCGTCAACGACTAACTAGTTCTGAACTTTGTTACTAGATGCCACCACAGTCGGCTCCTGGCGACGAACGTTGGAACCTAAGAGCGTTAGTCAAATATAATATAATATAATTCAAGCAACATTAACGAACCCAACTTCCAAAGTTACATTTCAAAATCTTTCAAAATAAAGTCAGGTGAGGGACAAGGAGATGGTCTGTCACCTCTGCTTTTCAATTGTGCATTGGAAAAGGTGATTCGAGAGTGGAGGAAAGCCATCAATACTAAAGGCGTTCAACTAGGAAGACATCCAAATAAAATCACTGTAGATTGTTTGGCTTTTGCGGATGACATTGATTTACTTACTGACTCAATGGATACTGCCCAAGAACAAATTAGAGAGTTGCAAAAACAGGCAGCCGAAGTCGGCCTACAAATATCATTTGAAAAACTAAGTTCATGACAAACATCACCGATGCCCCGAAAAGTATCACAATTCATGACAGTTCGGTATGTAAAACAAATTCCTTTAAATACCTAGGAGAATGGATAATGAACGACTCACAGGAAAAGACAGCAATAGAAACGCGTAGCCTATGCATAAATTACAAAGTTGTTTTTATATGACAAAAGATATATAATAAACAAGTAGTTCCGTGAAGAACTATACAGCCTATTTTCATATATCCTGCTCATGTTAATTGCCTCTATCAACATACAAAATTTCAGTTTAATTGCTGTAACAGATTCGTAGATAGAGAACCGTCTAAATATTTCAGATGGTCGCCATGTTGGATTTTTATTTTTGTACTATTACATTAAGATTATTGTGTACGTGTGGTATTCAAACTTCAATCGCATGATTAGAACACAAGAAGTAAAAACGAGATTTTAAAATTACGCACAGCAGCCATCTTGTGATTATGCAAACAATTGAAATAAATTAGATGCCAGTGGATCAACATTTCTATAAGCAATTAACGTGCAACGTTTCACGGCACTCGGATAGTTAATTCGCGAGAAACGTCCATTTAAATATTTATAATTCGCGTCGCCGCCATGTTGGATTTGTGCTCACCAGGTTACTGAAAGTCCTATAGGTGAACATGTGTTCATAGTCTCTATGAACATAAAAAATTTCAGTTTGGTTGCTGTAAAAGATTCATAGATATTGAGAACCGTCTAAATATTTCGGAAGCTCGGCATTTAGGATTGTTGTATGTATTGGCCATAGAGTTATGTACCATTCAAGGACAATTATTGCCTAGGTTCAGTATTCAAACTTTCACTTCGATCGCATGATTACGACACAAGAAATAAAAACTTAATTTTAAAATTTCGCACAGCCGCCATCTTGAGGTTATGTAAACAATTGAATTAAATTAGATGGCAGTGCATTACAATCTGCAAAATCATTTACTGTACCACATTTCACTGCGCTCAGAGAGTCAAATCACGAGAAAAGTACTGTATATTAAAATACACACATCAAAAAAAGTTTTGCATCACCTCGGTTCCCAGATCTCCGGCATATAGACGTTGACTGTGTATATTGTATCCAAGATACAGTCCCTTTGACTGTTCATAGATGTCACTAAAACTGCTCAAAGATGTAAACAACCATGCATGAGCAGGGCCTATTAGACGGAGGGGGTACGACAGCCGATCAGTTCCAGTCATTCCACCAGGACGAAGGTACGCTGCTCATGTTGTCTGTAGTTCTACCATGCCTAGAAGGTCAATACCGCAGTTCGATCGCGTCCGCATTGTTACTTTGTGTCAAGAAGGGCTCTCAACGAGGGAAGTTTCCAGGCGTCTCTGAGTGAACCAAAGCGATGTTGTTCGGACATGGAGGAGGTACAGAGATACAGGAACTGTCGATGACAGGCCTCGCTCAGGCCGCCCAAGGGCTACTACTGTAGTGGATGACCGCTACTTACGGATTGCCGCTCGGAGGAACCCTGACAGCAATGCCACCATGTTGAATAATGCGTTTCGTTCAGCCACAGGACGTCGTGTTTCAACTCAAACTGTGCGCAATAGGCTGCATGATGCGCAACTTCACTCCCGACGTCCATGGCGAGGTCCAGCTTTGCAACCCCGACACCATGCAGCGCGGTACAGATGGGCCCAACAACATGCTGAATGGACCCCACGGAATTGGCATCACGTTCTCTTCACCGATGAGTGTCGCATATGCCTTCAACCAGACAATCGTCGGAGACGTGTTTGGAGGCACCCTGGTCAGGCTGAACGTCTTAGACACACTGTCCAGTGAGTGCAGGAAGGTGGTGGTTCCCTGATGTTTTGGGGTGGCATTATGTGGGGCCGACGTACGCCACTGGTGGTCATGGAAGGCTCCGAAACGGCTTTACGATACCTGAATGACATCCTCCGACCCATAGTGCAACCATATCGGCAGAATATTGGAGAGGCATTTGTCTTCATGGACGACAATTCTCGACCTCATCGTGCACATCTTGTGAATGCGTTCCTTCAAGATAACGACATCGCTCGACTACAGTGGCCAGCATGTTCGCCAGACATGAACCCTATCGAACATGCCTGGGATATGTTGAAAAGGGCTGTTTATGGACGTCTTGACCCACCAACCACTCTGAGAGATTTACGCCGAATTGTCGTTGAGGAGTGGGACAATTTGGACCAACAGTGTCTTGATGAACTTGTGGATAGTATGCCACGGCGAATACAGGCATGCATCAATGCAAGAGGACGTGCTACTGGGTATTAGAGGTAGTGGTGTGTACTGCAATCTGGACCACAAATGCTGAAAGTCTAGCTGTATGATGGTACAACATGCAATGTGTGGGTCTCATGAGCAATAAAACGAGCTGAAATGTTGTTTGTGTTGATCTCTATTCCCTTTGTATTTAACGGTTCCGGAACTCTTGGAACCGAGGTGATGCAAAACTTTTTTTGATGTGTGTATTTCAAATTCGCTTGGTCGCCATGTTCGTTTTGTACTTTACAGGTTTATGAATTATACATAGGTAAACTTGTATTAGTACCCTTTATCACCGTACAAAATTGCAGGGTGATATCTGTAATAGTTTCGGAGATATAGAATGTCAGTGAAATATTTCGCACAGCCGCCATTTTGAGGTTATGTAAACAATTGAACTAAATTAGACTCCAGTGCATTACAATGTGTATAAACATTTGCTGTACCAAGTTTCATTACGTTTGGATAGTTAAATCGCGAGAAAAGTCTATTTAAAAGTCTCAATTTCGCTTGGCCGCCATGTTGGTTTTGTAGTCACCAGGTTTTTGAAAGTCTCATAGGTGAACTTCTAGTAGTGCCCTTTATCACCGTACACAATTTCAGGGCGATATCGGTAATAGTTTCGGAGATATTGAATACTAGTGAAATATTTCGCACAGCCGCCATGTTGGATTGGTGAGACGTAACAAAATTTGAAGGGCACGGTCGAGGTCGCCGGGAATAGTGCTATGAACTTACCGAGTTTCATTGAAATCGCTCCAGCCGTTTAGATTTTATTAGGGGGACACACACACACACCTCACACACACACATACACACACACACGCACTCACACACGGACAAAAGGTGATCTCATAAGCCTATTTTTTCAAAATTGAAAATAAGCTAAAAATCCTTATCCTGGAACACTAAATTAAGGCACTATCAAACAGTGGTCAGACCTGAAACTCTGTATGCGGCAGAAACACTTAAATTAACAAGATTTGGTGATTTATACAAATTAGAGAAGACTGAAAGACGAAATCTGAGGAAAATACTGGGAGCTAAACGAAATAATAACGCAGAATATAGGTTACGACCAAATAGAGAGTTATATTTGAAATGTGAAAAATTAACTGATGTAATGAAAAAGAGAAGATTACAGTTTTTCGGGCACATTTATAGAATGGAAAATACTAGACTAACTAAACAGATCTTCAACTTACTGACTAGTTACAAATCCAAACCCACATGGTTCATTGAAATTGACAAAGATTTGACAAACGCCAGAATTCAGACAGACACAATAGCAAACAGATCACACTTCAGAGACGCTATTCAAAAGGCAGAATTTCAAGAAAGACAGAAACAAACAACTGGCAGAAAGTGGACTCAAGAGGAGAAAGATCGTCACTCTAGAAGGATTAGGGAAATTGGAAACAAAGGAAATTGAATACAATGGACAATAGCCAAAGATTCATCGTACCCTCCAAATGGGTTATTCGAAAGAAGAAGAATGTAATATAATAATATAATTTAGCTTCACACATGTGTAAATAGTGGAAGGTTCTTTATCATGCCATAAATCTATGACAAGGGTCTCCCGGCTTTACTTCCCCTCCGAAGGAAGGCAGAGGCAAGCTCGTTCTTTACACATCTCGAATTTAGCTTGGCTCACCTCCTGGTGTGGCGGCTAGCATTCTTGGCTGTCACTCCGGAGTTCCGGGTTCTATTCCTAGCTCTGCTAAGAAATTTAATTCTGGTCTGAGGGCTGGAACGGAGTACGCCTCTCGAGGCAAACCTGAGACGAGGTAGATTCGCTTGCCATAAGGGCTAGATTTTCTAGCGATTCCGAGTGGAGATACACCACTTGGACTCTCAACGGCTTAGGATAAGAACTATAGCGAAATGCCTTGATTAGAATGACCTATGTTAAACAGATTGATTCAGATGTAGGATGAGGTAGCTTTTAGAGATGAAACGATTAGCTTAGGACAGGGCGGGATGCATCAAACGAGTCTAAAGGCTACAGCCATGCGATAATTTTAAAAGATAAAGTAGCGTACAATATCGTAAGATGCGGTAAATATTTATTACAATCAATCACAATTTACACTCATACATAACAGTATTAATATATAACAACAATAATTAACAATATTTGTAGCGCTGAAGGATATAAGCTGAGGAACTCTTAAGGGAATGCAGAGGGTCCATAGGGGCCGGGTGCTGGTCCTTGACCATAGGCTGGAGCAGGGGCTGCATAGCCTACATAACGGGAGGCAGGAGAGGGTGCGGGAGCAGGTGCTGCCACGTACGCGGGTGCGGGAGCATGGTGAACTGGCGCCGGTGCTGCTACGTAAACGGATGTGGGAGCTTGGTGAACTGGCGCTGGTGCTGCCACGTAAACGGGTGCGGGAGCATGATGAACTGGCACTGGTGCTGCCACGTAAACGGGTGCGGGAGCATGGTGAACTGGCGCTGGTGCTGCCACGTAAACGGGTGCGGGAGCATGGTGACCTGGCGCTGGTGCTGCCACGTAAACGGGTGCGGGAGCATGGTGAACTGGCGCTGGGGCTGGCGCAGGAGCGTGAACCACCTCGTACTGGGGCTCCACGCTCACTTCGTAGCTGAAGACGTTGGTCCTGGATGAAGCCACGGGGGTGGGATGAACTGGCTCGGGAGCGGGGGCGGGAGCGGGAATATAGCCAGCCGATACGGCGGCAACCAGGAGCGAGGCGACGACCTGCGAACAAAGTAAATTACTCGTTACGTATTTGGTTAGTGTTGTTTTAAAGGGCGGAACAGCGAGGTCATCTGCCCTTACAATACGTATTTTACGTATGTTGTGCTTCACTAACTACTTGTCCCGATGTTTAGTTTTGATTCTCTGCTCTGTCAAGAAATGGAACGGCATACACTCAACCTCGTGAAGCAATAGTTAGATGCAGTCAAATCCCATGTCTTTTGTTATACTGTCGACTCTTGATAATTTGAAACTCAAGGGACCAGAGAAAACGTTCAAGTTACCCAGAGTTCAAAATAATAGTAGTTCAAATAACCAGTAGGGAGGGAAAATTCAAAAAAAAAACAGGAGTTTGATTTTCGTGATTTTATTACTGTACAGTACTTACTGATTTTTATTTCACAACATTTGTCCTCTACATTGACGAATCAACTTAATCAAGCACTCCTCAAAACGGGGAAATTCAACCTGACGTGACCTTTTTCTGCTTGCACTTAAGGCACTAACGGTGACGTAAACTTTGTCTTTCAAAAACATCGACAATGTAGTTGGTAAACTACTGAACTGTTTGATGACATCTCTTTTTAACTGTCTATTCTCCACAGCTTGATTCACACGCACTTTTAGCCTATTTTTTATATATAAAAACAAGTAGTTCCGTGAAGAACTATACAGCCTATTTTCATATTTCCTGCTCATGTTAATTGCCTCTATCAACATACAAAATTTCAGTTTAATTGCTGTAACAGATTCGTAGATATTGAGAACCGTCTAAATATTTCAGATGGTCGCCAGGTTGGATTTTTATTTTTGTACTATTACATTAAGATTATTGTGTACGTGTTGTATTCAAACTTCAATCGCATGATTAGAACACAAGAAGTAAAAACGAGATTTTAAAATTACGCACAGCAGCCATCTTGTGATTATGCAAACAATTGAAATAAATTAGATGCCAGTGGATCAACATTTGTATAAGCACTTAACGTGCAACGTTTCACGGCACTCGGATAGTTAATTCGCGAGAAACGTCCATTTAAATATTTATAATTCGCGTCCCCGCCATGTTGGATTTGTGCTCACCAGGTTACTCAAAGTCCTATAGGTGAACATATGTTCATAGTCTCTATGAACATAAAAAAAATCTGTTTGGTTGCTGTAAAAGATTCTTAGATATTGAGAACCGTCTAAATATTTCGGAAGCTCGCCATTTAGGATTGTTATATGTATAGGCCATAGAGTTATGTACCATTCAAGGACAATTATTGCCTAGGTTCATTATTCAAACTTTCACTTCGATCGCCTGATTACGACACAAGAAATAAAAACATAATTTTAAAATTTCGCACAGCCGCCATCTTGAGGTTATGTAAACAATTGAATTAAATTAGATAGCAGTGCATTACAATCTGCAAAATCATTTACTGTACCACATTTCACTGCGCTCAGAGACTTAAATCACGAGATAAGTCTATTAAAATATTTCAAATTCGCTTGGTCGCCATGTTCGTTTTGTACTTTACAGGTTTATGAAATATACATAGGTAAACTTGTATCAGTACCCTTTATCACCGTACAAAATTGCAGGGTGATATCTGTAATAGTTTCGGAGATATAGAATGTCAGTGAAATATTTCGCACAGCCGCCATTTTGAGGTTATGTAAACAATTGAACTAACTTAGACTCCAGTGCGTTACAATGTGTATAAACAATTGCTGTACCCAGTTTCATTACGTTTGGGTAGTTAAATCGCGAGAAAAGTCTATTTAAAAGTCTCAACTTCGCTTGGCCGCCATGTTGGTTTTGTAGTCACCAGGTTGTTGAAAGTCTCATAGGTGAACTTCTAGCAGTGCCCTTTCAGGGCGATTTCAGGGCGATATCTGTAATAGTTTCGGAGATATTGAATGCTAGTGAAATATTTCGCACAGCCGCCATGTTGGATTGGTGAGACGTAACAAAATTTGAAGGACACGGTCGAGGTCGCCGGGAATAGCGCCATGAACTTACAGAGTTTCATTGAAATCGCTCTAGCCGTTTAGATTTTATTAGGGGACACACACACACACACACCTCTCTCTCACACACACACACACACACACACACACGCACACACACACGGACAAAAGGTGATCTCATAAGCCTATTTTTTCAAAATTGAAAATAGGCTAAAAAAGATTATGGGATCACCATTTGTCCGTGTGTGTGTGTGTGTGTGTGTGTGTGTGTGTGCGTATGTGAGTCTGTGTGTGTCCCCACTTATAACTTCTAAACGGCTGGAGCGATTTCAATGAAACTCGGTAAGATCATAGTATTATTCAGGCCGACCCCGACCATGCCCTTAATAGTTTCTTACGTCTCACCAATCCAACATGGTGGCTGTGCGAAATATTTCTCCGGCATTCTATAGGCCTATCTCCGAAACTCTTACTGATATCACCCTGACATTTCGTACGGTGATAAAGGGTACTGCTATAATTTAAGCTATGAGACTTCCAGAAACCTGTAAAATACAAAACTAACATGGCGGCCAAGCGAAGGTGAAGCATTTTAATAGACTTTTCTCGCGATTTAACTATCCGAGCACAGTGAAATTTGGTACAGTAAATGTTTATACCCATTGTAATGCACTGGCATCTAATTTAGTTCAATTGTTCACAAACCCTCAAGATGGCGGTAGTGCGCAATTTTAATATTAAGTTCTAATTTCTTGTTTATTAATCATGCGATCGAAGTGAACGTAAACGTAAATGGGTGAACCTTCGCAAAAAGCATCATCTAATAGTACTTAACGCTATGGCCTACATATATAAAAATCCACACCTAAATATTTAGACGGTTCTCAATATCTACGAATCTATTACAGCAATCAAACTGAAATTTAGTATGTTGATAGAGGCAATTACCATAAGTAGGATATATGAAAATCGGCTGAATAGTTCTTCACGGAACTACTTGTTTCACTTTTGGAAAGACACTTATTCTTTCTTGAACTCTTTTGATACTTAAAATTAACACAAATCTAAATTTAACGTTTGAAAGAAGTTGGTTGGTTGGTTCCTCAGTTTAGGGGCTGCGACAATGCAGTCATCTAGCCCCGTGTACTTTGGGTGTTTGTAGAACCTGTCTGATAATCGGTGTTAACTGAGATGACTGTATTAGTGTGTGTATCTGTTTTCAATTCAAGTAAGGACTGTAGACATTATTTTTTAAATAGTTCCTACTCATGCCGCCAAATGCCACCGTCAATGACTACTAGTTCAGAACCTGGTTACCAGACGCCACTGCAGTCGGCTCACGGCGACGAACGTTGGAACCTAAGAGCGTTTGTCAAATGTTTAACCTAACCTAATTTATCTTCACACAGGTGTAATAAGTCGAAGGTTCTTTAACATGACTCAAGACTGCGAACTCACTCGTGCAACTCATTATTGATGTAGGCTAACAAACGACAGATCTGTGCATGATAACAATACTGTATTCACTGACTTCACATTATAGAGAGTTGGGAAGCCGACTTTAAATTATAGAATGTCGGCGAGCAGGATGCCATTACACAAAAACATCGTTTATCGGTACTAGGTGGGAATGGAGGTAATCCGGATGATCGAAAATCCGGATAATCTGGAAACAAACTATTGTATAAGCTACTAATCAACACAATACCAAGAATTAAAAAGAAACATCTTTGACATACAAACGCAATACGGTTCCGTACATACTGTATTTATTTCTGGAAACGCTTCCTACCTGTTTAGGTACCTTCCTTATAGGTAGTGAGGTAAGGGCAAAGCTAACAAATAAAACAAGTTGTGAGCCCCTGGCGGCCTTGTGAAGGAGGGGAATAATGATGTTGGGGAAGGAATAGTCGTACAGGGGCCTGCTTGGTGTCGTTTTGAGGGTATTTGTTCCGCTCTATCTGATGGTGAGGTTATTTTTTTTAATTGGTTGAGTATTGGAAACGTATTTTGAGGTAAAAAGTTTTTTTGACATTTTTGCTGATATCTCGCGAACCCATAAAGCTAGAACAAAGTTTGACGTGTGTTTTTTTTCGTCGCGTTGCCCTCTTGACGAGGATATCTGTGGTGACTAGTTGTGAAACCTATTTTGGGGGTAAAACGTGATTTTTAGACGTTTTGTTATATCTGGCCAACTCATATCGATGCGCTTGGTGTTGAAGGACTCGGGGTGACGTCCCCATTGTGAATGTCGTATTATTTTTCCAAAGGACTTAATGCCATACATGTTGATTTTTTTATAAGTGTACAGTATTATTCGTATATTTTCGTAATGAAAAAAATAGTAATACATGAAATTTAAAAAAATCAATCCGGATAAACCAGATAAACTAGGTTTTTGTGTACTTAAAATGCCAAGGGGACCAAATCACATTGATTTTTTTTTTTCAATTTATCGAGTATTTTTCAAGATGCAGGGTAATTACTTCAATGCGAGATATTGTGTCAGTTGATTTACTGACACGTTATGGGAAGTAAAATCCATAAAGTAATAAAGATACTCTTCGCATCAACAAACCAATAGTGTTAATTTGAGACCATTCTGGGGCCGATAGGTTTAGCCGTTTCTTTCAACTTACTGTGCTCCGCATTAACATAATTTAATATAGATTCATAGAAATGACTTAAGAGAATAATTGTTGTTGCTTATTTCAGGGGCTGTGACATCGTGGTCATATAGTCCCTTGTGTTTGGGTGTGTATGGAATTCGTGTAATAACCTATGTTGTTGTGATGGCTGTACTAGTGTGTGTATTTTGTAAATTGGGGATATGTTTGGGAAGGAAGTGGCCGTGGCCTTTCGTTAGGAACCATCCCAGCATTCGCCTGGAGTAGAAGTGAGAGAAACCACGGATAACCACATCCAGGATGGTTGAGGTGGCAATCGAACCGTCCTCTTCTCAGTTTTGCCTCACGAGGCTGAGTTTAGCCCGTCCCAGCCCTTACACCAGAATTTTAAAAAATCCTCGGCAAAGCCGGGAATCAAACCCTGACATCTGGGGTGAACGCTAACCGCTACACCACGAGGCGATCCTTAAGAGATTGTCTACCCTTGGAGTGGTCATAACTATTGAGTAAGATTATATGAGATTGCAGACTGGATTTGAACCCGAATCTTCTGCATTTCGGACAGGGGCTTACACAACCACGACGTCGCGGTCATTTATCCCCGTGTACTTGGGTGTGTATTACATGTGTCTGAAACCTGTGTTATTGTGGAGTCTGTAGTAGATTGTGTATTTGTAATTCATGTAAGGATTGCGGAGAAGGCAAACATGGCCTTAAGGAACCATCGCAGCATTTGCCTGACTGAGGTGGGAATCGAACCCGCTTCTTCTCACTTTCACCTCACGATGTGGAGTGTACTCCGTTCCAGCCATCAGACCAGAATTAAATGTCTCGGCAGAGCCACATTTCGGAATGTGGAATGGCCTAGCGCTGCGCTTTAGCGAGTGTAGCTACTGCTGCCGGTCGGTTAAAAATAAAATTGACATTATGGTAGATCGTCGATTACTGAAAATGAAAATCCACAGCCTGTTTCCAGTCGACCGACCGGGTCAGGAATGGAATGAATGAAGCCCCCATCTAACGGCGAGGATATGAACTGTGCCGGCTGCCGAAGCCTGTCGCACTCCTCTGGGGGAATGATTAATTGAATGACAGATGAAATGAAATGAAATTGGAGAGTGTTGCTGTAATTAAATATTGTCAGGGAAAACCGGAGTACCTGGAGAAACACCTGTGTGCCTCCGCGTTGTCCAGCACAAATCTCACATGGAGCGACCGGGATTTGAACCACGGACCCCAGCAGTGCGAGGCTGGCGTGCTGCAGCCTAAGCCACGGAGGCTACTGTAGATTATTAATTAGGAAAACTAATTAAACATCCATCGTTATGAATAGTCGAATAGAATAATGCAATACTCACCAGCTTGTACATGTTGATGTGTGTGAGTGCTGACTGAATGTGACAGTACCCAGTGTCTGGTACAATATATACTGCATGCACCAGGGTCAATAATAGTTATGTTCGAGGCACGATCGCACACTCACCGGAACACTCTCACAGCGAGAGCTATTTTACATTTACTTTCAAAGTCTGATTCCTGATCGATAATGTTTATTAATCCCATCAAAAGTAACACTCTAAACGCCATTTGCGTGCTTGTATAAGAATTGTTACCTAACATGATATTTCCCAAAGCTTAAGGGGGATCATACAACTAGGAGCCAAAACAATAACGATTTTAATAATTATTATAACTGTGCCTGTCATACATCTTGTTCAACGTTATATACATTTCCAAGGAAACACACATATCTTGCTATTAGAAGCGACGTTTAAAATTCCCAAGTTCAAATCGTAACTATTTTTACCCATTTTGAGCCTACTTTTCTCTTGGACTATTGGTGCAGCAGAAAAGAGGAGAATTGAAGCATTTGAAATGTGGTGTTACAGGAGAATGATGAAGATCAGATGGGTAGATATGGTTACAAACGAAGAGGTATTAAGACTAGTGGGAGAGGAGAGATGTTTCTGGCGACTGCTAATGAAGAGAAGAGATAGGTTGGTAGGACACATACTAAGACACCCAGGAATAGCAAGCTTAGTTATGGAAGGAAGGGTCGAGGGCAAGAACTGTAGGGGTAGACCAAGGTTAGAATATGTTAAACAGATTGCCACAGATGTAGGGTGTGGTAGCTATGTAGAGATGAAACGATTAGCTCAGGACAGGGAGGCATGGAGAGCTGCATCAAACCAGTCAAAAGGCAGAAGACTCAAACATCGAGGAAAAAGTAGTCTTCGTAGATTGATCCGGGAAAATGTGTGTCTGTCTGTCCGTCCGTCCGTCTGACTGTCTGTGTGTGTGTGTGTGTGTCCCCATCAACTCCTAAACGGCTGCAGCTTTCGAAACCAAATTTTGTAAGAGTAAAGTTCTATACCTGAATATCTCACGGCCATATTTGAAATTGACGCCAGTGCTACCAACTGCTGAATAATCGCAATTGAAATTTGAGCTCTATGTTGGATATCTCAGAAGTTATGCACGCGAACTATTCCAAAATTGGCACACATTCCAGATTAATTTTCAGAAGTCCGTACATGACAGTGTTGACAACATGATTCTAAGCCTGCCGATAGGTCCAATTCCTGAAAGCATGTAACTTCTATATTATTGATTGGATTTCCATCAAATTTCGTATGTACTATGTGTACTACAACAGATATGACCGTGCGTGTTCTAAAGAGCCACCAGTGCTGCCAACTGTTAATAAATGCTATCCCTATGTGTTAGCCCTAATATCAATATATCAGAAAGTATACAAGCCAACAGCTCTAAACCTTTCACACGTATAGTACCTGACATTCTACCTTAGGTTTGTGTAACTTATATACATCAGTGCTGCCAACACGACTCTAAGCCTGATGATAGGTCCCGTTTTTAAATGCACGAAACTTCTATACTAACGAATGGATATCAACCAATTTTCGTATGTGCTCTGTGTACCGTAACAGTTATCACTATGCGTTTTCATAAGATCCAGCAGGGCTGCCAACTGTTAATAAATGCTCTCTCTATTTGTTTAATCCTAATATCAATATATCAGAAAGTATGCAAGTCATCATCTCTAAACTTTGCACACACAGAATACCTGGCAGTCTAAATTAATTTGGAGTAACTAATATACCTCAGTACTGCCAACATGATCCTAAGCTTTCGGATAGTTTCAATTTTTAATTACATGTAGCCTAACTTCTATACTAACAAATGGATTTTATCCAAAATTGGCACTATAATTGATCGTAATATTTCAGATTAATTCTGAGCATCACGTACATGACATTGTTCCCAACATGATTTTAAGCACACTGATAAATCCAAATCAAACAGCTTGTACGTCCATACTATCCATTAGACTTCAACCAAATGTTGTATGTGCATTCCATACCTTAGGAGATGGAACTAAGAATATATTCCGAGTCACCAGGGCTGCCAACTGTATTAAGTTACAATATTAGGTACGAAGCAAAGAGGATATTAAAAGTAGGTTGGCTCAGGCAAATAAAGCATTTCTACAAAAAAGGAATCTGCTGACATCGAATATAGATTTAGGTATTAGGAAGTCATTTTTGAAAACCTTTGTCTGGAGCGTGGCGCTCTATGGAAGTGAAACTTGGACTATTGGTGCAGCAGAAAAGAGGAGAATTGAAGCATTTGAAATGTGGTGTTACAGGAGAATGACGAAGATCAGATGGGTAGATAGGGTTACAAACAAAGAGGTATTAAGACGAGTGGGAGAGGAGAGATGTTTCTGGCGACTGCTAATGAAGAGAAGAGATAGGTTGGTAGGACACATACTAAGACACCCAGGAATAGCAAGCTTAGTTATGGAAGGAAGGGTCGAGGACAAAAACTGTAGGGGTAGACCAAGGTTAGAATATGTTAAACAGATTGCCTCCGATGTAGGGTGTCGGAGCTATGTAGAGATGAAACGATTAGCTCAGGACAGGGAGGCATGAAGAACTGCATCAAACCAGTCAAAAGACTGAAGACTCAAACAACAACATTAGGTACACTATTTCAGGTGTATTTCAAACTGCAGTACTTGATTTCGTCATTATTCTAGATAGGTCTATACAGGGTGTAACAAAAATCTACGACACACAATACTGGACACATTCCTCACACGGTAGACCAAGAAATTATGTTATATGAGCACGAGTCCGGAAACGCTTTGTTTCCATGTTACACCACATTGTTTCCAATACTCATTAAGCATGGGAAACACACAAGAACAGATAGTTAGAATCATGGGGAACATGCACTCTTGGTTACGTCTGGTTATGTTGTCATTATCGTAGGCGCACCGCCAGTGGTTTGTCTTACATGGCCCTGTTGCCATGCGACTTAGCAGATATGCCTTTAGCTGTACGACAAAACATGTACTTCATGCACGATGGAGCACCTTCCCATTTTAGTGTTAATGTCCGTCGGCTTCTAAATAACAGATTTGGTGACAGATGGATAGGTAGAGGTGGGCCAATTACCTGGCCTCCACGTTCTCCGGACCTTAAATCACTGAACTTTATTTGTGAGGGCATTTGAAAGCTCTTGTGTATTGAACCACAGTACAAGATGTTCAGAGTCTTCGTGCCCGTGTTATGGAAGGCTGAGAAACCATACGCAGTACTCCAGGGATACATCAGAGCATCCGAGATTCACTACGACGGTGGATTGATGCATGTATCAATGCGCACGTATGGCATATTGATCATCTCCTGTGAGAAAGAGTTGCATGTGGTATGCTGGTAGTTTCTGTTCTTGTGTGTTTCCGATGATAAATGAGTTGGAACAATGAGGTATAACGAGGAAACAAAGCGTTTCCGGACCCATGTTCATATAACATAATTTCTTCGTCTACGTGTGAGGAATGTGTCCTGCAATTTGTGCCGTACATTTTTGTGACACCCTGTATAGATTGGCATGAATCCTTACATTTTAATAGAGGGCGTGGTGGATCAGCGGTCTAGCTGTGTGCCTCTCACCAAGGCGGTCCGGGTTCGATTCCCGGTCAATGCATGTGAGATTTTCAAAGTGAAATGCCATGTCCTGTGGTTCGGATTCCACGTAAAAAGGAGGTCCCGTGGCTCATAATCACAAGATTCACGGTCACGTAAAACTACAGTCTTCCTTCCTTTACATTTTAATAAAAGTAGACTCTTTAGTTTGTCACGGAATTCTTTGTTAAAAATTTGGTTCATGCTTTGAGCTGTTCTTCACCGTTCCCATCCCATCTCCCGAGTTTATAGGAATGGTTGGAGTTTTCTTCCTTTAATGTGGATGCTAAACCTTCAGCTACAAAATGAATCTCACCGTTGTGACTTTAATTAGTCTTCCTATGAAACGTTAAAAATATTTTTTGAGTTTGCTCAGAATACAAATGGAAATAATGTCACTTAATTAATTAATAACTTAAATTTCCTGTCGCGGCTTCCCCGCGAATATTCTAGTTGTAAAGAGTACACTTAGCAAAATCTCAATCATGAATGCTATGACTGATTTATCCTTGGTATGAATAATCAGACTTTATCAATTCAGCTACTGGTGCAGTGATTAGGGGTTTGTCATTCCTTCATAGGTATATCAGAGCGAAGTTAGTTTTCTGGGAATATCACATACACTGTTAATTTAAGGGCCTTTAAATGTGGTTTTCGGAGACCCTTTATAGTCGGGTGAAAAAGACCTTTCGTACCACACGCACAAGTGAAAATTGCGTGAAAAATTTCTAGAGTGCCCCTTGACCCCCTTAAGCGCATTATACTGTATGTATTGATGAAATGTACAGCCTAATTTGGTTCAGTGATAACCTTATAACCGTCTGGAAACATTCACAGTAATGTAATAATTGTAATTGCATTGCGTCTTACAGAAATAGATGGACCCGTGAGATTCTGCTACCATGGTTACCGTGTTGCATTCTTTCATTATTTCAGTGTAAATATACACGTTTTAAGGTATTTATTTAATTGTGAGGCATTTAAAGAGTAAGTGAGTGCGTTTCGCTTACGCATTGGGTTATGCTGAACCTGTAGGTACCCCATATGTGTAGGTTGGTGTTAATGGGACCTTATTTTCGGTACAAAACTGGAATGGGATCTTAGCAGAATAATATAGGGAGGGATATGAAAATATGCTCTTGTTCGAGGGTTGGAACGGAGTACAGTCAGCATCGTGAGACAGAATTGTTATTTAACCATTAAATAGCACTGGAATTCATCCTTTTGAACTTGTTATTCGCCCAAAATTTCTTCATTCTTTCACTCTGGGCCTGCCGTCTTTCTTGTGTCGATAAGTTTTGGAGTTTCAAGCTTTTCTCGGATGGATTCTTGGGTGCAAATTTGTGGGTGTTGATCTTTTGTCTGTATGTAGTCCTTGTTGTAGTCATTGGATCAATGTCGACTTCAGTAAGGTCCATTTGTGTATCTAGGGCCTACTAGCTACAAGCTCCCAGCAGGGCCGCCGAGACGGAGGGCAAATGCAAGGGGGCCCGTAAGGAATGAGGGCTCGTTGGTGGTGCACGTTAGTTTCAGTTTACTGTATTATGTAAAATGTTGGCTATAACTCAAAACAAATTGTTTTGTGCACTTTGCAAAATATATTTTCCTAAAATAAATACTAAAATGTTTTCTATGAAATAAGATTTGTAAGTTTTTTAAATATAAATTCTTACTCTAGCCTACATCAGATGCTTTTCTCAAAATGACATTGTCTTTCCAGAATAACGAATAGTGGATAGTAATAATTAAAAGTATTTCAAGAGGGGCCCGAGAAGATAATTGCATCTTAAATACTCTCGGTGGCCCTGACTGCCAGGATTCGAATCCTGGCACAGTCAGTTGGCATTTGAGAGTGCGCATATGCGAGGGAGCAATGTCAATAGATTTAGGTTAGAGATTTCCTTCGGGGCAAAATTCTGGCATCCCCGGCGTCTCTTAAAGCCGTAGTAGTTAAAAGGGACGTAAAACCAATAACATTATTATTATTATTATTATTATTATTATTGACAGTTTTCGTTAGTAACGACTTGAAGAATATGATATTAGTAACGGAAATAACCGAAAAGTTAGCCTGGATCTAAGCTACATTGGGCATTTCATACGTTTGTTTACGTGTCTATAAATAATTAGCATACTGTAAGTATGCACTTATTTTGTTACTTGCTTCATTGTGAGTAACGTAGGCCTACGTAAAATAAAATAGTTCACGGCACAATGATGATTGTAATAGACTATAACTATAGTGATGGTGCAGTGGTTAAGCTGCTTGCCTCTTACCAAGACGGTGTGAGATTTTCGAAGTGAAATACCACGTCCTGTGGTTCGGATTCCACGTAAAATAAAGAAGATCCCATGGCTCATGATCGCGAGATTAGCAGTCACGTTAAACTACAAGCTTCCTTCCTCCTTATTCTGAGTGTGGTTTTTCTCCGGTATTTTCCACACTATCTCCTGGAAAATGTAAAGATGCTATACCTTAATTCAAGCCCCGACGCACCTACCCATTCCCGACCCTCATAAATACAGCTATACACACTACAGTCATTCGGGGTAACTTTGAACCGCATATTTAGAAATTATATTTTCCCCTCTTGTGTTGTAATGTTATATACAAGGGAAATGTATTAAAATAAAATAACTAGTCCTAGATTATAGTTTATTTTGATTAAGAATACATAAAAATAATAATTATATATGGATAAAACTAGATTTTACCCCGGTGCAAAGTTACACTTATATTAGGAGTAACTTTGAACTTCTGTACAAAATTCCACATTAAATACATTATTTTAATCAAGTTTGCAGTTAAAATAACATCAAACCAGCAGAAAAATTAAGCTACATGCTGAATAATTCAAGTTCAAGCCAAGCTGTAGTAGATTTATTGTGAGTGATCAACTTGAAAACAGCTCATAAAATACAGCAACAACACACCAACGTACAAATTAGCTGATACAATGGTGATGCAACTTCAGTTCTGCCAATTTATCTTCTCAGAAAATAAAGTAAAAACCAAGCTAAAAATTTTATCTCAATAGTGCTATACTTACTATTATATATTCTTTAAAAAAGAAATAAGACGTAAAAGTGTGTCTGGTGCAAAGTTAACTCCTATGGTTCAAAGTTACCCTGAATGACTGTACTACAGTCACCACAGAAACCCAGGTTATCAGGAATATTAATCACCCACCCAAGTACACGGGGCTGACGACCAAGATGTCCCAAGCACCTAAATGAATTAACAACAACAAACAAATCAGTGATTTACGCCGCTGATTTATACTCCAGAGCGAATCATGGCCAACTAAGACTCGTTCGAGGTTCACTTCTAGAAGTCATGGCCGCTCGGCACAAATACCAGCTTGAGCGAATAGGCTATATCCAGACAGGCTCGGTAACGCTATTAATCGGAGATTCTTGCTTCCTTGTTAGTACGTAATGAGCAGATCCTTGGGCAAACTAGACTTTTCTATTTGCAGTATAACCCAAGTCGCCTCCGTGGTTTAGTGGTAAGCGTGCTTAGCTGCCACCCCGGAGGTCCGCGGTTCGATTCCCGGCTCTGCCAAGAAATTTGAAAAGGGGTATGAGGACTGAAACGGGGTCAACTCAGCCTCGGGTGGTCCAAATGAGTAGAGGGGTTTCGATTCCCACCTCAGCCACCCTCGAAGTGGTTTTCCGTGGTTTCCCACTTCGTCAAATGCCGGGTGACACCTAACGTAAAGCCACGGCTGCCTCCCTCCCTCCTCCTTGTCCATGCCTCCCACTCTTCCCATCCCCTCATCAGGTCCCCTGTTCGCTTTGCAGGCGAGGTGCCAGTCCCGCCTCCCCAGTTGTATCTCTTGACCCGATGTCAAGCTCCAGGACACTACCCGTAGAGGCGGTAAAGGTGGGATCCCTCGCTGAGTCCGTGGGGAAAGCCTACCTGGAGGGTAAACTGACTACTGGCTACGAAACAAAAAAATTATAACCCTGCGTAAAATCGTGACTGATATCATCCATACTTGTCGGTGCTTCAATCATGGGTTTGGACATCGTGATCACTTCAGCCCCATGTACTTCGACGTATCTGATAACCTATGTTATGGTTGTATCTGTCTGTTTGTTAGGCTGGTTGGATTCTCAAAAAGTACTGCCATAGGTACCTCTAAGCAGCACTATAATTAGGCTTACTAGGCAAGATGAGGAGTGAGGTAGTTTGTCATTTCTTTCCTCACCTTATGAGTAGATCCTTTCACAGTACACACAGACACTAGTTTTGACCTGAAGGTCATTACTCAGCACCACTCCTACCTCAGTAGCTTCCATATAATCACAGCTATAAATGAGCCACATTTTACTCTAGCCAGTGGCAATAGACAAATGCAAACGTACTGCATTCATCAAGAGATGTTAAACAGGCTTCGTTGTATCTGTAGTAGTGTGTATTTGTATTTGAGGCTAGGAAAGAGGCGGAGTGGTCTTAAGATAGGAACCATTCGGAAATTTGCCTGGATTGGGAAACCATGGAAAACCACTACCAGAGTGGCTGAGGTGAGAATTGATCAATTGAACTCACCTCTTCACACTTTTGTCTCATGAGGCCGAGTGAACCACATTCCAATCTTCATAATAGAATATATTTTTATTTTTGGCAGAGCTGGGAATTTAATCAGAACCTCAATAATTGTTGTAATATATTCATACAGTTTCTTTCTGTAAATAATAGAACTTGCTCACTTATATTTTGAAAATGTAATGTATACGTAATTATATGAAACTAGCAGAGCCCGCGTAGAGTATCTACGCAATAACAGTGCAATGTAAGGAACGGCCTGATCTATTAGTAATATTACATTTATTTACGAAAAGAACTTCACAAACTTAATATGTCGATACCAGTGCAGGAAGGAAAGATCCAACTGGGCTGTGAAATGATAACTTCACAAAGGACATTTGGGATACAACCAGGACTTCTTTCACATAGGACTACAGTAGTTCACGAGTGAGGTGTACAGAGTTGTATTTAAGAAGACAAATCACATTTCTTCCAAGATAATGCATCTTGTTAAAATACTTTTTGAATTTATCTATCAAAAATTTCGCTAAACACACATTTGGTGATTTTGTTACTTGTTGACACAACTGAAAGCGAGCTAAACGATCCTACCCGTGAAAGGGCTACGTAAAGCTCTCCATGAGTAAAGAAGGGGTTTATCAAGTAAAGACCGATTTGATCGAAAGTCTGACCCTGAGATTTATTTGTTGTCATTGAGAAAGCCAAACGTACTGGGAATTGCCTTCTTTTAAATTTAAAATGCATGCTCGTATCAGAGGGGATAAGGGTATCCTGGGTATGAAAACGATTTCTCTCTTATCAGAATCAATAATAGTTGCCTCTATGATATTACGTTGTAACCCGTTAACTTTAGCCTTGTCCCATTCAAGACCACTTTTGAGGGTAGAATATTTCTTAATAACATAATGATAGCACCTTTCTTAAGACTAAGTTTGAGTGGAGGCATGCCAGTGGTGTCAGACTGTTCAAAAATTCTTCAGGGTAAGCAAAGTGATCTTGCGCATGCTCACCCACAATACAGTCTACACTCTCGTAGACTACCTCATCTCCTGGTAAACGCTGAAGTACTCGATTTTTCAGTTCAAGCGATGCTTCATTAGCGACCGTAAGAATAGTTCTTCCTTCAAGCTCCTGTGGGGTGACAGCAGTAAAATCAAAATCGCCGTATAGCTGTTCACCTGGATGTTGTATTTGTGGATAGCATGTAGATGGTACCGTAACTTCCGCCCCAGTCTTGCCTTCTCCTATTTCTAAAAGCCTTGTTGAAAATTATTTTTCAGAATTTAAAGCGTGCATGTTCTGGGTGAGTTTAAGTACATGGAATTTATTCCTGAGGCTATGCCGCTTCAAACAGCTAGCAACTGTTAAATAACGTGATCCTCTCATTATGACAGGAAGGACTTGGCGAAAATCACCACCCAGAAAGATGACTTTACCACCGAATGCTTCAGTACAGTTGGTCAGATATTTGAGAAGTCTGTCCACAGCTAAAAATGCGTACACATGCGTCATTGGTGCTTCATCCCAAATAATTAATTTTGTATTCAACAGGGCTGTTGCTTCTGGTGTGTTTGGCGTAACGTTGCACGTAGAATTAGAATTGAGAATCAGAGGGATTTTGAAGACAGAATGGGCAGTTCGTCCTCCTTGTAGAAGTGTAGCTGCTATTCCTGTAGACGCTACTGGAGTAGCTTGATCTCCTATTGCTCTGATTACATGTAACAATGTAGAGTAAACAAATGTTTTACCAGTTCCTGCCCGTCCATCTAAAAAGGAACAGTTCTGTTTTAATGTTTCTTCCGGGTTTCCATATATGGCATTAAAGATCGAATCTACAACCCTTAGTTGCGCCTCATTAAGCTTTTGTCAGTTGCTGATATCCCTAGCTTCCTCTTCTAAAACATCAAACGAATGCATTCCTGGACTGTTAACGTGTAGTTTTATATCTGACAAGTTAAGTTTCTTAAGATCTAAGCCGTAGGTGTGAAGGAGGCCATTGATTTCAATGAGTGCATACTATGGGCCACTTTCTTCAGAGTATCTGCGTACAAAATCTTCAGACAATGACACATAACATAACAGAACTGCAATACTCCACATTGATATGGGCGTTGAAGATCTTAGTTAAAACTGGGTTGTATGTTACAATCCAACGGTTGTCAATATTGTTACGTGCCACCCCTTAGTGGCACTTTTGTTAACTGGATTACGGTGGGTAGGAAGCACAACACCATTTACTGCTTAAAGAAATAATTAACTTTATTGTGGCCAGAAATATACACTACTCAACAGCAAATAGTAATTATTTGCTTACTCCAGTTTCCTCAAGTCGAGAATACTTCCCCTTTCACTTGTCAACAGACCACAGTTAATCCCTCGTAATGAGGTGGCCCCGTACGCTAGCTCGAAATAGCTGCACTAGCTCTGTCACTCACTGTTTCACAAGCACCACAATCACTTCCTCGGTGTCAAGAGAATCAGCTTCACTCGCTCAAAACACAGTTCCTCTGTAGGAGTCTCACTTCCCCGCTCCACTAGGGGTTTCGCAAGTCACCACACTTCTGTCGCTCACGATAATCGCTCACACTAGCTCGTAAAACACAACAACACTGCTTCACGGGTCACTCTTATATAGCAGGCCGGTGACTCAATAAATGGTTCTAGATCCATCCAGAGTCCACGGCTTCTCGAGGTTTCCACCGCTGGTCCAGTCACGAATCTTCTGGACTATCCCTTTGTCTGTAGTAGCCCTGTTGCATAAGGCGCGCGCAATACAGGAGGCAAGCCACAGCCCAGCCCCTGGGGCAGTTGTGACTCAAGCGGCGAGCGATGACACAAACTCACAGCCGTAACACCACCCCCTTCCTAAAAAGGCTGATCGTCCCGATCAATTATTGGTCCGTCTGTGTCCCTCCGTAGGCTGCCAGGCGATCTCGATGCACGATCTTCATCTTCGCCCTCGGGCTCCGCTGGATCCTGTAGACGACATCGTTGATCCGTTTCACGACTCGGTACGGGCCCTCCCAGGACTTCTGCAGTTTGGGTGATAGGCCTTTCATCCGTAATGGGTTGAAGAGCCAGACCAGGTCGTCCTCGTGGAATCCGCCGGCATCCGTCTGCTGGTCGTATCGGGTCTTCATTCTGTCGGTCTCGATCCGCAGTTTCCTCCTCGCGAACGCGTGCACGTCCTCCAGTTGGTCGACCAGTTCTTGACAATACTGGCTTACCGGGATCGGATCATTCCCAGGTCGGCCAAAGGCAAGATCGACAGGTAGACGGAGCTCCCTCCCAAACATGGCCCGGGCTGGTGTGCACCCGGTGGCTTCATGCACGGCGGCGCGGTAGGCCAGGAGAAATAGTGGAAGATGTTTGTCCCAATCCCTCTGGTGCTCGCTGACGACTATTCGAAGATGGTTCTCGATGGTGCGATTGAATCGCTCTACCATCCCGTCGGACTGAGGGTGCAGTGGCGTTGTCCTTGTCTTCCGGATTCCCAGCAGCTGGCATAGGTTCTGGAACACCTGCGACTCGAAGTTCCTCCCTTGGTCGGAGTGCAGCTCCAGGGGTACTCCGTACCGGCTGACGAATTCCTTCACCAGGGTCTCTGCAATCGTCGCGGCTTCTTGGTTAGGGAGCGCATACGCCTCCGGCCATTTGGTAAAGTAGTCGCTGACGACTAATATGTAGCGGTTCCCTGCCTCGCTTAACGGGAATGGCCCAGCAACATCGATGGCCACTCTCTCCATGGGGCCGCCCACGTTGTAGGTCTTCAGTGGACCCCGTCGTCTTCGTCCTGGGCCCTTGCTGGCTGCGCAATCGTGGCACCTCGCGCAGTGGTTCGCCACGTCTGTTCGGCATCCGATCCAGTAGAACCGCTCTCTCAGCTTCTCCATGGTCTTCTTTATCCCTAGGTGTCCACCAGATGATCCTCCATGAACTTCCTTCAGGACTTCCTCCGTCATAGCCTTTGGAACGACGACTTGTTCCCGAGATGTCTTCCCGTCGGTGCTCTCCCAGGTACGGCAGATGAGGCCATCCCTTACAATCAGCGAGTCCCACTGTGCCCAGTAGGACTTAAACTTTGGGCTACAGTCACTCACAATGTTCCACCCGGGTCTGGGGACACAGGCCCTCTTCCATTCGGCTATCAGTCCCAGGTCATCATCTTCCGCTTGCGCCCGCGTGAAAGATTCGCGGCTCCAGCTCCCTTGAAGTTCCACGGTAGTCCTTCGGCACTGTATCCCGGTGTTCTCCTCCCTTCGGGCACAGAAGGTGCAGTTTTCTGGGCACGGTCTTCGTGACAGGGCGTCGGCGTTAGAATGCAGTTGGCCTTTCCTGTGCTGAATCTCAAAGTTATACTGTTGAAGCCTCTCTAACCACCGCGCGAGTTGACCCTCGGGCTGCTTGAAGTTCAGGAGCCACCGCAGGGATGCATGGTCGGTCCTGATGATAAATTCTTGCCCGTACAGGTACTTGTGGAAGTGTTCAATGGTCTTCACGATGGCGAGCAGCTCCTTCCTGGTGACGCAGTAGTTCCTTTCTGGCTTTGACAAGGCCTTGCTGAAGTAGGCCACTACTCTCTCCTCGCCGTCCACTACCTGCGACAGGATTCCCCCTATGCCAAAGTCGCTGGCATCGGTATCGACGATGAACCTTGTTCCAGGTCTGGGGTAGGCCAGAATAGGCGCGGTGCACAGAGCCTGCTTGAGTTGCTCGAAGGCATTGTGGCATTCTGCTGTCCACGTGAAGAGTTGGTCCTTCTCAGTCAGTCGATGTAAAGGTTTGGCGATGTCGGCGAATCCTCTCACGAAGCGACGATAATAAGTGCAGAGTCCCAGGAAGCTTCGTAGTTGCGACTTGTCCTTCGGAACTGGCCACTCCCTCACAGCTGCGGTCTTCTCTGGGTCGGTGCGCACCCCTTCCTCGGAGTCGATATGCCCAAGGTACTGGACCCGCTTCTGGAAGAGCTGACACTTCTTGGGGCTCAACTTCAGCTGGGCAGCCCGTAGCTTTAACAAGATCTCCTTCAGGTTGCTGTAGTGCTCCTCGAAGCTCCTCCCCAGAACGATGACGTCGTCTAGGTATACCAGGCAGGTCTTCCAGTGTAGTCCCCTCAGAATGGACTCCATTAGCCTTTCGAAGGTTGCAGGGGCGTTGCACAGACCGAATGGCATGACGGTGAACTGCCAGAGCCCGCTGCCCACAGAGAACGCCGTTTTCTCGCGGTCCTTAGGGTGGACCTCCACCTGCCAGTAGCCACTCTTCAAATCCAAGGTGGAGAACCATCTTGATCCTTCATCTCTTCAACCATCCGGTCGACTTCGGCTTGCTTGGCGAGCGGGACACGTCGGAATGGGGCCCTAATCGGTGCGCTGTCCCCAACGTCGATTCTGTGCTGGACCAAGCTTGTCCTGCCGAAGTCTTTGCTTCCCACGGAGAAGACGTCCTGGAATTCGCGTAGCAGGTCCTGGAGTTGGCGTGATTGTTCCTCGTCTAAATGGTCCTGGGATCCTTGGTACAGCTTCTGTAGTTCTTCTGGCAGTGTGCGTCTTCTTCGGTTGTCCGTCTGCAGGTGTCCGTCCGTCGTGTCGGTGATGCGGGCAATCCAGGTAACGGGCTCGCAGACTCCTAGGTTGGTGTCCCGGTGAACCGTAATGTCGTAGTCGTTCAGGTTGGACAGGCGGACGTACGGCCGAGGCGTCGTGTTGATGAGGGTCTTGGCAACTAGCAATCCTTTTGTCTGGATGTCCTCATATTTTGGCTCGATGACAGCCGCCACTCCCTCAGCTGTTCCGTTGACAATTACGGCAGCGCTGACTTCCGTCCTGGCGGGAACGATGACGTCCTCTCTCAGCCTTACTCGTCGTGCGGCGACGGTCTCGTGTGCTGGTCGCAAAGCAAGTTCCTCCCTTCCGAAGTGCAGAGTGTTGGTACTCAGATCCAAGATGATGTTGTTCTGGTCCAGGAAGTCCAGTCCGATGATCACTTCATTTGATACGTCAGCCACAAGCACTGGATGCTTTATCGCCCGTCGACCAATGACGAACTCCAGTGATGCTTCGCCATGTACCGGTGCGGTCTCTCCGGTCGCGGTTATTAGCTGGAGGTTCCTTTGTGTGGGTTGCACTCTCCACTTCGGGATCACGGTGGGGCTGACGATGGTCCTCGATGCTCCCGTGTCGATTAGCATGGGCCAGCTCACTCCGTTGATGACTCCGTCGACCATCAGGCTGCTTTTATCCCTCCGTAACTGCGCCACACGAACTTGGACTGCCGGGGCTTGACGACTGTCACGAGCCACCCTTCGCCCCTCATGGCTGGCTGATACTTGCTTTCCTGGGCCGCGCGGTTTCCCTACGACTGACTGTCCCGACGGAAACTCTTGGCGGCGGCGATCACCGCAGTCCCTGCTCAGGTGGCCTCTCTTACGGCAGGTCCAGCAGGTTGGTAGTCCTCTTCCGGGCCGCCTCACCGGATGTCCTTCGGCTAAGTTTTTGTTGGTGGTACTGCGACTCTTGAAGAACCGGCCTAGCACCTCCATCAGTTCATCGGCCAGGGGCTTGGTCTTGTTGGCTTGGGCTGGTTCGTCAACGTCCACCTGACGCACCCACGCGCACATTCTAGATACCTGCTTTGCCGTCTCGAACTCAAGTGCGTGGCTCAGCGCATCTGCCAGGGTCTTATTGCGCGCGAGACGCAGCGCCTGTTGAGTGTCCGAGTCCCGTAGCCCGTCGGTGAAAGTCTGCGTCGCTATCTGCTCCAGAAAGTCGGCCGGTGCTGTTGGGTAGGCGAGCCTTACGAGGCGTGCGATGTCCATCTCGAACTCCTGCAGGGTTTCCGCGTTCTTCTGTACCCGGGTCCGGAGCTGCATCTGGTAGGCCTGCTGGAGATGGCTATCTCCATATCGGGACTCCATATGGGCGATCAGTGAAGCGTAGTCCTGGGATCCAGTCGGGATGGCCTGAAGGACGTTAAGGGCGTCGCCTCTCAGCGCTACAATGAGAGCTGTAGCCTTTTCTGTGTTGTTCCAGTTATTTATGGAACAGGCTGCCTCGAACTGACGTAAGTAGGTGCTCCACGGGACCTTTCCGTCGAAGGTTGGGGGCGTCACTCTGCTATGTCCCGTTCCTGATATTCCCGGTGTAACGGTGGGCGGGCGTTGGCGCAGCTCGGCAACTTCCTCTCGTAGAGCGTTGAATTCCTCTTCCACCCCCGTCAGTGGGCGTTGGCGCAGCTCGGCAACTTCCTTTTGTAAGGCGTTGAATTTCTCCTCCACCCCCATCAGCGGGCGTTGGCGCAGCTCGGCAACTTCCACTTGTAAGGCGTCGAACTTCTTTTCCACTGCTGCGACTTCCTCACGTAGGCCCTGTTCTAATTTCCTTTGGCTCTCCTCTAATTTCGTCAGCAGGCACTCTTCCAGATTTTTCTGGCCATCCAGAAATTTGGCGGTTAGGTCCTCTGCTAACTTATTCTGGCTGTCCTTCAGGTCCTCTGCTAACTTCTTCTGGCCATCCTCCATCTTCTTCTGGCCGTCCTCCATCTTCTTCAGGTCCTCCGCTAACTTATTTTGACCGTCTTCCATCTTCTTCTGGCCGTCTTCTAATTTGGCAGTTAGGTCCTTGGTTAAATTCTTCTGGCCGTCTTCTAATTTGGTTTCCATGCCATTTAACTTTTCTAGCAATGCTGCCAATTTCTCCTCCATTTTAGTTGTTTGTCTTGTAAAGGGCATGCACTCACAGGAAAATTAGAGAAAATGACCTGCTCGGGTTTTGAAACCAGGACCGTCAGGTGTTGTGCTTGAGTTCGTAATCCGGCTTCTGACACCAGTTGTTACGTGCCACCCCTTAGTGGCACTTTTGTTAACTGGATTACGGTGGGTAGGAAGCACAACACCATTTACTGCTTAAAGAAATAATTAACTTTATTGTGGCCAGAAATATACACTACTCAACAGCAAATAGTAATTATTTGCTTACTTCAGTTTCCTCAAGTCGAGAATACTTCCCCTTTCACTTGTCAACAGACCACAGTTAATCCCTCGTAATGAGGTGGCCCCGTACGCTAGCTCGAAATAGCTGCACTAGCTCTGTCACTCACTGTTTCACAAGCACCACAATCACTTCCTCGGTGTCAAGAGAATCAGCTTCACTCGCTCAAAACACAGTTCCTCTGTAGGAGTCTCACTTCCCCGCTCCACTAGGGGTTTCGCAAGTCACCACACTTCTGTCGCTCACGATAATCGCTCACACTAGCTCGTAAAACACAACAACACTGCTTCACGGGTCACTCTTATATAGCAGGCCGGTGACTCAATAAATGGTTCTAGATCCATCCAGAGTCCACGGCTTCTCGAGGTTTCCACCGCTGGTCCAGTCACGAATCTTCTGGACTATCCCTTTGTCTGTAGTAGCCCTGTTGCATAAGGCGCGCGCAATACAGGAGGCAAGCCACAGCCCAGCCCCTGGGGCAGTTGTGACTCAAGCGGCGAGCGATGACACAAACTCACAGCCGTAACAATATCAACGGGTCCTCGACCTGTTACGTTAATTTCAACAGAATGCCCACCGTGAATTGTAGAACGCCTTCTGTACAAAGGGTATCCATTGTCACTTGTTTGTGTTTCAGTTAGCAACTGTCTGGGATACCTCTTTGTACACTTTCCATTTTTCATGGATGGTGACCTAGAGTTGATAGCACCGCAAGGACCATGCACCATATGTTTGACCACCAAGTCATGAAGATGTGGGTCAGAAGTGTGATCTGGTATCCCAGCTTTGATGACTTCATCGATTTGTTGTGGCTGGACTTTATCAATCAGCCATAGACGCACGTGAATATGTGGGAGTCCACGTTTTTGCCATTCGACAGTGTACATCCAGCATCTGACAGCACCAAAGATTTGTCCTTTGTTAATTACAGCAACAAACATTTTAACTTTTAGATTAAATACTCTTGCCACTATGTCATGTCTGTCAATTGCCTTCTGACCAGGAAGTAACTCTCGAATGATTTCCTCCCACTTAGGATTGCATGTCATTGTTATGAACAGATCAGGACGACCATAGTTCCTAACATATGTAAGAGCATCTTGTGCTCGTTCACTAAGGTAGCGTGGTGAGCCAACAAAGCTTGAAGGCAGGATCACTACATGACCAAGATCATTCGAGCGTACTGTCTCATCGTTAGCAACAGTATCCCTTAGGTGTACATACTGCTCAGCACGCAACTTCCCCTGGTTTCACTTAATGAACAGTAATCTCTCGGTTTCAATTTTAGCGTACATGTCGACAATAAACTGGTTGAGAAGTTGTCTGTAGTGAATTAATGTTGTTTGAGTCTTCAGTCTTTTGACTGGTTTGATGCAGCTCTCCATGCCTCCCTGTCCTGAGCTAATCGTTTCATCTCTACATAGGTACCACACCCTACATCCGAGGCAATCTGTTTAACATATTCTAACCTTGGTCTACCCCTACAGTTCTTGTCCTCGACCCTTCCTTCCATAACTAAGCTTGCTATTCCTGGGTGTCTTAGTATGTGTCCTACCAACCTATCCCTTCTCTTCATTAGCAGTCGCCAGAAACATCTCTCCTCTCCCACTCGTCTTAATACCTCTTTGTTTGTAACCCTATCTACCCATCTGATCTTCATCATTCTCCTGTAGCACCACATTTCAAATGCTTCAATTCTCCTCTTTTCTGCTGCACCAATAGTCCAAGTTTCACTTCCATAGAGCGACACGCTCCAGACAAAGGCTTTCAAGAATGACTTCCTAATACCTAAATCTATATTCGATGTCAGCAGATTCCTTTTTTGTAGAAATGCTTTTCTTGCCTGAGCCAACCTACTTTTTATATCCTCTTTGCTTCGTCCATCACTGGTTATTCTGCTTCCTAAGTAACAGAAATCTCCTACTTCCTTCAGCTTTTCACCTGCCAATTTGATCTCCATAGAGGTTTCTGATTTATTTCGGCTGCATTCCAGTATTTTTGTTTTACATTTATTAATTTTCATCATGAATTCTTTCCGTAAGACGGAGTCCATACCATTCAAAAACTCATTCAAATCCTCAGGCTTGTTGGCCAAGATGACGATGTCATCAGCAAATCTCAGAGTTGAAATTATTTCTCCTTGAATCTTCACTCCCACTTTAAATTTTTCTCTAATTTCCTTCATTGCTTGTTCAATGTAAAGATTGAAAAGTATGGGTGATAAGTTGCAGCCTTGCCTTACACCTTTCTGAATACCAGCTTCTCTCTCATGTCCTTCAACTCGAATGACTGCTGTCTGGTTTCTGTATAGATTGTATATCACCCTCCTTTCCCTGTACTTTATTCCAATCGATTTCAAAATGTCAAACAATTTAGTCCAATCAACGTTATCAAAAGCCTTTTCTAAGTCTACAAAAGCCATGAACGTTCTCTTATCTTTCCTTATTCTACCTTCCAAAATCAGCCTAAGACTTAGTACAGCTTCCCTTGTTCCTACATTTCTCCTGAAACCAAACTGGTCTTCACCCAACTCCGTTTCTATCTGGCTCTCAATCCTCTTGTAAATTATTCTAGACAGGATCTTTGAAGCATGAGTAATCAAGCTGATTGTACGGTAATCTTCACATCTGTCAGCTCCCACTTTCTTTGGTATAGGGATGATTACATTCTTCTTGAAATCTGGGGGTACCTCACCTGTCTCATAAATCCTACACACCAAGTGAAATAACCTGATCAGACCTTCCTCTCCTATGCAGCGTAGCAACTCAATCGGTATATCATCTATGCCTGGTGCTTTGTTCCTGCTTAAGTCTTCCAAAGCTCTATCAAATTCTGATCTCAATATTAAATCTCCTTTCGCATCCTCATCAATTTCCTCCTCCCTTTCCATTACATGATTCTCAATCTCCTTTCCCTTATACAAACTCTCTATGTAAGCTTTCCATCTCTCAACCTTTTCTTCCCTATCTGTTAGAGGCTTTCCATTTGTGTCCTTAATATTACAGCACTTAGTCTTCTTTTCCCCAAAAGTATTCTTAATCCTTCGATAAGCTGTGTCTACTTTTCCTAATTTCAGACAATTTTCTATACCAGCACATTTCTCTTTCAACCATTCTTCTTTCGCTTCCTTGCACTTCTTGTTAACCTCATTTCTCAGACGTCTGTATTCTGCTTTCCCCTTTTCATCTCTTACATTCTTTTGCTTCCGCCTTTCATCCATCAATTCGAGTATAACCTGAGTGATCCACGGTTTTCTACCTATTGTCTCTTTCCTACAAATGTTTTCTTCTGCGGATTTTGTTATTTCATTCCTCAAAAATGCCCATTCGTCTGCAATTGAAGTTTGTTTATTCATTAGTCCTTCCTTTATACTCTTCTTGAATCTTTCGTTTACATCCTTCACTTTCGTTGAAGTTATTTTGATGAACCATTATTAAGTATGCATAGAACTGCATTGCAGTCACTTTCTTATTTGTTGTAAGATTAGTTGTCGGATTTATTTGTTGGATGTTGAAATGGTAACCGTCTGCACCATTCCAGAATATGAGAGGGTATTGGAGAGCGTCATAGAAGCGATGAGTTTCTGATACTCTCATCAAAGTGTCATCTCTTTGGCGCAGGAAAATGTCTCTCTCTTTAAACTCATTGCCAACAATGACCACTGCAACTTCATTGAGAGTTGGAGCGTTAAATCGTCGCTCGTGCTCACCAGCTGGCCGGCGGTCAGCGCTGATAATTAATTTGAAATCATCAGATGGCCACTGATCTAGTGCTGTTTTGAAGGACCTGATTAAATCATTATTTTCATGTAGCATGCGCTGAAGGCTTTGTACTTTGTTTTCAGATACGCCTGGAATATAATCACAACGCCTTGAAGCCTCGGCCTGATGATCACCCATAAAAATACTTGAAGGAAACTATAAGGCTGATCAGGTTGGGGGAGTAATGAGCCAATTCTATGGTAGATTTGTCCCTGGACGGTAAACGTTGTTGGGTAGTCATGTTGTACTACATGACCGGAAGTACCAAATGAGGTCATTTGGAAACATGAGTTATATTTATGAACTTTAATTAAGAATTCTTTGGATTCTGCGGTTTCCCCGATAAGAAGAGTTTTAAGGGGTTCAATTGGCTCGTCAATTAAAGGGAGCCTCACTTTTCCATTAGAGCAGCACAATCCCATCGGCTCCGCTTTCCATTTTAGTGCATTAAAATATCTGCATGTTTGGCTCATTCTCCCAAAACTAAGAAGACTATTGTTGTTGTAGTCAATGAATGGATTATATCTAAAACCGATACCACTGAAGGGTTCCCATGTCATTCTCATTAAGTTTTGTCTCTGTTGTTGCCTCTCCTGTAAGATAGCAGCGTTTTTCTCTTGAGGACGTGCAGTTCTATGTAAAGCCATTCTACTTGTGTTTTCTGCTACTCTCTCCTGTCGCTCATCAGGTGTCTCTGAGGCTCTCTGTGAGGCATGCCTGATTGCGTCAACTGAGAGTCTAGCGTGGCGTTCATCAGGTGTGTCTGAGGCTCTCTGTGAGGCATGCCTGATTGCGTCAACTGAGAGTCTAGCGTGGCGTTCATCAGGTGTCTCTGAGGCTCTCTGTGAGGCATGCCTGATTGTGTCAACTGAGAGTCTAGCGTGACGTTCGGCAGGTGTCTCTGAGGCTCTCTCTGAGGCATGCCTGATTGCGTCAGCTGACAGTCTAGCTTGCCGTTCATGAGGGGTCTCAGAAGTTCGAGAAGTGCTCGCTGCCCTAGCTCTAGCTGATTTTTGAGACAAATTGCTTTTTTTCCTTTTAGGCATTCTAAAAGAAGAATATACACAGTGTCTGTTAAAAAATGTTAACCCCTTAAAACAAAAATTTTAAAGTAAATCCCCACCAAAAAAAGAATAAACGCAGTATCATTTTGGGAAATGTAACTCCCTGAAATTTAATGTAAGAAGTAAACCCCCACCAAACCAAATTAGAAATTAATCAAATCTATGTATTTATTCAAAGCAACCAACCATATAAATCGAGTAAACAATCATGAAAGATGATGTTAACAATATCGTATAGTGTTTAAAGTCAAGAAAAAGAGAAGTGAAGGAACGTATTGTATGGTGTTGGCAGAGACTGACTACGTGATCAGCTGTGTGCAGTAATGGCGGACCGGCCACTATTGTGATGCAGGTGGAAACACAACACAACACAATGAGAAATGTAGCTTTCTTTTAAATCATCACGTATAATTCTTGTAAATGGAGTATTGTGAACCTATTGTAAAGTAGCAGTAATACCAAGGTTTTATTTTGTAAAGGGGAACAGATGAATTGTGATAGGAACCACAGGATAGCTTACTCTGTACTGGCCGATCGTAGCCAGTTCACTGAACACCTGCCCAACCCAACGGCAAGTTCAGGGCCGGCAGGTACGCGTGGAGGGGATTGGCGAGGTGCTGCGCGGAGGGAGAGTAAGGATGAAACATTTTGTCCAACTTCATCGCTCGTCGTTGACCGTGTTTTATAGCACAAATTTAGGTTTTACTCGCTAACCGTTGGAGATACACGAAAAGTGATATGGACCTTTTGGATATAAAATTAAATTTTAAATCTCGTTTATGCCATCAAAAGTTTGCTATTTCTTACCGTTCTCTTTTTTAATTTGAAATGGAAATATGAATTTTTTAAACCAAAGGGTGTATTGACGTCACTGAAATGATCGCCATATTTAAGTAGTGCAAAGTATTGAAATCACGCTGGGCGTGTCTGTGTCTGATTGAGAGATCTTACGGTCATTGTTCTCAGTACGAAAGTATGCGACACGTTCCCCGCTCTTACAGCTGATCTTCAACGGTCAAGTGCTCAGCTGCGCGCCGATATCTGTATTATTATTATGTTCCAGTGTAGTGTGCCTTCTTTGATATTAGAGATCAATTTATAGAACTTGGTCTATGGATTATGGTATGAGTCATGTAAATGGTGGATTAAAATGCTGACAATCCCTTCACAGTACCGATACATTATAAAAAAATCCACAGCCTGCTTCCAGTCTCCGACCGGGTCAGGAATGGAATGAATGAAGCCCCCATCTAGCGGCGAGGATATGGACTGTGCCGGCTGCCGAGGCCTGACGCACTTCTCTGGGGCAATGATTAAATGAATGACAGATGAAATGAAATGATAGTGGAGAGTGTTGCTGGAATGAAATTTTGACAGGGAAACCCGGAGTACCCGGAGAAAAACCTGTCTGCCTCCGTTTTGTCCAGCACAGATCTCACATGGGGTGACCGGGATTTGAACCACGGGCCCAGCGGTGAGAGGCCGCCGTGCTGCCGCCTAAGCCGCGGAGGCTGCGTAATACAAATTACTGGACTGTAACTATGGCCCCGCGGCCATCCAATCAACTATTGTCTGATGTAAGGACCAAAAAGCAACGTTTCTTGTATCAATGATTGATATGATTAACGTGAATCTTGATGTTCACTTGACGAAAGAAAAATGTCCCTCTCCGTAAAATGTGCATAATCTTCTTGGCCAACTTGGCCATCTTAGGACCACGTAAAATAATTCATTGTAGTTATTTTCATTTATTTCCTGCTTCCTTTCTTGTGTTCCAATAGGTATTCATTGGTAAACATTGCTTTTGCTTCCTCTCTTCTGTCCAGATGTTACTCCGTACCTTCCGTCCTTTCTTTCTTCTGGAAACCCTTAAAATTGTGTGTTGATCAACTAATCTTTATTCTGTTCTGTATTATGCCTGCTGTTATTTCCGTCTCGGTATAAGCCTAATACAGTAATAAAACACATGCATTTTTTTCAGGTTGTTTTAATTTAGAATTCTTTTTCTTTATATGCCGTCTCCGCGTCGAAGATTGGCGATCATCATTGCAATCCCTTGCCTTGAGGTTGCCGTTCGAAACAGAGATGCTGAGTCAAGTTCAAACCATTCCTGCAAATTCTTGAGCCAGGAGATCCTCCTCCTCCCTGGTCTGCGCCGTCCTTCAATCTTGCCTTCCATGATTAGCTGCTGGAGTCGGTACTTGTTATTTCGAATCACGTGGCCAAAATATTGTAGCTTCTGTCGCTTGATGCTGTAGAGCACCTCCATCTCCTTGCCCATCCGATCCAGCACCTCGGTGTTTTTCACCCTGTCGGTCCACGATGTACGAAGCATGCGACGATACAGCCACATTTCAAATGCTTCCAACTTCTTCTCCAAGGTTTTGGTTAACGTCCACCCCTCGTATCCATACATTAGTATGGGAAGTATGTAACACTTGAGGGCAAGTAGTCTCGTTCTCAGACTAAGATCTCGGTGACACAGCATTTTCTTAATTTTGATAAAAGTATAAACTTATGGACTTCCAGATCCGAAACATAAAATCAGGGATGTATCTTAATCGTCTATTCGTATTAAACTAGTCTCTCCTTGCACATATACTTTTCGGATTAGTGGAAGAGCCGGATTATGAGAGTGCCTGAAATTTAGTTCAACAAAAATTTCTAGTTTCTGCTTGAGGTCTAGTTTAACATCTTTTATTTCAGATGATGATGATGATGATAATTGTTGATTTAAGGGGCCTAACATCAAGGTTTGTTTTAGAAGCCATCTAACATTGTAATAAACTAACAACATTATTGCACACGATAATTCATTGTTGTGCGCGTCATTTCTACTTAAGCGACTAAAGGCCGGATGTGGGCCGGATTACTGAGGGATCTAAGTCTGCTTGCCCTTATCGCCATGGTAACTTGTTGACGGAAATTTATCGATACAAAACGCTTCAAATCTTGTCTGAACTAGTGTGTTTGTTGTTGATTTATTTAAGGGCTTTGCGACATCGTGGACCCCGTGTATTTTGGTGTGTGTGAGATTTGTCTGATAACCGATCTTATTGTGATGGCTGTATTAGTGTGTATATTGTAATTCAGGTGAGGATTGGGAAGAAGACGGCCGTGGCCTTAAGTTAGGAACCATCCCGGCATTTGCCTAGAATAGAATAGAACCACGGAGAACCACTTCCAAGATGGCTGAGTTGGGAATCGAACTCTTCTCAGTTTTGCCTCACGAGGCTGAGTGTACCCCGTTCCATCCCTCAGACCAGAATTAAATTCCTTGGCTGTGCTGGGAATCAAACCCGAACCTCCGGGGCGACAGCCAAGCCTGCAAGCCGCTACACCACGAGTGGCCAATGTACTAGAATGTGTAGCCTAGATGACGAACACTTGTTGCCATGGTAACCACCGTATTGAATTCTTGTCCACACTAATCAAAGATGGAGAGACCGCCCCACCCCTGTTAATGCATAAAAAATGTGATTACGTACACTCTCAGCCAATAACAGTTTTACTATTACGAACCCTGACTGCGATAAATACTAAAAACTGTGCTAGGAAAGCAGACAACTATGCAGTTTACATTAATTTCGTTTCGTTACAGTTGAGAATACCTTTGTGATACACGCTTAGTGAGTCAAACCTGTCACTATCCCATCTGAATGTCAATTATGATAACATATTATGCAAAGGTGAGAAGTCAATTCTTCCTTTGGTACGGTACGATACACTATATCCCGGCCAAGTTCCTCAGAACCCACAGGAAAACACTCACTTCTCATGGACTCGGTGGAGATCTTGTGCTAGCTGGTCGTTTATTTATCCGATCTGGTTCATGTCGCCTCCGTTGCGTAGTGGTCAGCGTCATTAGCTGCCACCCCGGGGGTCCTGGGTTCGATTCCCGGCTCTGCCACGAAATTTGAAAAGTGGTAGACTATGAGGACTGGAATGGGGTCTACTCAGCCTCGGGTGGTCCAAATGAGTAGTGGGGGTTCGATTCCCACCTCAGCCATCCTCGAAGTGGTTTTCCGTGGTTTCCCACTTCGTCTTCTGGCAAATGCCGGGATGGTGCCTACCGTAAGGCCACGGCCGCCTCCTTCCCTCTTCCTTGCCTATCCCCTCCCTTCCCATTCCTCATAAGGCCTCTGTTGTGATTCTTGCAGTAGGCTACTGCCCAGTGTAGTTTTGGGTGTGGTTCACTTCAAATGCTGCAGCAACAAGAAGCAACAGTGTGTTTGTGAACTATGCAAAATGCACTGTGATCGTTACTGTACCAATTTTGCAAATCGGTACATGTTCATCTTATCTTCGAGACGCAGCAGGGGCTCCCGGCCTGGCCGGATTATCATGAGAGCATACACCAGGGCTCTTCTGAGAATTCCATTCGCCAGCCTGGCGCCTGACTACTCGTGAAATGGGATCGCCAGACCTTTCTGCCAGGATTTCTATCCTTCGTGCGAACTGTCACTTAAAGTATTATCCCTGATAGACACTTGTAAAGAGGGATAAGTCAAGCTTTGATCCGTGAACTTTGAAAGGTGAACATTTGCTGTCAGCTTCATTCGCCAAGCTCTTATTCTGAGAAAATCTTACCAGGACATTGTGTAACCCCTCAGCTCCTGGAAGGTTTCTACGCGCTAACCCGTGTGGGCTGGTATTCAATGATACCAACTAAAACCTCGGGCTCTGGCCCTTGTGTTGGCGGGTTGGGCCACCTATCGCATGTGGTATTACTGGAGTCGAGTGGTGGGGGGACTCGGGAATACTAGGGGTGGAATCGGTGACTCGACAGACAGTACGAGAGGAAGGTTGGTGACGGAAGGACTTAAAAGCGATCGCCTCCGGGGGAACTAAAGCCAGCTCCTCCGGAGGGCTGAAATAAACCAGGTGGTATGAACTTTTGGTTAGAAGGGGCAACCTTTCGGTGGAACACTAAACTGTGTCATTTTGCTATGTCGTTAAGACCATGTGACGGTGGACCATACTGACATTTTATTCTAGTATATTAGCATGTAATATTTTGGAAGGGTTTGTATGATTTGGGGGGTACCTTTACATGTAATTACTGCAGTATGGGTTATTATTGCCCTATTTCCGGTTAGCTGGATGGGAACCTCGTGGATTTAACCTTGGTCAGATAGGCTTCAGAAGACAGTCAGTGCTGGACTCTGAAGTCTCTCAGACGCTTTCGTTCACTAAGGAACACGTTTGTTGCTTTATGCAATTTGTTTGTGAAACGCCACCAGGCCTAAGTTTCATGTTGTTATTTTCCTTGTATCCCTGCGGGTGAAACTACCCTCAATTCTGTAATTATATTAATCGTATGATGGGGAAAAGTAATTCTGCCAACTGGGCAATGTCTGACTTTTATTTTATTCACAGCATTATCCGTAACTTGCATTACCCCTTTAAATATAAGCCTAAGTTAAGTGGTTTAGGGTTTTAGTTGTAATCTAATCATGATTTAATTGTATCTTTTGATTTTCATTATATTTTGTTATTGAGATGTTGTTTTTTATTGACGGCAGTCAGTAGGAAGATTGTTTCTTTTCCCTTCATCATGTGTGGCAAGATTAGAATTATCGCCCTTTCTGGGTACGCCCAGTTTTCCATTCAACAAGCTGGTCTTGACACATGCTTCGTCCCGCCTTATCTTTTCTCCTAATTCAAATCGGGGATGTTCTTGAATACCACGAAAATTTGGAACATTCACTCCTAGGTTTTATTTGCTGTGAACTCAGCTGACCTAGTAAGTAATTAAATTAGCCTTTTCATGTGTTTTTTTTTTCATTATTAATTCTGGGTGTGGTAATGTCGTGTGATCATTTATCTCGATACGCTGATGTTATTATTATTATCACGTCTTGGGTAATCAGAAGAGAAAGGGGGGGGATGAGAGCCTGTTACAATGGTAGCAGAGCATGGTTTTGCTCTGTGATCTTGCCATTAGCATATAATCTTTCCTGCTGACTGATTGCAGTAATTAATTAAAAATTAAATTCAGTAACTTAATTATTAAAATTAAATTCAGTAACTTAATTATGGGCCCTCCTCCTTATTAATCTTTTCTCCACATAGGTAGGATTGGTTTAAACTCTGTGTAATGATTAATTTGTGTTCTGTTACATGAAATTTATGTACGATGGCTTCCCGCAAAATCATCGTGAAATACTTATCGGATGAAGAGGTAACCTACGAATTGCTGTTACGTAACCTTGAAGTGCCCAGGGACGCAGAACAAGCGCGCCAGAGTCTAGAGCATGCCGTGAATTTTGCAGCAACCCTTCCAAAGCTGTCAACTGCTGAATTCAAACTCGGTGAGTCAAGGTTATGTGATGCAATTAGGGAAATTTGTAATGTAATTAAGTATTGTTTCAGTGAAGTAGAATGTAGCCCTGTTGATCTCACCAAATTGAAAGCTAGAATTGATTACCTATATCTCCGATGTGTGGATTTGTTACAATCTGATGAAGAACGTCCCATCGCCGATTTGAAAGGTCTATTAGAGGCTGAAGTTAATTTAGTGGAATGTGCTCAGACTTTGGACACTGTTAATCGTGTTAGTGGAAGTGGGGATTTATTGAATTCAACTCCTGCATGTAGCCGTAATGTCTCGACAAATCTAGGCGCCAGTCTGGCTGAAAATGCCACTGGCCAAGTTGGTAATCCTGTCACTGAACCTGCCGCGCCCCGTGGCAATGGAATAGCTCGCCTGCCCGACAGCTGTGAGAGTCGAGAGATTTTTCCTATTGTGGGTAACCGTATTTCTAATCATGAAACTGTGACAACAAATTCTGGGTTCGGCCAGGCACCGTTAGGTCCTGATACAGTGATACCAGTTTCGAATACCATTAACCCTAATGCTGTGATGACTTCTGTGCCAAATAATACCGGCAACGTAACCTTCAACCTCCCCGGACGCGAAAATTGTACTTGTAGTTGTAACTGTGTAACTTGTAACTCCTTCTCTGCTGTTGTCGGCTCGCCTCGTGTAAGGAGGTCGGTAATCGAACCCCAGTCTGTCTTAAATATCCCCTCATCTAGTTGTAATCCTGTTAGTGTCGGGGCTCGAGAAATAAATTCTAGAGATAATTCCGGGTCTGTTTCATCATTTAAAGTGCCGGGTAACTCAGGTCATCAGGGGCCTACAGTGACACAAAATTCTCCTTCCGAACCGGTTAGGGATTTAAATTCTGTTTATCGAGACTCTCAGGGGAGTGTTTCAAATTCAGGGCGTAACCTCGTTTCTTTATCTTGTTCCGGAAACCAAAATTATGTGCAAGGAAATCCCTGTGCCGAAATGCCGGGGCGTGACGTGTCCAATGTCGAGCATTCTAATTATTCTGTTTTTTCTAAGGCCAGCTTTGGTTCTGTCAGTCACCCCATTTTGGGTTTTGTTTCAAAGTTATCGGGTAAAAGTATGGACACGGTTGAAGGCGTTGTTGATTTTTTGAGAATATTGGTCGATATTCATGAGTGTGCTATCCAATTCGGTGTCAGCGACCAAGTGGTATTTCAATTAATATCCTCCCATGTGTCCGATACGTTGGGGGCCTATGTGACTAGTGCCATGTGTGAAGGTTGGAGTGTGGAGAATTTTATGTCCGAGGTGTTGCGAGTATTTGTGCCCATCAGGTCGCTCGATACTGTGAAGGGACGTTACCTGTACCGAGCACAGGGTATTAACGAGCCGTTAAATTCGTACATTGTGGACATATCCAGGTTCGTAAAAGTCTTTAGAGTAGATATGCCAGAGGCAGAAGTGGTAAGGCTTATTTTGGCCGGTGCTACGCCGGAATTTCGGAATTGCCTATGTGTTGGAACTAATCCGAGTACGATTAGGGAACTTCGTGAAGGCGCTATTCAGGCCGAATCCGTGCGTTCGGTTGATATCATAAGGTATGCAACTAGCATGCCCCCTCCTTTCATTAACCCTGTTCCGTTTGTTCGACCTCCCTCGGTTCGACCACCACCTGGGGCCGGTCGTCCTTCCCATAATTCGCCTAGGAATAATAGTAATCGTCCTGTGACGTGCTTCAACTGTGGGCAGCAGGGCCACATAGCGTGGAACTGTCCGGTAAAAAGAAATTGACTATTCCAAGACAAGCATCCTGAAATCCTCCTTGCCAAGGATCAGCGATGTGCATTGGGAAATGAGGTGACGAGGGATGATGCCAAAGTTATCGGAGCAAATGGTGTCTGTTCTAAAGTTTCTGATGTAGTTCTACCCTCTCCTATGGTTGAAATTGCAATTAATGACGCATGTGTAATAGCCTTGTTAGACTCGGGAAGCGCTGCTTCATTGGTTAGCGAAAATTGGTATTTGTCTATGAAACTCATTTGTAAATTCAGTAACCTGTCAAATGTAGATGTTAAGTTGGTTTCTGCCAACGGTGCTCAATTGAACGTTCTTGGTTGTGTGAAGTTCAAGGTTCGGATTCATAAATTTTGTTGGAAATTTTCCTTTTGGGTCATTAAGAATTTGTCATGTCCTATTATTCTGGGCGCTAATTTTTTTGCTCATACTGGCTTACTGCTAGATATGCAACACGAATCATTCTGGTTCAGGTTTTGTTCTGAGGTAAAATTTAAATTCTTTTCTACTGCTGTCCCTAGCGCGACTGCTCATGTTGCCAACCGTGATGCTGAACCCGTCTTGTCCACCGGGGTTGAATTCTTGGATTTAAGTAATTTATCTGACGCTCAAGCTAAAGAGATTCGGGATTTGTGTGGGTATTTTCCCGAGGTGTTCACTGACGAATTAGGAATGACTAAGATCCTGGAGTATAAAATTGAAGTGACTGATACTATACCCGTCAGGCATCCTCCCTACCGTTTGAGTCCACCCAAAATGTTGGAATTAAAGAAATTAATCGATCAGATGTTACTGGATGGAGTAATTCGACCCTCCACATCAGCATATTCCTCACCTGTGTTCTTAGTACCTAAGCCAAATGGTGGTTTTCGGCCGGTCGTAGATTATCGTAGGTTAAACAAAAAGATTGTTTTAGAATCCATCCCTCTTCCTGATTTACATAGCTGTTTTTCCTGGTTCAAAAACGCCTCCTATTATAGCCTCATTGACCTGACGCAGGCATATTTTCAAATTCCGTTAGCTGAAGAATCTAAGCATCTGACTGCATTCGCCACCGATTGGAATCTCTATGAGTATTGCAGATTACCTTTTGGCATCTCTACAGGGGGCGCTGTGCTTAGTAGGCTTCTTGATCACGTGTTTTCTGGCATCAAATTTGATTATTTGTATCACTACCTGGACGATGTTGTTGTTTATAGCGAGACGTTCGAAGACCACGTGCGCCATCTTCGTGAAGTATTTGAGAGGTTAAAATCTGCTGGTCTAACCGTAAAGTTGTCTAAGGTGTCCCTTGCTAAACCTAAAATTGCCTTTCTTGGACATGTTGTTTCTGCTGAAGGTGTTTCGGTCGATGACTCCCGAACCCAAGGAATTAGAGATTTTGCACCCCCTAAAAATGTGAAAGGAGTAGCCCGATTCGTGGGAATGGTTGGCTTTCTGCGCAAATTTATACCCAATTTTGCACAGCGGGCGTTGCCACTTAATCATCTGCGAAGGTCTGACGTGAAATTTGAATGGGGTCCGTCGCAGCAAGCAGCTTTTGACGATTTGAAGGAGGCACTGTGTAGCGCTCCTGTCCTCGCTGTCCCTGATTTCAGTAAGAAGTTTATAATCCAGACTGATGCGTCGCTCGGTGCTGTAGCTGCTGTGTTGTTACAAGAAGGTGAGTTAGGTAGACGACCTATTGGTTTTGCTTCTCGAACTCTGTCCCCTGCTGAAGTAAATTATTCCGTGTATGAGCTTGAGGGGCTCGCAGTGATGTTTGGACTGGAGAAATTCCGAATGTATGTCGAACATGTTCCTTTCGAACTTGAAACCGATAACCAGGCCCTGAGCTGGGTCCTGGCTAGACCTCGAACCACTGGGCGAATCGCCAGGTGGGCAACCCGTATTTCATCATTTCAGTTCACCGTTCGTCATATAAAGGGTTGTGAAAATGTCATAGCCGACTCCCTTAGCCGCATGTATGAAGAAGTTCCTAATAAATGTAAGAATCTCGTTCCCGAGGAAAATCATGAAAATATTTGTGCTGTGTCACTTAAGCGTCTCTATGGAGAAATTCCTGACAGGTGTGAAACTCCCTCTTTAGAGGAACCTGTTGTTGTTGGGGCTAATTCAGCTCAACACATGTTAGTAAATTCACCGTTATTGTTTGGAGACATTGCTAACCATCAGAAGGAAGATCCCGTGTTGTGTGATTTAATTGCTCGATTAGTTTCTGGAGAAGAGATAAAGCCTTATATTTTAAAGTCTGGTGTATTATGTTGTGTAACTAGGCGTGATAGGAAGCCTAAGGTTGTTTTGCCTACTCAGCTGATAAATGGCATGCTAATGTATTTTCACGAGTCACCCGCTGGAGGCCACCTAGGAATTTTCAAAACTCGACAGAAAATAAGGCAGTCTTTTGTTTGGAAGGGTCTCGATAAGGATGTGAGAAAGTTCGTGCTGGGGTGTCATGATTGTAAAGTAAGTAAGCCCACAGTCAGTGGTAAGGTTGGTAAGTTAGCTTCTGAATCTGCGTCTAGGCCCATGGAACGCTTGTATGTGGATTTTGTTGGACCCCTGCCGAGGTCTAAACTGGGTAACCGTTTTGCTTTTGTTTGTGTCGATGGTTTCTCTCGCTTTTCATGGATTTTTCCCACTAGAAATTGTGACTCTGCTACTGTCATAAGATGTTTAAAGTCTGTTTTCTCTTCCTTTGGTCCTAGTCAATACTTGGTGTCAGATAATGCCAAGGCCTTTGTTTCTCATCAGTTTAGAAAATTTTGTTTTGATTATGCTGTTTCCCATGTCACCACGACACCCTATTACCCCAACCCTAGTTTGGCAGAGAGAGTTAACCGAAATTTGAGAGCTGCACTTATCGCATATCATCGTGACAATCATGCCAAGTGGGATTCGTCATTGCATTGGTTACCCTACGCTTTCAATACTGCTGAGCATGAATCCCTTGGGAAAACGCCGTTCTCACTTATGTATGCGTTCGTCCCAAATTCCCCTCTAACGAATCTGTGGTCACTTCATGATCTGCTTCCTGACCAACCCTCTCCTGATCGTGTCAGAGAAATCTGGAAGGAGGCCAAAGCTGCTATAAAGATCTCGCATGATAAGCTAGCTGAGAGATATAATTTGGGCCGAAAACAGGGTGGATATTCTGTCGGAGATTTTGTCTATGCAAAAAACTTCTGGGCTAAGGCCCCAGGTCGTCAGGTATCAGGTAAACTGCAGCCAAAATATGAGGGCCCCTATGAGATTCTGTCCTTTCCTTCTGAAGTAACAGTGTTATTAGAGGATCTGTCTAGGAAACGTGTTTTTAGGACTCATATATCGAATTGTAAACCTGCTAGTGAACGAGAAACTCGAGATGTTAAAGGGTGAAATTATGATGTTCTATTTCCTGTGAATGCGATGATATGAAGTTCAGAGCGATGGGAGATGGTCTAGTTGTTCCGTTGAAGTCAAATCTCTTATGTCATTTTTAGTAATCCTCAAGAAAGGCTGTGATCTGCTTCTGTTAGCTGAGTTTTGTTCATCGTATTCGTGGTTGATATTTTTGAGTAAATTTTTTGGATAATTTAGTGATAATTTTGTTAGGTTGGTAGTGAAATTTCGATTTTATGTGGAAATAAGGTGTAATGCTTCAGAGTGATGCTCATTTCACTGTGTTGTTCAGCTGCTGACGTGAGGGCTTTAGAAATTGTATCAGTGATCTGGAAAATCTTCGAATTGCAATCTCTTGTCGGTTGAAAATGTATCTGGTTAGGTTAGTCAGTAGGTTACTTGTAATCTGCGGTATATACTGTTAGACTGCTGACTTGCTGGTATTGTCACAACGTTCATGTGATTGTAGTTGGAATCATAGTTCATGTATCCCCGTATACTTGGGTGTGAAAAGGAAAAAATTAAGTTCGATTAGCATCAGCTTCGAGCTGGTAGCCAGGCTATAGCGTTAGTCAGTTGTTCTATGCATCGAGATAGTGTTGCACTGGAGATGTCGTGCCTGTTCTGGAGAAATTTGAGGTATCTATTAGTTGGTGAGCTAACTCTCGTTCTGTGTAAGGTGCCTTTTCTTTGGGGACTATTAACCACCCCGTGCGTTTTGAAAATTTATCATTTTTTTTGTCACCTCAGTGACCTTGTAATTCTGTGTGTGGAACATGATGCAGTGTGTGCGAGATGTTGAAGGTGGAGAACATGTGAATTTGGGGGCAGTAACCGCCCCGTGCATTTTAAAAAAATTATCATGCCATCACATCTGTGATCCTGCAATTCTGTATTTTGAGCATGCTGTGGCATGTCGAGGACCGCTAGGTTAAGGAATCTGAAGTTTTGAGGATATTAATCACCTTGTGCTTGTAGAAATGTGTCACATGACACCTATGGGTGTTCGTTGTAGTGAGGTAGATCTGTGTACGGGACCATGGAAGTGGTTTGTTGTCTGTGTGGGAGTAAACGTTATAAGTAATTTGTGTTTTTTTTTAATGGTGGAGCCACGTTCGTTTAGGTATGTCTTGAAAATTGGTTGGTACCAACTTGAATTTGTGTCTAATTCTGCTGAGCTATGTGCTTTGGGTGTAGAATTAGTGTAGCCTCTGCACCGGGCTCGTAGTTGTTGTTGGTTTGATATTGGTTGGGTTCCGTGCCTAGAAGATGGCATCTTGATTTTGAGAAGATGTTTTAATTTTGAACATTTGGTGTAACTGTGGTAAGTTGGTTCTCAGGATAGGTGTGATCACCTTAGTGTCCTGAGTTCGGTTGGTCATCCTACAGGAACTCTTGGGAGTTTGTAGACTGTTAGGATGCGTTGGCGAGTAGCGATGAAGTTATTTGGTGAAATTTGGTTAGGTGCTTGTGTGTGAATTGGTTGGATCGTGGTGTCTATTGTTTAGCGTGGTCTCCTCATTTGGTTATTGTTCTCGTGGAAGGTAGTTGCTGTTTTCTGTCGTTCGTCGGATGGCCACCGTGGACGGTTAGGGGCAGCGACTGGTGAAATGAGACAGTGGCTTTTGATATTCATTATGTTTTTATATGTGTCACATACCTGAGACGATCCATATGGTTTGATTATGGTATGTTGTGTTTGTTTTAAAATGTTTTGGTGTTTCCTAAATGTGTTCTGTTTTCCTACGGTACTGCGTGAGGCCATCAAAGTAAATGTAAATTCATTTTTGAGTATGTTTAACTGTTTTGGAAGGGTACCAGTGAGTTCCCCCTTGCTTTATTTCTATTTTGATGGTGTTGCCCATGAAAATTTCAGGGAATTTCGGTGGGAAAATATCTGAAATTTTGTAAATATTATGGTTTCTGGATGTTTTAGTCAAAAATTGATTGATATAAGTTGATTTAGTTATTCTTGCTAAGTATTGTAGTGAACTTTCAATTAAGCTTGTTAACGTCAGTCATATCGTATAGTTGGTTGCCCCTTTCGTGTGTTTTCATACTTCAGTGGACCTTTAATTATGCCCTGGACACTATCTCTTGCGCAGAACCTTGTTTGAAGCATCAAGTATTCCTTGTGATTTGAAAGACTCTTAAGTGAACTTCGATGGCACACTAATGCTTCGTGTGATGTTTTTTTTATCCTTCCTGGGATAACTTCAGCTGTTATGGGCTGGTTGGCTGGCCTGGAACGATTGTTCCCTCTAAGGGAACTGTATTTGGACCATACGCTGCTGTTCTGATGTGTGTTTCAGTGGTCACTATGTGGGACGTGTACTACCAATCTGGGCCCAGTTTGGAGGTACCATCTAGGTCCCATGGCATCATTCTACCCGAGGAGATCTACTTCAAGGTCCGCTGGCGGAGATTGGAGTAGCTTCTTCAGCTGCCAAGAGACCAGCTGGACACCATCACCCTGTTCATCATCTCCCCATCGTCTTCCTTTGGAGGAGGAGGATGTACCAATTTTGCAAATCGGTACATGTTCATCTTATCTTCGAGACGCAGCAGGGGCTCCCGGCCTGGCCGGATTATCATGAGAGCATACACCAGGGCTCTTCTGAGAATTCCATTCGCCAGCCTGGTGCCTGACTACTCGTGAAATGGGATCGCCAGACCTTTCTGCCAGGATTTCTATCCTTCGTGCGAACTGTCACTTAAAGTATTATCCCTGATAGACACTTGTAAAGAGGGATAAGTCAAGCTTTGATCCGTGAACTTTGAAAGGTGAACATTTGCTGTCAGCTTCATTCGCCAAGCTCTTATTCTGAGAAAATCTTACCAGGACATTGTGTAACCCCTCAGCTCCTGGAAGGTTTCTACGCGCTAACCCGTGTGGGCTGGTATTCAATGATACCAACTAAAACCTCGGGCTCTGGCCCTTGTGTTGGCGGGTTGGGCCACCTATCGCATGTGGTATTACTGGAGTCGAGTGGTGGGGGGACTCTGGAATACTAGGGGTGGAATCGGTGACTCGACAGACAGTACGAGAGGAAGGTTGGTGACGGAAGGACTTAAAAGCGATCGCCTCCGGGGGAACTAAAGCCAGCTCCTCCGGAGGGCTGAAATAAACCAGGTGGTATGAACTTTTGGTTAGAAGGGGCAACCTTTCGGTGGAACACTAAACTGTGTCATTTTGCTATGTCGTTAAGACCATGTGACGGTGGACCATACTGACATTTTATTCTAGTATATTAGCATGTAATATTTTGGAAGGGTTTGTATGATTTGGGGGGTACCTTTACATGTAATTACTGCAGTATGGGTTATTATTGCCCTATTTCCGGTTAGCTGGATGGGAACCTCGTGGATTTAACCTTGGTCAGATAGGCTTCAGAAGACAGTCAGTGCTGGACTCTGAAGTCTCTCAGACGCTTTCGTTCACTAAGGAACACGTTTGTTGCTTTATGCAATTTGTTTGTGAAACGCCACCAGGCCTAAGTTTCATGTTGTTATTTTCCTTGTATCCCTGCGGGTGAAACTACCCTCAATTCTGTAATTATATTAATCGTATGATGGGGAAAAGTAATTCTGCCAACTGGGCAATGTCTGACTTTTATTTTATTCACAGCATTATCCGTAACTTGCATTACCCCTTTAAATATAAGCCTAAGTTAAGTGGTTTAGGGTTTTAGTTGTAATCTAATCATGATTTAATTGTATCTTTTGATTTTCATTATATTTTGTTATTGAGATGTTGTTTTTTATTGACGGCAGTCAGTAGGAAGATTGTTTCTTTTCCCTTCATCATGTGTGGCAAGATTAGAATTATCGCCCTTTCTGGGTACGCCCAGTTTTCCATTCAACAAGCTGGTCTTGACACATGCTTCGTCCCGCCTTATCTTTTCTCCTAATTCAAATCGGGGATGTTCTTGAATACCACGAAAATTTGGAACATTCACTCCTAGGTTTTATTTGCTGTGAACTCAGCTGACCTAGTGAGTAATTTAATTAGCCTTTTCATGTGTTTTTTTTATTATTAATTCTGGGTGTGGTAATGTCGTGTGATCATTTATCTCGATACGCTGATGTTATTATTATTATCACGTCTTGGGTAATCAGAAGAGAAAGGGGGGGGGGGGATGAGAGCCTGTTACAGTTACCACATAAAGGTGTGCGGGAAAAGACAAGTATCCCTTACAGAGTACTGTACCAGAGAGTAATTTGCTCGGTGGAGCAAAGAAATGGAATAATCTATGTACATTGTACGATCTTTTATTAAATAAATAAATAAGGCCTCTGTTCGCTTTGCAGGTGAGGCTGCCAGGGCGAGGTTCTGATCCCATATCCCCAGTTGTATCCCCACCCCAGATGTTTTCAGCTCCAGGACAATGCCGTAGAGGCGGTAATGGTGGGATATCTCACCGAGTCCGTGGGGAAAAACCAACCTGCAGGGAAAAGTCGACTAAAAAAAACTGGTTCATGTTTATCGTTGTTATCCTAACTTCTTGGTCAGAATTTAATTCTAATTTCGGTAGGGAAGAAACACAAGAAAATAGAATGCCAGGAAGGAGGAAGTAAATTGGAGACGTGGACCATTTTAGATACTTAGAATATGTATTATTCAGTATGGTTAGTAGTATGGAGAAAGAAATAGAATTGAGGTGCAGAAAAGCCAATACTAATAATAATAATATCGTATGACCTCAGCTGCCGGGGGCAAGCTTTGTTATTTGACGCCCAGAGGGCAGCTTGCATGTTGAATTTTGTTGTTCCTTGGAACGCTATGAAAGTCAAGAAGGTTAGATATCTAAGCTCATTTACGCTTGGAGCACTTTCTAGAATAGAAAGGAGGAACTGAAGTATTGGCGGACAATCCCAAGATTAATTTTGCCATTAGGAAAACTGCCTAATAAATTCAAATGGGCTCTTTCACATGCCAACAACGTATGACATGCGTGTCGTGATTTTTCTCAGAAAAGCCAATGAAGTGAATTATCAGTTGCGATGTACAGAATTCTGCAAGGAAGAAGTTAGTGTAGAGACAAAACTCTCTCTACGTCGTTCTGTATAAAAGCGAGAGCTGGGTAGATTCAGGATATCTGATACATAAGCTAGAGGTAACTGATATGCACGAATGATTCCTGGGACAAATACAGTAGATGGGAGCAATGGTAGGAAGGTACTCGTAATGAAGAGATAAAGGCAAAGTTAGAAATGAACACGCTAGATGAAGCTGTTTGTATGAGCCGAATTTGATGGTGGGATCATGTGAAGAGAATGAGGAAAGAGAGATTGGTTGGTTGGTTCCTTAGTTTAGGGGCTGCGACAACGCGGTCATGTAGCCCCGTGTACTTTGGGTGTGTGTAGAATCTGTCTGATAACCGGTGTTAATTGTGATGACTGTATTAGTGTGTGTATCTGTTTTTTTTTTAAATTCAAGTAGGGACTGCAACTTTGAATTTTCAAATAGTTCCTACTTTTGCCGCCAAGCGCCACCGTCAACGACTACTAGGCCTAGTTCAGAACTAGCTACTAGACGCCACCGCAGTCGGCTCTTGGCAACGAACGTAGCAACCTAAGAGCGTTGTTTACATTCTTAACCTATCCAATTTAGTTTCACACAGGTGTAATTAGTGGAAAGATCTTTAACATGCCATAAATCTATGACATGGGACCGCCGGCTTTACTTCCCCTCCGAAAGAAGGCATACTGAGGGATTTTTAACGCTCTTAAAAAATCCGACGGCTTCGGCCGGGTTTGAACCCGCTATCTTGGGCATAGAAGCTCAGCATGCTACCAACTACGCCACCGAAGCCGCGAAAGAGAGATTACCTAAGGGGTTAATGAATTCTGCTGTAGAGGGGAAAAAGAGCAGAAGTAGACCTAGGATGCGATGGTTAGATTCAATGTTGAACGATTATAAAGTGAGAGGTGTAGAAGCACACGATGCCGCAGTGCTAGCAGCTAAGAGGGTATCATGGAGGCGACTTGTTCGCTACTAGAAGCTTGTAGACTAGACTGGACGCTTAAAGGTAAAATAGTCTCAAGTAAAAATTGAACTATCTACAGGGAAAACGGGGTGTAGTCTCAGGGGTGCTGACCAAATAAGGCCAGTTTAAGTCCTATAGCCTAGCCACGGCTACCCTCCATTACTATGAATCAAATGTTGCCACAATTCGCTAAGGTGTATGTTTCACAAAACTCAAGATCCTAAACCAGAGGGAGTTAGAAGGTGTGGTTTGCACCAAAATCTTCCAAATCGTCTCAAGAGTAGAGGAAAATTCTTGCATTTCTTGAAAAGTCAACGGAAATATATTTCTTTCTTTATGAAGTGCTTTTAAACAAATAAAACAAGACGATAGTCCCTGGCAGAACTGTGTCGCGTACAGCCCGCATAGCATAGCACTAAAGCCGAGCGGGTAGTCCGTACACATGGGTCGCACACAACCCATTACGTGAGAGTTCTCGCACGGGTCCGCTAGTAATAATAATAATAATAATAATAATAATAATAATAATAATAATAATAATAATAATAATAATACTAATACAATAAAAACTAAACAACGAAAACCATTTGCTATAGCCTATCTGATGAAATAAAGGGCAACCAGTTCAGCCAGTGTTGGTTGGTTGGTTCCTGAGTTTAGGAGCTGCGACAACGCGGTCATGTAGCCTCGTGTACTTTGGGTATGTGTAGAATCTGTCTGATAACCGGTGTTAATTGTAATGGCTGTATTAGTGTGTGTATCTGTTTTTTTAACTTTAAGTACAGACTGCAACTTAGAATTTTTCAAATAGTTCCCACTGTACTTTTGCCGCCAAACGCCACCGCCAACGACTACTAGGCCTAGTTCAGAACTTAGCTACTAGAGGCCACCGCAGTCGGTTCTTGGCAACGAACGTAGAAACCTAAGAGCGTTGTTTACATTCTTAACCTATCCAATTTAGCTTCACACAGGTGTAATTTGTGGAAGGTTCTTTAACATGCCATAAATCTATGACATGCGACCGCCGGCTTTACTTCCCCTCCGAAGGAAGGCATACTGAGGGATTTTAACGCCCTTAAAAAAATTCGACGGCTTCGGCCGGGTTTGAACCCGCGACCTTGGGCATAGAAACTCAGCATGCTACCAACTACGCCACCGAAGCCGCCGTTCAGCCAGAGTGAAGAGGTTTTGGGAGAGAAGGAATGATGTCAACTACAGTAAATTCTCTGTCAATTCTTAGATGACTTAAATGTATTTGGTTTGATTTCAGTGCTCCAATGTGGACTTAAACTATGTAAATAAATAAGAATAATATATCCATATTTATTGTTTATCATTGCAGCAGCTTGCTACGGTGGGTGAGTGGTCAACGTGTCGGTCTACTAACCCCAAGTTTGCAGGTTCGCTCCTGACCGTGGTAAGTGGTTTTTGAAACGCGGCAAAAATTACGACACCATGTCATACAATGTTGGCATGTCAAAGAACCCATTTGAATTCAGTAGGCCGTGTTCATAGTGGCAAAATTAATCTCAGGAGTTTCTGCCAACACAAAGTTCCTCATTTCTCTACTAGAAAGCGCTATAGTGTTCAAGGAGCTTAGATATCTAACCTCCTTGAATTTCATAGTGCTTCAAGGAACAACGAAGTTCGACATGCAAGCTACCCTTTGGGTGTCAAATAACAAAGCTTGTAACCGGCACCCGAGGCCATACGATATTATTATTATTATTATCATTGTAGCGAAGGATCTTACACTTTCATTCTTCTTCTTCCTCTTCTTCTTTTCGAATCACCCACTTAAAGGTACGTCAGATCAATCACTTCTTAGATGCTTGTGCTCTCCTTTTCTCCCAATACTTCTTCATTCTCTCTGATCTCCTCTTCCTTTCCACTTCTGATATCTGCATCGGTTTTCTGTTGTCGACTCTGGCTTGGAACTTCATAGTGTTGTCTTTGGACACGGTTTTGGCTGTACCGATCATTGACATGAGCTCTGTAATCAGGAGTTCTCGCATGTCCTTTTCCACCTCCGTAAACCAATTAGGTTTCATCTTCTTTTTGTAAAAGAAGTCAAAGATTTGCTTGGCTATTCGGGTAGGATTCATTCGGTAGAGGCCTATGTATTTTCATTTTATTCATTTAAGCGAAAATTCACCTACTGTACAGAAGAGCGATTAAACTTGATAACATTTGGAGGTGTGTCTCCTCCGCTCCTCCCAAAACCTCTTCATTCTCGCGGAATGCTCCCTCTTCCTCTCATCCGTCCATTTTTTCCCAGGTTGTCGTAATGATCTTGGTTCAAACTTAACATTCACGATTTTCGTCTGGCACTAAGTTCGGTCTTCATCATTTTCTATATTGATTAGTTGTAAGTCCCTCTGTACCTCTTTAAGCCATTTATTTATTTATTTATTTATTTATTTATCGTATGGCTTTTAGTGCCGGGAGTGTCAGAGGACATGTTCGGCTCGCCTAAGTCTGTAGCTACTTCCAGCGGACACCCTAAAGGGTGAGCTACAATTTCCGTTCAATTTCAAGTAGTTCCAACTTTCGCTACCAGATATCAATGATACCTAGTGCTGAACGTTGGGACTTTGATAGGGCGTTCCGACGAAATCTAACCTAACAATTTAGCTTTACACAAGTTTAGTCTGTGAAAGGATCTTTTACATAACATAAATCTATGACATGGGACCGCCGGCTTTACTTCCCCTCCGAAGGAATGCATACTGAAGGATTTTTAACGCTCTTAAAAAATCCGATGACTTCGGCCGGGTTTGAACCCGCTATCTTGGGAACAGCAGTTCAGCATGCTGAAGCCATTCTGTGCCGCATTTACTCTGTGTTATGATACCAAGTAGTTTCTTTGGCAATCTGGAGGTGGCTATCCTGTGGATGTGAGTGTAAAATTTGCCTCTGCGTTTTCTAATTTCGTCTGTTATCGTATGTATTTTCATTATTACTACAATTATTATTATTATTATTATTATTATCAGATTCGTGAGACATTTCACAATAATGTAATATCAATACTATTTAATAAATAAATTGAAGTTCAAATTATTATTATTATTATTTTTAGAATTTTATTCTTATTATTAATACACATTTTTCTTCCTTTTTACGGCCGGCTTCTGGGGCCCCCTGATCACCGGGTAAATGTCCTCCTTGACCGTCGTCCCCTCTTATCCACAGGCCTGATTATGGGGACCGCTTTGTCTGTTCAGTTCTGCACCAGTCTTGCACATCCTGACTCCCTTTTCAGTGCTCGCGAGTCGTGCGATGCGTATCGCAGTATTCATGGTCAACTTAGGAATGAATGGGTCTTGTTCTACCGTTCACTCTCTCCGCCGGGCTCCAATGGCCCGTTACGGGCGACTGTTCCTGGTGTGGGGGGTATAAAACACACCTGGTGAGGACGTGTGGTACATTGTCAACAGTGAATCCAACACATCAACATGTACAAAGTTGTAAGTATCTCTTTGGTTCAGATAACGATAAATTACCACTTCTTTCCTCCGTTAGGCCATCAGTAAACCACGCTTGACTCTACTTCATGTTACGCCGTCTCGGCCTTTAATTTCCAGCAGCACCTTTTCAATATTTTTGTAACTTCTTAATTCTGTTCTTCCTTTAACCGCCTTCTGTGGCCTCGGGGCACATATTGAGAATCCAGTCCCAAAATCTTGAGTTCGATTCACGGTTCTGCCAAAAAAATATAAATATAATTTAGGTCTGAAGGTTAGAACGAGGTGCGACCACCTCGCGGTGTAGCTGACACCCTGGAGCTACGGATTCGATTCCCGGCTCTGCCAAGAAATGTAATTCAAGTCTGAGTGCTTGAACGGGGTACACTCAGCCTCGTGAGGCACTGTGCATTTGCGGAAAATCTATTAATATATCACAGTTATTATGATCATTATCAATAAGTGAATTATGGATTGTGATTTTCAGGGTAGTTCCCAGATTTGTTCATTAAACCGAAAAGATGATGGGAGACATAAGGCGGGAACCAACTTCGTACATTTTTGTACTTGCATATATATTTTTTTTATTTAGTCAATTTACCCTCTAGGTTGGTGGTTCCCACGGACTCAGCGAGGGAACTCACCACTACTGCCTCTATGGGCAGTGTCCTGGAGCTTGGAACATCTGGTCGGGATGGAAACAACTGGGGAGGTGTGATCAGCACTTCGCCCAGGCGGCCTCACCTGCAAAGCGAACAGGGGCCTCACGAGGGATGGGAAGGGATGGAAGATTGGGATGGTTAGGCTAGGAAGAGGGAAGGAGGCGGCCGTGGCCTTACAGTAGGTACCATCCCGGCATTTGCCCGAAGACGAAGTGGGAAACCACGGAAAACCACTTCGAGGATGGCTGAGGTGGGAATCGAACCCCCTCTACTCATTTGGACCACCCGAGGCTGAGTAGACCCCGTTCCAGTCCTCATGCCACTTTTCAAATTTCGTGGCAGAGCCGGGAATCGAACTCAGGACCTCCTGGGCGGCAGCTAACCATGCTGACCGCTACGCCACGGAGGCGACATAATTATTATTATTATTATTATTCAAAAATTCATATAGTTCGTTAGAATTTTAGCAGGAAAGATTCGTCTGGGCTTCAATAATCCAAATATTGTAATGTTATTTATTAATAACTTTGGGGAGCGTGATGGCGCAATGGCTTAGATGCTCGTCTTTCACCCGGACGGCCGGGGTTCGAATCCCGGTGACAGCGGGGTGGAATTTTGGTCTGAAAAATCACGTGGCGTCAGGAAGGGCATCCGGCCTTAAATCCCCGGCCAAAACCAAAATGAGCCTGGTTGGCTCCGGCGACCGGAATTTCTTGGGAAAAGCCGAAGAACGTGTGTGTGTATTTATTAATAACTTCAGATTCTGTATTTTTAATTACTAGAAACGCGAGTTGGGTTCGATTTCCACCTCAACCATTCTGGAAGTAGTTTACCGTGGTTTCCCACTTCTACTCCAGGCAAATACCAAGATGGTTCCTAACTTAAGACCACGGCTGCTTCCTACCCAAATGCTACCTCAATTGCAAAATACACGCACTAGTACAGACATCACAGTGACACAGGTTATCAGGAACATTCTTTACACACCCAAGTACATGGGTTTACATGACCACAATGTCTCAAAGCCCCTAAATAATCAACAACAACTATAATATTAATTGCTGGGAAATGCAAATAACAATCTGAAAAAAAAATACACGTGATTAAAAATATATGTTATGGATTAAAGAAGACCTGTCAATTTATAGTTTCCAGTCGGTCAACATGATTTTTGTCCAGTATGATTGGACAACGTTGTTGTTGTTGTTTGAGTCTTCAGTCTTTTGATTGGTTTGATGCAGCCGTCCATGCCTCCCTGTCCTTGCTAATCGTTTCATCTCTACATAGCTACCACACCCTACATCCGAGGCAATCTGTTTAAGATATTCTAACCTTGGTCTACCCCTACAGTTCTTGTCCTCGACCCTTCCTTCCATAACTAAGCTTGCTATTCCTGGGTGTCTTAGTATGTGTCCTACTAACCTATCTCTTCTCTTCATTAGCAGTCGCCAAAAACATGTCTCCTCTCCCACTCGTCTTAATACCTCTTCGTTTGTCACCCTATCTACCCATCTGATCTTCAACATTCTCCTGTAACACCACATTTCAAATGCTTCAATTCTCCTCTTTTCTGCTGCACCAATAGTCCAAGTTTCACTTCCATAGAGCGCCACGCTCCAGACAAAGGCTTTCAAAAATGACTTCCTAATACCTAAATCTATATTCGATGTCAACAGATTCCTTTTGTGTAGAAATGCTTTCCTTGCCTGAGCCAATCTACTTTTTATATCCTCTTTGCTTCGTCCATCACTGGTTATTTTGCTTCCTAAGTAACAGAAGTCTCCTACTTCCTTCAGCTTTTCACCTGCCAATTTGATGTCCATAGAGGTTTCTGATTTATTTCGGCTGCATTCCAGTATTTTTGTTTTACATTGATTAATTTTTTTTATGGCTTCAAAGCTCTTTATGAAGTCAATGTGAACTTGTGAAAGGAGAAACTAGGCAGAGAAAGTTTTTCTTGTCTCCCTGAAAATTGTTTTTTTTTACTGGAATAAAAATAATATTCTTCAGATGTGTTTATTCCCAAGGTTGAATCTGAAATACTGAAGGGGTTCCTGCCAAAAAAGAAAAAGCACGATAAAAATACATTCAAAATACAAGGTTTTGAACATGTATATAAATGTACCTATTAATCTCATAATGGGAAATCCTCTGTAATAAAGCCTCTGTTTTCATAAGGTGTTAAAAATCCCGTTCCTGCTACATTATTGGGAATATTAAGTTCTTTGAAAAAATAAGGCAACACAATTTTGAAAAGCCAGCAACAACTAATACCATCATACAAAATTCCTTTTCTTGCTACGTATTCAAAACACCAAAGAAATATGTGCTGAATAATAGGGTCAAAACTCAAGATGATCCCTAATATAAATGCAGGGATATTGAATATTTTGGGAAAGTTGTGACCACTATAATTGTCATATCATCATCATCGCTGTAGACCAACTCCAGTTTCCCCGGAGTGCTTTATGAGCCTCTTCCATCTTTGTCGGTCCAGATAGATCTTGGTCTTCTCTATCTCTGTCCAGTTCATTCCTCTACTAGTTAGGCTTTGCTTGACTGTATCAAGCCATCTACTTCTAGGTCTTCCTCTGGGTCGAGTGCTTTTAACCGTTTTCTCCAGCCATACTGTTGCTATTCTGTTGATGTGCCCACTATTGTATGAGACCATTTATTCATGATTCCCTTATTACCACTCATAAAAGAAAGAAAGGAATATAGATATATTCAACGAATCAAAATATATTGATATGTAACAATTCTTTAGGCTAGTAACCCAATTTTTCCTCTCTTTCGGACTCACTTTATGCAGATTTTCAATTGATACAATTGCATCATCATTCTCATAAAAATGAGACTATTTAAAATAACGACACGTGTCATTTTCTTGTTCTCAGGTGGTATTGGCCCTGCTGGTGGCTGCGGTCTCTGCAGGTTATATCCCTGTACCAGCTCCTCACGCAGTACCAGTGGTTCACGCTCCTGTGGTCCATGCGCATGCGCCAGTAGCCCACGCTGTCCCGGTAGCCCCCGCCAAGACGAGCGTGTTCGGCTACACTGTTGACGTGGTACAGCATGCCCCCACTGAAGTGAGGGTATCCGTACCCGTGGTCCCCGCTCCTCCCCCACATCCCGCCCCCGCCCCTGTCTATTACACTGTTGCTGCTCCAGTACATGGCCATCCTGCACCTTGAACCCTTCCCTTCTCTGTTATTCTGAATGTTACATTATGTTTTCAACTGTTCTGTTTCAATAAAATAATTTTGCAATGAAATTTCTGAGCGTTCTCTGTTTTGCCTGAGTGCCTATTGTGCTCCCTTCCAGACCATTTTCCCGGATTCATTCCATTCTGCAGGATTGAGATTTTCATGAAATTATTATCTTTGGCCTATTTTCCCGAATCCAGTTATCCGAAATCAACATTCAAGAGTTCAAAAATTAGCCAAATGTTCAATGAATAAATGATTAGAAGAATAGAGAGCTACGACTCTTTTGTTGACTTTTGACGTGCATGGCTATTTACGAGGTAGGCCTATATATTTATTTCTTGACGGTACACAACAGGGCTCAGTGTGGGCCCCAATAACAGTGCACCTACACAGTAAAATACACTTTCTGATATTTCTACATTAAGTATTAATATATAAATGTAATTATTAAAACTAGGAAGTTAACACAGATTGAAAAGCATAGTAGTAAAAAGCTTAATCTAAAGGTAATATAAAAACTAAATCTAAATTTGACCTAATGTCAAATATGTAAAAAACAGGTTTTGAAATTATTACATCGTAAACTAAAAGGTAACATTGACTGGATATCATTCTTCCAGTTATGGATTTCTCTGACGTTAATTAGCCTACATCACCACGTTTTTTTTTTAGCGTATGGCTTTTAGTGCCGGGAGTGTCCGAGGACATGTTCGGCTCGCCAGTTTTGTAGCTGCTTCGAGACGGACAGCCAATGGGTGAGCTACAAGTACCGTTGGGGAGGGAAGGAGGGAAGTTGGAATGTAAGGACGAGGAGTTGGAAGGTAGCGGCTGTGGCCTATAGTTAGGGACCAACCCCGGCATTTGCCTGGAAGGAAGATGGGAAACCGCAGAAGACCATCTTCAAGGTTGCCGGCGGGGGGATTCGAACCTCCTCTCCTCCCGGATGTGAGCGACTGCCATCAGTCATGCCGTAACCACCACGGCTAACTCACCCGGTATCACCACGTTATCCTACTAATTTGTGGAATCAATTCGTACGGTAGTCTAATATTAACAAATGATCATCGCACAAATAATGTTGTCGTAGACTGGCATAAACAAGTTAAATTAAGCACCACAATTGCGATGGAAAACTACAAGTCCCAAGAGTGGTGGTTCAAATCCTAACGATGGCAGTGCCCATCCTGAGTGTGAGCGTCCTCAGGTTTTCCCAAACAAATGCAGGATTGTTTCTTATTTTTAGTCACAGACGACCCTTAAATGAATTAACAACACGTTATAACTAGAGGTTGTCAAATGTGGTTGGTGATATATCTATTATGCAGTTCAATCTGGAAAGGTCTACTAGCCATCTAGGCCATTTTTAGACAAGTAGGACTCCGATTTTCGTTAAATTTGCTCTGATATAAATCTGAACTTCCTATTTAAGCATTCTAGCATATGTGATGGATTGTGAAGGAAGGCAGGGAGGAAGGAAGGAAGAAAGGAAGGAAGGGAGGAGGGAAGGCAGGGAGGAAGGAAGGGAGGGCGGAAAGAAGGGAGGAAGGGAGGGAGGAAGGAAGGGAGGGAGGAAGGAAGGGAGGAAGGAAGGAAGGGAGGGTGGGAGGGAGGAAGGGAGGGAGGAAGGAAGGGAGGAAGGAAGGGAGGAAGGAAAGAAGGGAGGGAGGGAGGAAGGAAGGGAGGAAGGAAGGGGTGAAGGAAGGGTGGGAGGGAAGGAAGGGAGGAAGGGAGGGAGGAAGGAAGGAAAGAACAAAGGAAGGGAGGGAGGAAGGAAGGGAGGGCGGATAGAAGGGAGGAAGGACGAAAGGAAGGAACGGAGGGAGGAAGGAAGGCAGAGAGGAAGGAAGGGAGGAAGGAAGGAAGAAAGGAAGGGAGGGAGGAAGGAAGGGAGGGCGGATAGAAGGGAGGAAGGAAGAAAGGAAGGAACGGAGGGAGGAAGGAAGGCAGAGAGGAAGGAAGGGAGGAAGGAAGGAAGAGAGGAAGGGAGGGCGGAAGGAAGGGAGGGTGGAAGAAAGGAAGGAAGGGAGGAAGGAAGGGAGGAAGGAAGGGTTGAAGGATAGGAGGGAGGGAAGGAAGGGAGGAAGGGAGGAAGAAAGGAAGGGAGGAAGGAATGGAGGAAGGAAGGGAGGAAGGAAGGGAGGGAGGATGGAAGGGAGGAAGGAAGAAAGGAAGGGAGGGCGGATAGAAGGGAGGAAGGAAGAACGGAAGGAACGGAGGGAGGAAGGAAGGCAGAGAGGAAGGAAGGGAGGAAGGAAGGAAGAGAGGAAGGGAGGGCTTAAGGAAGGGAGGGTGGAAGAAAGGAAGGAAGGGAGGAAGGAAGGAAGGAAGGAAGGGAGGAAGGAAGGGTTGAAGGATAGGAGGGAGGAAGGGAGGAAGGAAGGAAGGGAGGGAGGATGGAAGGGAGGAAGAAAGAATGGAAGGGAGGGTGGATAGAAGGGAGGAAAGAAGAACGGAAGGAACGGAGGGAGGAAGGAAGGCAGAGAGGAAGGAAGGGAGGAAGGATAGGAGGGAGGGAAGGAAGGGAGGAAGGAAGGGAGGAAGAAAGGAAGGGAGGAACGGAGGGAGGAAGGAAGGCAGAGAGGAAGGAAGGGAGGAAATAAGGAAGAGAGGAAGGGAAGGCGGAAGGAAGGGAGGGTGGAAGAAAGGAAGGAAGGGAGGAAGGAAGGGTTGAAGGATAGGAGGGAGGGAAGGAAGGGAGGAAGGAAGGGAGGAAGAAAGGAAGGGAGGAAGAAAGGAAGGGAGGAAGGAAAGGAGGAAAGAAGGGAGGGAGGATGGAAGGGAGGAAGGGAGGAAGGAAGGGAGGAAGGAAGGAAGAAAGGAAGGGAGGAAGGAAGGGAGGAAAGAAGAAAGGAAGGGAGGAAGGAAGGGAGGAAGGAAGGGTGGAAGGGAGGAAGGTAGGGAGGATGGAAGGAAGGAAGGAAGGGAAGAAGGAAGGGAGGGAGGTAAGAAGGAAGGGAGGAAGGAAGGAATGGAGGAAGGAAGGGAGGTAGGGAGGGAGGAAGAAAGGAAGGGAGGGCGGAAGGAAAGGAAAAAAGATGGAAGGAAGAGACGAAGGAAGGAAGAAAGGGAGGAAGGACGGGAGGAAGGAAGAAAGGAAGGAAGGGAGGAAGGAAGAAAGGAAGGGAGGGCGGAAGGGAGGATGGAAGGGAGGAAGGAAGGGAGGGAGGATGGAAGGGAGGAAGGAAGGAAGAAGGAAGGGAGGAAGGGAAGAAGGAAGGGAGGAAGGAAGGAAGGGAGGAAGGAAGGAAGGGAGGAAGGAAGGAAGGAAGAAAGGAAGGGAGGAAGGAAGGGAGGAAAGAAGGGAGGGAGGAAGGAAGGGAGGATGGAAGGGCGGAAGGGAGGAAGGAAGGAAGGGAGGGTGGAAGAAAGGAAGGATGGGAGGAAGGAAGGAAGGGAGGAAGGAAGGGTTGAAGGTTAGGAGGGAGGGAAGGAAGGGAGGAAGGAAGGGAGGAAGGAAGGGAGGAAGAAAGGAAGGGAGGAAGGAAGGGAGGGAGGATGGAAGGGAGGAAGGGAGGAAGGAAGGAAGAGAGGAAGGGAGGAAGGAAGGGAGGGAGGATGGAAGGGAGGAAGGAAGAAAGGAAGGGAGGGCGGATAGGAGAGAGGAAGGAAGAACGGGAGGAACGGAGGGAGGAAGGGAGGCAGAGAGGAAGGAAGGGAGGAAGGAAGGAAGAGAGGAAGGGAAGGCGGAAAGAAGGGAGGGTGGAAGAAAGGAAGGAAGGGAGGAAGGAAGGAGGGAAGGAAGGAAGGAAGGAAGGGATGAAGGATAGGAGGGAGGGAAGGACGGGAGGAAGGAAGGGAGGAAGAAAGGAAGGGAGGAAGGAAGGGAGGAAAGATGGGAGGGAGGATGGAAGGGAGGATGGAAGGGAGGAAGGGAGGAAGGAAGGGAGGAAGGAAGGAAGAAAGGGAGGAAGGGAGGAAGAAAGGAAGGGAGGAAGGAAGGAAGAAAGGAAGGGAGGAAGGAAGTGAGGGAGGAAGAAGGGAGGAAGGGAGGGTTGAAGGATAGGAGGGAAGGAAGGAAGGGAGGAAGGGAGGAAGAAAGGAAGGGAGGAAGGAAGGGAGGACGGAAGGGAACAAGGAAGGGAGGGAGGAAGGGAGGAAGGAAGGGTGGGAGGAAGAAAGGAAGGAAGGAAGAAAGGAAGGGAGGAAGGAAGGGAGGGAGGATGGAAGGGAGGAAGGAAGAAAGGAAGGGAGGGCGGATAGAAGGGAGGAAGGAAGAACGGAAGGAACGGAGGGAGGAAGGAAGGCAGAGAGGAAGGAAGGGAGGAAGGAAGGAAGAGAGGAAGGGAAGGCGGAAGGAAGGGAGGGTGGATGAAAGGAAGGAAGGAAGGGAGGAAGGAAGGGTTGAAGGATAGGAGGGAGGGAAGGAAGGGAGGAAGGAAGGGAGGAAGAAAGAAAGGGAGGAAGGAAGGGAGGAAAGAAGGGAGGGAGGATGGAAGGGAGGAAGGAAGGGAGGAAGGGAGGAAGGAAGGAAGGAAGGGAGGAAGGGAGGAAGAAGGGAAGGGAGGAAGGAAGGGAGGAAAGAAGAAAGGAAGGGAGGAAGGAAGGGAGGAAGGAAGGGTGGAAAGGAGGGAGGAAGGGAGGAAGGAAGGGAGGGAGGATGGAAGGGAGGAAGGAAGGGAAGAAGGAAGGGAGGAAGGAAGGGAGGAAGGAAGGGAGGAAAGAAGGGAGGGAGGATGGAAGGGAGGATGGAAGGGAGGAAGGGAGGAAGGAAGGAAGGAAGGAAGGAAGAAAGGGAGGAAGGGAGGAAGAAAGGAAGGGAGGAAGGAAGGGAGGAAGGAAGAAAGGAAGGGAGGAAGGAAGGGAGGAAGGAAGGGTGGAAGGGAGGGAGGAAGGAAGGGAGGGCGGAAGGAAAGGAAAAAAAGAAGGAAGGAAGAGACGAAGGAAGGAAGAAAGGGAGGAAGGGAGGAAGAAAGGAAGGAAGGGAGGAAGGAAGGAAGAAAGGAAGGGAGGGCGGAAGGGAGGATGGAAGGGAGGAAGGAAGGGAGGGAGGATGGAAGGGAGGAGGGAAGGGAAGAAGGAAGGGAGGAAGGGAAGAAGGAAGGGAGGAAGGAAGGTAGGGAGGAATGAAGGAAGGGTGGAAGGAAGGGAGGAAGGAAGGGAGGGCGGAAGGGAGGATGGAAGGGAGGAAGGAAGGGAGGGAGGATGGAAGGGAGGAAGGAAGGGAAGAAGGAAGGGAGGAAGGGGAGAAGGAAGGGAGGAAGGAAGGGAGGAAGGAAGGAAGGGAGGAAGGAAGGGAGGAAGGAAGGGTTGAAGGATAGGAGGGAGGGAAGGAAGGGAGGAAGAAAGGAAGGGAAGAAGGAAGGGAGGAAGGAAGGGAGGGAGGAAGGGAGGAAGGAAGGGAGGGAGGAAGAATGGAAGGAAGGAAGAAAGGAAGGGAGGGAGGAAGGAAGGGTTGAAGGATAGGAGGGAGGGAAGGAAGGGAGGAAGGAAGGGAGGATGAAAGGAAGGGAGGAAGGAAGGGAGGAAAGAAGGGAGGGAGGATGGAAGGGAGGATGGAAGGGAGGAAGGGAGGAAGGAAGGAAGGAAGGGAGGAAGAAAGGGAGGAAGGGAGGAAGAAAAGAAGGGAGGAAGGAAGAAAGGAAGGGAGGAAGGAAGGGAGGAAGGAAGGGTGGAAGGGAGGGAGGAAGGAAGGGAGGGCGGAAGGAAAGGAAAAAAGAAGGAAGGAAGAGACGAAGGAAGGAAGAAAGGGAGGAAGGAAGGGAGGAAGGAAGAAAGGAAGGAAGGGAGGAAGGAAGGAAGAAAGGAAGGGAGGGCGGAAGGGAGGGCGGAAGGGAGGATGGAAGGGAGGAAGGAAGGGAGGGAGGATGGAAGGGTGGAAGGAAGGGAGGGAGGAAGATAGGAAGGAAGGGAGGAAGGAAGGGTTGAAGGATAGGAGGGAGGGAAGGAAGGGAGGAAGGAAAGGAGGAAGGAAGGGAGGAAGAAAGGAAGGGAGGGTGGAAGGAAGGGAGGAAGGAAGGGAGGGAGGATGGAAGGGAGGAAGGAAGGGTAGAAGGAAGGGAGGAAGGGAAGAAGGAAGGGAGGAAGGAAGGGAGGAAGGAAGGAAGGGAGGGAGGAAGAAAGGAACGAAGGGAGGAAGGTAGGAAGGAAGAAAGGAAGGGAGGGCGGAAGGGAGGAAGGAAGGGAGGAAGGAAGGGAGGGAGGATGGAAGGGAGGAAGGAAGGGAAGATGGAAGGGAGGAAGGAAGGAAGGGAGGAAGGAAGGAAGGAAGGAAGGGAGGGAGGAAGGAAGAAAGGGAGGGAGGAAGGAAGGTAGGGAGGATGGAAGGGAGGAAGAAAGGGAGGGAGGAAGAAGGGAAGGAAGGTAGGAAGGAAGGGTTGAAGGATAGGAGGGATGGTAGGAAGGGAGGAAGGAAAGGAGGAAGGAAGGGTGGAAGAAAGGAAGGGAGGAAGGAAGGGAGGGAGGATGGAAGGAAGGGAAGAAGGAAGGGAGGAAGGGAAGAAGGAAGGGAGGAAGGAAGGAAGGGAGGAAGGAAGGAAGGAAGAAAGGAAGGGAGGGCGGAAGGGAGGAAGGAAGGGAGGGAGGATGGAAGGGAGGAAGGAAGGGAAGAAGGAAGGGAGGGAGGAAGGAAGGGTTGAAGGATAGGAGGGAGGGAAGGAAGGGAGGAAGGAAAGGAGGAAGGAAGGAAGGGAGGGTGGAAGGAAGGGAGGAAGAAAGGAAGGGAGGGTGGAAGGAAGGGAGGAAGGAAGGTAGGGAGGATGGAAGGGAGGAAGGAAGGGTAGAAGGAAGGGAGGAAGGGAAGAAGGAAGGGAGGAAGGAAGGGAGGAAGGAAGGAAGGGAGGGAGGAAGAAAGGAAGGAAGGGAGGAAGGTAGGAAGGAAGAAAGGAAGGGAGGGCGGAAGGGAGGAAGGAAGGGAGGAAGGAAGGGAGGGAGGATGGAAGGGAGGAAGGAAGGGAAGATGGAAGGGAGGAAGGAAGGAAGGGAGGAAGGAAGGAAGGAAGGGAGGGAGGAAGGAAGGAAGGAAGAAAGGGAGGGCGGAAGGGAGGAAGGAAGGGAGGGAGGATGGAAGGGAGGAAGGAAGGGAGGGAGGAAGAAGGGAAGGAAGGTAGGAAGGAAGGGTTGAAGGATAGGAGGGATGGTAGGAAGGGAGGAAGGAAAGGAGGAAGGAAGGGTGGAAGAAAGGAAGGGAGGAAGGAAGGGAGGGAGGATGGAAGGAAGGGAAGAAGGATGGGAGGAAGGGAAGAAGGAAGGGAGGAAGGAAGGAAGGGAGGAAGGAAGGAAGGGAGGGAGGAAGAAAGGAAGGGAGGAAGGAAGGAAGGAAGAAAGGAAGGGAGGGCGGAAGGGAGGAAGGAAGGGAGGGAGGATGGAAGGGAGGAAGGAAGGGAAGAAAGAAGGGAGGGAGGAAGGAAGGAAGGGAGGAAGGAAGGGTTGAAGGATAGGAGGGAGGGAAGGAAGGGAGGAAGGAAAGGAGGAAGGAAGGAAGGAAGGGAGGGTGGAAGGAAGGGAGGAAGGAAGGAAGCTTGTATACGTGACCGTTAATGATCACGTTCATGAGCCACGGGAACTCCATTTTACGTAGAAACCCAACCACAGGACGCAATATTTCACTTCGAAAATCACGCATGCATTGACATTGGAATCGAACCCGGTCTGCCTTAGTGAGAGGCAAGCAGCTTGACCACTGCACCATCACGCCTCCTGGGATTGTGGTGTTGTGTATTACTTTTAGTGATGGTCAATTCTTAAATAATTATGTGGATGATTTCTCTGGAAAAATACATTCTTAAAAATTAAATGAATGTTTTATCCCCGTATTTGTGTACTTAATTACTCACGTTCCCATGCGGCCATGGATTAGGTGAGGTAAGTTTATATGTGGTAATGATTATTACAGCTGAATTCCCTTCCTGGTGTCAACTTCATGAGAGATGATAATGAGAAATGATACGAATAACGATGGATAAATTGGGGCAAAAAGTAGTTGGAAGGAAGTAGCCTTGGCTTGCTAGAAGGTTCAATCTCGACATTTTCCTTGAGTTGGAAACGGGAAACCACGAAAAGCCATTTCATGTATGGCCGACTGTTTTGGTTCGAACGCACTTTACTTCCGTGGCTGGGGATTGCCTAATACTGTTAGCGCGCCTAGCTATTCCGCTGGTTAAACAAGTTTCATCTTTATAGCTTATATTAGATCCACTTGAAACAATATGTCAGAATATGCTAAAACATCTTATACAATTCAAAAGCGTTCAAAGATTCGTGTTTTCCTTAAAACAATAAAAGAAAAGGAACTAAAATGCCTCTTTAAAAAAATTAAAATTCAACAGCAAAATTTCACTCACAGTATTTAGGGTATTACCATCTTTTTGTGGATTTATGTTGGTACCATTGCCATTAAGGTTTTGAGTGAACGATGCCTGAAATATTGTAGCCTTATGGAACACTATAATACATTGAAAATGTACTCTAAATACCGAATGTCTCAGACATCTTGGTTTAACAGTGTATCAAGTTGAAGTTGGTTCCATCAATATATTCAGAGATATTTAGTCTAGAGTTCACAAGTCTTAAGATCATTTCTAGACAGTTGGTAGCCCCAGTGACTCTGATAATATGCACAGTTGTATCTCTTAAGACATACATTGAACACACAAAATCGGGTTGAAATTCGTTTATTAGTATGGAAGATACATGCAGTTCATTGAATATGACTAAAGTTGAATTATGTTGGCAACACTGACATGTATGGATTGCTCGAAATTAATCTGCAATATAATGGTCTATTTGTGTGCCAAGTTCCGAACTTTTTGCATGCATATTTTCTGAGATGTTGAGACTAGGTTTCAATATTATAGAGAGCATTTATCAACAGTTGGCAGTCCTAGAGATTCTGAAAATTTGCATTATTAAGGGTCTTGTTGATGCATATATTACACATACAAATTTTTGTTGAAATGTATTTTTTAGAAAGGAAGTTACGTGCAGATTGTCATTGAACTTATCAGAAAGCGTAGAATTACGTCGGCGACATTGTCATGTATGGGTTGCTCAAATTGAACCTACATGCAGTTCATCGAATATGAATAAAATTGAATTATGTTGGCAACACTGACATGTATGGATTGCTCGAAATTAATCTGCAATATAATGGTCAAAATGTGTGCCAAGTTTGGAACTGTTTTTCATGCATACTTTCTTAGATATTAAGCGGCTTCGGTGGCGTAGTTGGTAGCATGCTGAACTGCTGTGCCCAAGATAGCGGGTTCAAACCCGGCCGAAGCCGTCGGATTTTTTAAGAGCGTTAAAAATCCGTCAGTATGCCTTCCTTCGGAGGGGAAGTAAAGCCGGCGGTCCCATGTCATAGATTTATGGCATGTTAAAGAACCTTCCACTAATTGCACCTGTGTGAAGCTAAATTGGATAGGTTAATGTAAACAACGCTCTTAGGTTTCTAAGTTCGTTGCCAAGAGCCGACTGCGGTGGCGTCTAGTAGCTGAGTTGTGAACTTGGCCTAGTAGTCGTTGACGGTGGCGCTTGGCGGCAAAAGTAGGAACTATTTGAAAAATTCTAAGTTGCAGTACTTAAATTAAAAAAAACAGATAACACCCACTAATACAGTCATCACAATTAACACCGGTTATCAGACAGATTCTACACACACCCAAAGTACACGGGGCTACATGACCGCGTTGTCGCAGCCCCTAAACCTAAGAACCAACCAACCAACCTTTCTTAGATATTAAGTCTTTTATTTCAAATTTCAATTGTGTTTTCCAGCAGTTGGCAGTCGTTTTAAAATATGGCGTTGAGATCTTATAACACAGATTTCCAACTCATACCAAATTTGATTTCGGTAGTTGGTTGGTTGGTTGGTTCCTCAGTTTAGGGGCTGCGACAACGCGGTCATGTAGCCCCGTGTACTTTGGGTGTGGGTAGAATCTGTCTGATAACCGGTGTTACTTATGATGACTGTATTAATGTGTGTTATCTGTTTTTAATTCAAGTAAAGACTGCAGACGATAATTTCAAGTAGTTCCTACTTTCGCTACCAAATGCTACCGTCCATGACACATAGCTGTGAACTTGGCTACTACTAAATGCCATCGCAACTAGCGCTTGGTGACGAACGTTGGAACATAAGAGCATTTATCAAACCTAACCTACAAATTTTGCTTCACACAAGTTTAGTTAGTGGAAGGTTCTTTTACATGCCATAAATCTATGACATGGGCCCGCCGGCTTTATTCCCCTCTGAACGAAGGCATACTGAGGGATTTTTAACGCTCTTAAAAATCCAACGACTTCGGCCTACAGAGTCAAGTAATACGCATCAGTATGGTTCATATTAATCAATGGTGTACACTCAGCCTAGTGAGGCAAAACCGAGAAGAGGCCTGTTTGATCCCCACCGCAGCCATCCTGGAAGTGGTTTACCGTGGGTTCCCACTTCTTCTCCAAGCGAATGTCGGAATAGTTCCTAAATTAAGGCCACTGCTGCCTCCTTCCCAATCCTTAACTGAATTACAACTACACATGCTAATACAGCCATCGCAACCGGGTGAGTTAGCCGTGGTCGTTACGGCTTGGCTGCAGGCAGTCACTCACATCCGGGAGGCGAGGAGGTTCATATCCTCCCGGCAGCCTTGAAGATGATGTTCTGTGATTTTCCATCTTCCTTCCAGGCAAATGCCGGTGTTGGTCCCTAACTATAGGCCACAGCTGGTACCTTCCAATATCTCGTCTTTATATTCACACTTTTCTCCCTAGACAACACTCCACACGTGACGGTAGCTCACCCCATGGGTGTTCGCAGCTACAAACTCTGGTGAGCCGAACATGTTCTCGGACACATACGCCACTAAAAGCCATAGACTAAAAAAAAAAAGACAGCCATCACAAAAACACAGATTATCTGACAAATTCCACACACACACCCAAGTACACGGGGCTACATGACCACGATGTCGCAAAGTGACTAAATAGACCAACAACAACTTATTAATAAGAGCAAGATTTAGTAATTTACCAAGCCGCAAAACTCACACATTTCCATAGTCATATCGAATTGTCTTAACATATTACGTGAAAAAATTCGTCATATGCCTAATAGAGTGATGGTTGGTTGGTTCCTCAGTTTAGGGGCTGCGACAACGCGGTCATGTAGCCCCGTGTGCTTTGGGTGTGTGTAGAATCTGTCTGATAACCGGTGTTAAATGTGATGGCTGTATTAGTGTGTGAATCTATTTTTTAATTTAAGTACAGACTGCAACTTAGAATTTTTCAAATAGTTCCTACTTTTGCCGCCAAACGCCACCGTCAACGACTACTAGGCCTAGTTCAGAACTTAGCTACTAGACGCCACCGCAGTCGGCTCATGGCAACGAACGTAGAAACCTAAGAGCGTTGTTTACATTCTTAACCTATCCAATTAGGTTCACACAGGTGTAATTAGTGGAAGGTTCTTTAACATGCCATAAATCTATGACATGAGACCGCCGGCTCTACTTCCCCTCCGAAGGAAGGCATACTGAGGGATTTTTAACGCTCTTAAAATATCCGACGGCTTCGGCCGGTTTTGAACCCGCTATCTTGGGCATAGAAGCTCAGCATGCTACCAACTACGCTACCGAAGCCGCCTAATAGGGTGAAAACGTATAGGCCTATGTATGTTAACCTGAGATCTATCTATTTTTCAAGCGAATTGACCACTTAGGATTACGCAACAAATTGATTTATTTTTATTTTTCTTTGTCTGGAGTTTCCTCTGTCTCCAATATTCCATCATGTGTTCACTGGCGTGTTTCCTTTGATCTTCTGTCCAAGTTCGTACACTTCTCTTAGGTCTTCCTTTATCTTGACCCCCTTCCAGAGTTTTCACTTTACTCTTAAATTCACTTCTTTGTAGCGTTTGAGACTCTGTGATGTTCAACTATTCAAAATCTTTCCTAACCTCTTTAGTCCACGTTGGAGTGGTCTTCATCTTCTTCCTGGGAAAATCGAATATTATTGTTTGTTCATTCTGTATAGATGTCCGAGGACTGTCAGCCTCCTCTTCCGCATAGTCTCTGAGGTTCTTTCCACGTTCTTCTCTAAAAGCCAGAGTAGTTAAAAGAGACGTAAAACCAATAACATTATTATTATTATTATTATTATTATTATTATTATTATTATTATTATTTCCACGTTCTTGTAGACTTGTATTTTGCTTCGCAGTTTCCATCGGTCTTCAGTCTGAACTGCACCCATGATTTTTCTTAGAATTCTTCTTTCCAGGACTTCTAGTTTTTCGAGGCTATAGTTCATCGAGAGACATTCACTGGCAAAGAGACATTCCGTTTACACTATTTTGTTATTTATAATTCTAATTTAACCGTTCCTATTTCAACTGGTGGCCTATTGTTATGTGGCTATCTTGTCATACTTAAACTACATTAATAATAACTAGGGACCTGATTTTTAGAAAATGCATATTTTAAGGGTTTATTGTTTTTTTTTTTTGCATATTCTGAATATAACAGCATATTATCATTTCAAATGATCTTGTCGACTTCATCGTTATGCTTAGGTCTACCGTTATGCGTCACGGTTACGGCGTGTATGACGTCATCATGTTGCACCGAGTCTGAGTTAACTCCTGGGGTCTGGCGTTATGCGAACGGAGACGGCGAGTGCGTGACGTTATGCAGCAGAGTGCACGGGAAGCCTACGTTAATGGGTAATGGAGTCTGTTTAAAGAGCCCTGCTGAGCCTTTCTAACATGTGTAGCATTTGTAACATGCGTCATTTGAAATGATATAAAGTCTAGTCTCTCAGACTGTATCATTTTTTATCATATGCAGTTGAAGTTAAGTATAATTTAAAACATTTTGAACAAAATAGGTTTCACCTGCGTGTTGGACATCCCTTGTAAGCAACGTTCTGAGCAACAGATTAATAACTAATATTTTATGCAAGCATGCTCCCTGGCTGTTTGAAGACGGTAATGGGGTGGGACATTCCTTTCACCATCCTGACAACCAGTAGACCAGGGTTAGTTTTGTGAGGAGTCTATTCAAGTGATGGGTTACTTTATTCTTAGTCCGCCTATCCTTAACGCAAAAAGCCTAAAGAGAAGAGCAGCAGAAAGTATTTATTAAAACAGTGGGTGTCAGATAATAGTGATTATTCAACTGATGGCTATGGATCGGACATTTATGCACTGAAAACGATTAAAATAGATTTAACTTAATTTTTCTCCTGAAAAACTTGCAATTATCTATTGTGAATGATATACTGCATATATAAAGTGAGTGAATAAGATTGGCTTAATGTTAAGTGTATATTTTTCAATTTTAATGCATATTTTCTACATTTTTAGTGCATAATTGCATGCATATCTTAATCGCTTTCAGTTCATAAATGTCCGGTCCCTAGTCATAACACAACAACTATAGAAGTGTTTCAAACCGAATGAGCAATAATGTCTGTAAATAAGATTGACACGCTACACAAGTTTTTACAAACTTTTATAATCTAAATATTGTGCATAAGTGTAATACATAAGCATTGTACATTATCGGAACCTAAGTGAACAGGATCTGATGATGATGATCGCTTGACGATTAAAACATGTCATCCAATTAAGTACCCCCTCCCCCAATTTTGTACATAAAAGTTAGGGTATATAAATACTTGTTTTCCCGTCTAAAGTAATTGGGCACAATTTGTGTTGACCGACTGGAAAGCTTTATTTAAAGTAGTTGAGAGGACAAGTAGGCTAATATAACAGACATAGTTTCTTGATGCGACGTCTTATTTATTTCTTCTGCCAACTCACTGTATTTGTAGATTTTTGACTGTACTCGTCTGGCATTATTATTATTATTATTATTTAATTTATTTAGTCAATTTTACCCTCCAGGTTGGTGGTTCCCACGGAATCAGCGAGGGAACTCACCTCTACCGCCTTTCCAGGCAGTGTCCTAGAGCTGGGAACATCTGGTCGGACGGAATACAACTGGCGAGGTGTAATCAGCACCTCGCCCAGGCGGCCTCACCTGCAAAGCGAACAGGAGCCTCATGAGGGATGGGAATGTAGGGGAAGATTGGGATGGATAGGCAAGGAAGGGGGAAGGTGGCGGCCGTGCCTTACAGTAGGAACCATCCCGGCATTTGCCCCAAGACGAAGTGGGAAACCACGGAAAACCACTTCGAGGATGGCTGAGGTGGGAATGGAACCCCCACTACTCATTTGGGCCACCCGAGGCTGAGTAGATCCCGTTCCAGTCCTCATACCACTTTTCAAATTTCGTGGCAGAGCCGGGAATCGAACCCAGGACCTCAGGGGCGGCAGCTAACTATGCTGACCGCTACGCTACGGAGGCGACTGCATTCTTCTTCTTCTTATTGTTATTTGCATACATTCCCCTTTTAAGGAGAGTGCCATGAACACAAAAATCTAGCTTTTGGTGGTGGTTCTTTTCTTCTTTTTATCTTCCCAAAAACCTTTCAACCATTCACTGTGAGCCTTCTTCTCTTCATCTGTACAAAGCCTATTTCTTTTGGATTGTGATCAAAATTCAAATTTCTGGTTTCTGATTTTTTCTCTAAAAAATTCTGCGTCTTCTATGGTGATATGTAATTTTTGTGAGTCTTCAATAGTTTTTTGTACCAAAAAGTACCCAATTTCGACGTAGAAATTATGTTGAATATTCTTTTAGACAGTCAGGTGTCGTTCATTCTGGCGATAGGTGTAAATAACTTAACTCCGCGTTTTTTGATGAGTGTCGTAGATTCAGTATAATTCTTCTGTGGGTCTTTCTTTTTTCAGAAATTAATCTCTGAAAAGGGCGCCGTAAATGTTTCTCGGAATTTTCCTGACACTGGTTCTGATTGGAAAGGTCTCCGATAATAATAATAATAATTATTATTATTACCTTGCCTGGTGAAAATTTTACTCTTACTCCTGGGGGACACAGTTATTCTCTTCGGCCCTGGACTCACTTTCAACAGCTCGCGAGTCGTGCGATGCGTATCGCAGTATTCATGGTCAACCGAGGAATGAATGGGTCTTGTTCTACCGTTCACTCTCTCCACCGTGCTCCAATGGCCCGCTACGGGCGACTGTTCCTGGTGTGTGGGGGTATAAAACACAGCTGGTGAGGACGTGTGGTACATTGTCAACAGTCAATCCAACACATCAACATGTACAAAGTGGTAAGTATCTCTTTGGTTCAGTTTTCTTAACAAACACTTCATTTAGGGATACTGCAATTATCAAGGGATTTTGTTCAAAAGTTGCACGAAGATTTCTCATATACATGTAGGCTACGTTATATTATTTACGCACACGCTTCTGTTTCTAGAAATTTCTGAGATAATATTTTTATGAAAGTTTTTCAAAATCTCAACATTTTACCAGTGTCAAACGTTGGTTGGTTCATCAGTTTAGGGGCTGCGACAACGCGGTTATGTAGCCCCGTGTACTTTTGGTGTGTGTAGAATCTGTCTGATAACCGGTGTTAATTGTGATGGCTGTATTAGTGTTTGTTAGCTGTTTTAATTCAAGTAAGTACTGCAGACATTGAAATTTTCAAGTAGTTCCTACTTTTGCCGCCAAACGCCACCGTCAACGACCAACTAGTTCAGAACTTAGTTACCAGATGCCACCGCAGTCGGCTCTTGGCGACGAACGTAGGAACCTAAGAACGTTAGTCAAATGTTTAACCTACAGTATATATAATTTAGCTTCACACAAGTGTAATTAGGGGAAGGTTCTTTAACATGCCATAAATCTATTACATGGGACCGCCGGCTTTACTTCCCCTCCGAAGGAAGGCATACTGAGGGATTTTTAACGTTCTTCAAAAATCCGATGACTTCGGCCTGGTTTGAACTCGCGATCTTGGGCATAGAAGCTCAGCATGCTACCAACTACGCCACCGAAGCCAGACAAATTAAGGTAGTTTGATTATCATAACTTCTACTTATGTGCTATTAGTAAATAAGCAAATTCAAGTAGTCTAGTGATTTTTAATTTATATGGATATTTTTTCAGAAATAAATTAATATATCTTGTGATTATATTTCATCCATTAATTACCTAATTAAATAATTTTTAATTACAAAAGTAATAAGGTTACACTAAAACTAATGATTAATAACAGCTTTTAAGTCGAATATATAGAACATTTCTCAACTTTGTTGCTCTAAAAGTGGTCTGGAAGGAGAATATTTTGCCATAAAAATGAGTAACTGGAATTAAATTTTATGAAGTCATGTATTGTATAAATGCAGGGTCGCTTTTCATAGCCGTCCTAATCACTTGGAGATTAATTATGATCGGGTGGAGGTCATGATAGTGTAACTGGCAAATTCTTCCTCAGGATGCAAGAAACTAGGGTTAGAACGTCGACTGCGGTCTCGTTTCTAGTTTTCTTTCTCCAACAAATATCACCGATCTATAAGGAATTATTCAATTAAGTCTAGACATTGACAGACATCACTAGATCTTTAAAAGCCATGACCAAGGAGGTGCTCTACTTACAGTTATTTCCGCTTTCTTTATGTCTTTATCGTTATGCGTGTTTAATTATTCCCTATTTCATTTGTTGTGATTTAGATATTTTTACCATCCGGCCTGTATTAAACGAGATTGATTTTAAATTGTTATTCTTACGAGAAAAAGAAGGAATCTTTTAATTCTTTCACCGATTGCTAATTTTCAATAAAGTCTGTCTGTTGGGTAGTCAGCCCGGAGGCTGGTTGGGTCCTCAAAAAGTACAACCATAGGCTTTGTGGGAAGAAACTCACAAAAACCCAAGGAAGCGCTATATTGAGGCGTACTAGGCGAGGCGAGGATTGAGGTAGTTTGCCATTACTTTCCTCATTCAATAAAGTAGTGATCAATATTAGCTTCGAAAAATTATATTTTAATTAATTAAAATTAAATTTTATATAGGATTAGGACGGAGGTGGCCATGGCCTTAAGTTAGGAACTATTCCACTACATAGGGTGGTTGCGGTATTATTAGCCGGCCAGATCACTCAGCACTGAAATACGTGAGAAACATATTCTAAAAGACGCGTGATCTACAGGAAAATAGAATGAAAAGTACGTCGTATTCGTCAAACAAAACTATGCATTACCCCCGGATTAAAACATGATCTACAATAATAACAATAATAATAATAATATTTTTTACGAGGCATTGTGAAAAATCTTACATCAGACGCTTGCGGAGGGTCCACACTCTTTAAATGTGTGAGACTCATACCACTAATAACCGAACCGCTCTCGCATTACTTCAGGAGGGTGTTGAGTAAAAGAGCCTTTTGAGCCTATTCCTTTTAATTCAATATGACGCTGACGCTCATGAGCGTCCATTTTTTTCTTACTCTGATGCCAAACAGCTCCCACTTAGACAATAATAATAATAATAATAATAATACTCTGATAATAAAGTGTCACTGCATCTACTGCGAACAAACCAATGCAATTGGATACGTTGCCAACACAATAAATCTGATAAACTGATAATCTCTACTTAGTATAAAACCAAGTCCCCGATTTTTGGATGTAACGGGTAATCTCAAGAACCACTGGATGGATTTTGATGCGGTTTTCACCATTCTGTAAAAGATTTCTCGAGGAAGGTTTGTGTAGAAAAACGTTCATTTATGACCAATCGAAGCCGAGCAGTAACGATTTCAGTGAAACGAGACGAAGGAAAACCTGCCGTCCGTGTGCCTTTTAAGCTTATACTGGGTAGACCGTTAACAATATCTATACACTATGAGTGTAAGAATTGTTCAGCATGAATAGTTCTACAAAAAAGTCCGCGACAGCATATCTCTTTGTTTAATACATCGCCCACTAGAAATGTTTTTACGTTTTCATTTCTTCTAACAATCTCCAATCTGTGGTAATTTGAATTACTAGCGAGTTATTATTATTATTATTGAATATCCATCACAGTAAATGGAACCCTATTACACAAAGTACATTAGGGTTGTAGTTTGTTACAAAATTTAAAAAAAAATAATAATTACGAGCTAGGAAGTGAGCCTATCATCCGAGCTTCGGCCAGCATCAAAATGAGTCGCGCCGAGTTAAGACTTCAGAGAAGAGTATAGGCCTATGTGTTTGGAGTTTCGCTGTTCAACTCGGCTTTTCTGAATTGCGTCTGGGACCTGCCGTCCCTGCGCCTTTTAAGCTCACGCTGGGTAAACCGTTAAAGATACCGAGTGAAGCCGCACCGTAAATTTATATAAAGAAATCAAATATTAACAGCCTAATTATAGCCTATCATGGGGGGCTCATAATAATAATATTGGTTACGCTGTCTGCGTAAATGTGCCCTATATATTACCTGTTTGCACGGTGAATATTACGTGTTCTGCTGCTTTTACAACTGCGTGTGAGATGTGATGATTCAGTTTTATTACTGACTCTCTGATATAATTGGTGTGTTCTCCCCTCTCTTATGCATGGATTTTAAAAGTGTGCATTTCTGGTTTCCCTTTGTCCATTCCGTGTCATTTCGATTAAATTAACCGGGGGGGGCGTTGTCGGTAACGATGGTTAGGGTAGAATAAAGTAGTAGGTTGCCGTGGTTGATAAACAAGGTTACTTACTTACTCCTTGCAGAACCGTTGTCTCCGCAACTATCTTCTTCCAAAGCTGTCGATTGCCTTGGTCCTCCATCTCCTGACTCCCATGGTACGTAGATCGTCCTCCACTTCCTTGATTCACCGCTTTCTTTGCCTACCACTATGTCGTCTACCTCCTGGATGCCCCTCCAGCACTGTCTTAGGTTCTCTTATTTCCTCCATTCGATGGACATGTCCAAGCCAACGCACTCTAGCAGTCTTCGCCATTGTTACTATATCCTGTTCATTGTACAGGTCTCTAAGCTCCTGATTTGTTCTAATGCACCATCCCAGCTCCGTTTTAACTGGTCAAAGATCTTCCTCAGTGCCTTTCTTTCCCATGTCATTAACCTTTTTTCTTCTGTTTTATTTAATACCCAAGTCTCAGCTCCATATGTAACCACTGGTCGAATGACAGTTTTATAAATAGTAACCTTAGCTTTCCGTGATACTTGCCTGCGTCTTAATGTTGGCATTTAAGCAGCATAACATCTATTTCCTGCAGCCAGTCTGGTGCTGATTTCCTTTTTAACTTCGTTTTGTGAAGTGATCAGAGAGCCCAGATATCTAAATTCCGACACCCCCTCAAAACACTTTTCTCCACTTCTAAATGCTTGTGCAGGTTGACACGTTCTGGAACTCACCAAGAATTTTGTTTTACTGTTATTCACTACCAGTCCTATTTGTTGTGCTCCCCTCTCCAAATCTTCATAGGTTTCAAGAAGTGCATTCTTTGTACGAGAAATTATGGCCACATCATCCGCATATGCCGTAATTTGAATCAATCTATGATATATATTCCTTTCACGATTTGCCGTGATGGTACGCACGGCTGTTTCTAAAGCGATATTCAAGAGGACAGCAGACACTGGATCTCCTTGCCTCAACCCGACTGTGACATCAAAGCTTCTCGTTACCCTTCCTTGTACACATACTTTGTCCTTACTTCCGCTCAAAGCTGTCTTAACCAAACCTAATCAGTTTGCCGGATAACCAAGGGCATTCATCTCCATGCGTAGTTTTCTTCTTCGCACTGAATCATATGCCTGTTTAAAGTCCACATAAAGCTGATAAAGTGTAATGTTATATTCATAGCGTTTCTCCAGAATGATCCGCATTGTAAAAATGTGATCTATGGTTGACCGGTTTGAACGAAATCCAAACTGATATTCTCCAAGGTCCTGTTCTGCCTTGTGTGCTAAACGGTTGGATATTATTATGGTGAAGATCTTGTACAAGGTCATGTAAGTCTAATAATGAAGGCACAATGTTTTCCCATGGCGCTGTATAAACTTTGCAGCATGTGTACAGTATTCGATTCATATTTAGTAGACTAAATTAAGGTGTTAGAGCCGCGATAGAGCTTTTACATAAAATATTTTGCCAAATTTGAAGTAAATAAGCTTATATTCTTTTTAACACCTTCTTAAATGGGTAACAACATTTGTTGGAGCCGTTGCTCAATAAGTAACATTTTGTATAATTAATACAATTTGTTTGCGGATAATATAGGAAATACTTGCAAGGTATTTATTTGTTTGCTGTTGTTTTATATGAGGGGCTTGGACATCGTGGTCATTCAGCCCCGTGTAATTGAGTGTGTGTGTGTGTGTGGAATTTTTGTCTGATAACCTGTGATGGCTGTATTAGTGTGTGTATTTGTTCTTCAAGTGAGGATTGGGAAGGAAGCAGCCGTAGCCTCATGTTAGGAACTATCCCAACAATTGCCTGGATTAGAAGTGGTAAACCACGGAAAACCACTTCCAAGATGGTTGAGGTGGGAACCGTACCCACTACTTATCAGTTTTGCCTCACGAGGATGAGTGTGCCCCGTTCCAGCCTTCAACCAGAATTAAAGTTCTTGGCAGAGCCGGGAGTCAAACCCGGACCTCCGGGACGACAGTCAAGAGTACTAGCCGCTACACCATGAGGTGGTCCATTTCCTTGCGCTAGCTATGCTGCTGACCCGCAAATAGCCTAAGACAGAGTCACTCTGAGAATAATTACATACACAGTCGTTATCTCACTCTTCACGTTAACCACCGGCGACTCAAACTCACCGACAATAACCGTTGTTCGCTGCTGACCAATGACAGATGGTTCTTGACCAATAGCATGCTTCCTCTATCTCTCCACGTGCAGTCCAGAGTTCGGTCCTGGCTACCGGCTCGCTTGTCTTGTCTCCAATGTTGCACAGTTGTGTGCAGTTCTGTCCAGTCTCGCTGCTTGCTCTCAGAGGCTATGGTGGAGAGTTGACAACATTGTGCCTCGAGCTACGAAAGCCCCGGCTCCACGCAGACATGGAATGTAAACACAGCTGCCCAGCCAGGTTTCAAAATCGAGCAACGTTAATGAGGAACGTTAGAGAACTACAAGAGTGGCCGGTCTAATAGTTGTGGCTAGAAGCGTATCCAGAAGGTAGGCGTGGATGATAAGCATGGCGACAAAAAATAAGACACCAGGTCATAAGATATTGGCATGTCAAAGAACCCATTTGAATTCAGTAGGCCGTGTTCATAATGGCAAAATTAATCTCGGGAGTTGCTGCCAACACAAAGTTCCTCATTTCTCTACTAGAAAGCGCTATAGTGTTCAAGGAACTTAGATATCTAACCTCCTTGACTTTCATAGTGCTTCAAGGAACAACGAAATTCGACATGCAAGCTACCCTTTGGGTGTCAAATAACAAAGCTTGCACCCGGCACCCGAGGCCATACGATATTATTATTATTATAAGCATAATAGGGTTGCAGTCCCATACGAAGTGTTTCCGGAATTCCTTAATAAATAAACAAATAAATAAATATTCAGCGACCAAGAAGAAACTACATTGGACAGCTGAAAAGAGAGAAGCTGCGAGTAAGAGAATGAAGGAATACTGACGCCAGAGAAAACTGAAATCATGAAGAGTTCTTTACGTGGTCCTTATTATGATGATGAAAATAAATAATTATATACACAGCAGTTATCTCACGTCTCCAGAGACGACCTCAAAATGCTGCATCAAAGACCCGACGACGCCTTCAATAGAAATCTCTTCCGCAAAAAGATACTGACGAATGGGCTAACCCGAGGTGAGATACCGAAATCGAAAAGAAGACAAGCTACCCCATGGAGAGCGGAGGGAATTCCCTGGAGGGAATTCTGGGCTCAGAGGAAAGCGAAGCAAATTGCCAAGACTTAACGTGGTTCTAGAGGGCCTCAACGAATTATGTATAGCTGTTCGGTAGCGTAGTTGGTGGCATGCTGAGCTTCTATGCCCAAGGTTCCGGGTTCAAACCCGGCCCAAGTCGTCGGATTTTCTTAAGAGCGTTAAAAATCCCTCAGTATGCATTCCTTAGGAGGGGAAGTAAAGCCGGAGAACCCACGCCATAGATTTATGGCATGTAAAAGAACCTTCCACTAATTACACTTGTGTGAAGCTAAATTATAGGTTAGATTCGACTAACGCTCCTAGGTTTCAACGCTCGTCGCCAGGAGCCGACTGCGGTGGCATCTAGTAACCAAGTTCAGAACTAGATGTCGTTGACGGTGGCGTTTGGTAGCAAAAGTAGGAACTACTTGAAAATATAATGTCTGCAGCCCTTACTTGAATTAAAAACAGATAGCACACACTAATACAACCATCACAATTAATACCGGTTATCAGACAGATTCTACACACACCCAAAAGTACACGGGGCTACATGACCGCGTTGTCGCAGCCCCTAAACTGAGGAACCAACCAACGAATTATATATAAATAAATAAATAAATTGATTTTCTTGTTCTCAGGTGGTATTGGCCCTGCTGGTGGCTGCGGTGTCTGCAGGTTATATCCCTGTACCAGCTCCTCACGCAGTACCGGTGGTTCACGCTCCTGTGGTCCATGCGCATGCGCCAGTAGCCCACGCTGTCCCGGTAGCCCCCGCCAAGACGAGCGTGTTCGGCTACTCTGTTGATGTGGTACAGCACGCCCCCACTGAAGTGAGGGTGTCCGTACCCGTGGTCCCCGCTCCTCCCCCACATCCCGCCCCCGCCCCTATCTATTACACTGTTGCTGCTCCAGTACATGGCCATCCTGCACCTTGAACACTTCCCTTCCCTGTTATTCTCAATGTTACATTATGTTATCTACTGTTCTGTTTTAATAAAATAATTTTGCAATGAAATATCTGAGCGTTATGTAACAAATTTGTATCTACCAAATTTGCCCACTTATTTCACAGCTCCTCCAGAGATTCACAACTAGTGGAACGTGGGTTGGCGACTACGGGACCCAGCTGGGTCCAGCATAGCTTCCAATTACTTATGCCGGGTTCCTCTCCTGCACCTTTCCTGTCGATCATGCGCGGATGCGGATATCCGCGGATAAACCCGTGGACGTGGAAATTTGCAAAATTTTTCGTCAGCGGATATAGTTTGCATGACTGTGTGGATAGCGAATAAGCTGTAGATAATGTTTGGAGTAAATTCGTGGATAGTTTTTAGAATACAATCCGAACTTGTTTAATATCATTACTGGGACTTGGATGCTTATGACATATTATATCATTGCCGTCTACAATTCTCAAGCCGTGTTATAATGTTTGGCAACACCGCACATCTGTCATGTGGGAGGCCTAGTGCAAGCACTTGGTAATTGCTAACATTACATAAACGCATAGATTTTGGCGCCAAATGTTTCCGAATATACAACAGAACATAACGTCCGCTAAGTCTACACACGAATATCACAAATAAAGGATATATTATATACTAACAGAAGTACCCATTCTTCGAACGGTCTTTGGTATTAATAACCAGACGTTATCAATTGAGATACTGTTGCTATGGTTAGGGGCTTGGAACCTGTTTGTCGACAAAGAAAAATGATTAGTTAAATGTGCTCTCAAACTAAATTTACCTAACGTGCGTAGACGAATCGCAATACACGCCACATACAAACTGACCCTAACCGTTGTGTCAAGTGTCCAACCACAGGAAGACCCCTTTTATAAATTATAAAGGCTTGTGGTGCATGAGAATTCAGGTTTTTGTAGTCTCCAATGGCCTAAATTGCTAAAAGCAGCAAAAAATAGTCTGCTATTTCAAATCAGGAATTTTTGAAAATAATGTTGCTGTTTGCAGATATAATAGACCTTCTGTACGACATATCGCACATGTAAGTCGTGTGAAAAATATCTAGGGTACTCCTTGAACCCCTTAAGCGCATTGACGAATTTTACAGTTTTAGTTGGTTCCATGATAACCTTATAGCCATTTGTAAACTTCCACGGAAATGTAATGAAAGGAGTGGCATTACTTCTTGCAGAAATAGATGGAAAGTTGGATGTCACCTCTTGAGATACCGTTGTCATGGTTACTGGTTTGCATTCCTTCATTAGTTTATTAAATGAAATTAGTTTTCTGGGAATATCTAAGAAACTGTTGGTTTTAGAGTCTTAAAATGTAGTTTTCGGGGACCCTTTACGGCTCTTTAGAGGCCCGAGTTTTGTTTCTGACACCAAGAGGTGGAAAATGAGCTTTGTCTCGTCGTTGTACGCCAGAATAATGATGATGATGATGATAATAATAATGAAATGAAAATCCACAGCCTGCTTCCAGTCTCCGACCGGGTCAGGAATGGAATGAATAAAGCCCCCATCTAGCGGCGAGGATATGAACTGTGCCGGCTGCCGAGGCCTGACGCACTCCTCTGGGGAAATGATTACATGAATGACAGATGAAATGAAATGATAGTGGAGAGTGTTGCTGGAATGAAATTTTGACAGGGAAAACCGGAGTACCCGGAGAAAAACCTGTCTGCCTCCGTTTTGTCCAGCACAGATCTCACATGGAGTGACCGGGATTTGAACCACGGACCCAGCGGTGAGAGGTCGGCGTGCTGCCGCCTAAGCCACGGAGGCTTGATATTATTATTATTAATAATAATAATAATAATAATAATAATAATAATATAGGGATAGGGATATAATAGACCTTCCGTACCATACCCGCACGTGTAAATCGCGTAAAAAATTCTAGAGTACCCCTTGACCCCCTTAAGCGCATTATATACGTATTGATGAATTTTACAGCTTAAGTTGGTTCAATGATAACCTTATAGCCATTTGCGAACGTTCACAGTAATGTAATAAATGGAATGGCATTGCGAATTACAGAAACAGATGGACTCCTGAGATTGTGTTGCCATGGTTACCGGCTTGCATTATTTCATTAGTTTATTAAATGAAATTAGTTTTCTGGGTATATCTCAAAAACTTTTGGTTTTAGGGCCTTAAAATGTGGTTTTATGGGGCCCTAGGGCCCCCGAGATTCGTTTCTCACATTGAGGGGCTGAAAATGAGCGTTGTCTCGCCCTTCTACGCCTATTTCAGCATGTATTTTAAAGGGGTAGGCCCCCTATGAGCGGCTTCGGTGGCGTAGTCGGTAGCATGCTGAGCTTCTAAGCCCAAGATAGCGGGTTCAAACCCGGCCGAAGCCGTCGGATTTTTTAAGAGCGTTAAAATCCCTCAGTATGCCTTCCTTTGGAGGGGAAGTAAAGCCGGCGGTCCCATGTCATAGATTTATGGCATGTTAAAGAACCTTCCACTAATTGCACCTGTGTGAAGCTAAATTGGATAGGTTAAGAATGTAAACAACGCTCTTAGGTTTCTACGTTCGTTGCCAAGAGCCGACTGCGGTGGCGTCAAGTAGCTAAGTTCTGAACTTGGCCTAGTAGTCGTTGACGGTGGTGCTTGGCGGCAAAAGTAGGAACTATTTGAAAACTTCTAAGTTGCAGTAGTTAAATTAAAAAACAGATAACACACACTATTACAGTCATCACAATTAACACCGGTTATCAGACAGATTCTACACACACCCAAAGTACACGGGGCTACATGACCGCGTTGTCACAGTCCCTAAACTTAAGAACCAACCAACCAACCCCCTTTTATGAGAGGTACGGAGAAGAGTAACATCAATGATTAGTGTCGTGCCTCTGATGGATATATGTATAAAATTTTACGTTGATCCACCCAGCCGTTCTCGAGTTATAAGGACACAAAAAATTGTCCACAGACAGACAGACAACAATTTTAGTTTTGCGCGCATCCGTCATAAAACAGTCTGAAACGCGCAAATATCGCAAATTTCCGTGGAAATTCAGAAAAAACATACAAACTTTCATTTTTATATATATGTTACAGGGAAAGTCGATTCTTAGTAAGAGTTGACTCTCCCTAGGCAGAGTCAACTCTTACTAAAAGTATCAGTAATAGTTGATTGAAAACAAACAGATCAACTTTTCCGAGGGAGAGTTAACTATGCCTGCTGTGGTTTAGTAAAAGTTGATTCACAGATGCTGCTCAGAAAATGTAACTGCGTGCGCCAAACCTTTGTTATGATTATTAAAACATTGCCATTGCTTGGACTCGTACTTCCATTATTGGACCGACCGTTATCGATCTGAACATTTCTTTGTTTTGATTACCCCACCACACGACAGGCAGTTGCCATTCGTCATTACTCGGCTCTTTATTGTTGTGCAATAGTGACAAAAGATTCATTTACGTTTAAATAATTAGTTCAAGTGTGTAATAATTATGTCAGACACCACGGCAGAACTGTTTCGTGAAAAACTGCAGCAGGAACGCTCGACTTCCGAGATAAATTCACTGACATTGACCAAATTGAAGTATGATTGCTGCATTCAAAAAGTGAAAAATCTAAAAACTGCAATTAAAAAAGAAAGTAACGATATCTGGTTTTTAAGACAATATAACATTATTGAAGTAAATTGTATTACAAAACTAATACACCCTTTCACAGACCAAGACAGCATAAGGTATTATGTTTTTGATGAAGAGTTGCTTGGAGTTCTTAATGAAGCGCACATAGCCTATCCATTGGACACGGAGGCAGAGATCGTATGATTCAGCAATTGAAAGGGAAATTTCAAAATGTTATTTCAAAGGACAATTCACTATTTTTAAGCTTGTGCGAACCTTGAGATCAAAAATTGAAACATAAAAGGAAAGGAATGGTTGTAAAGCCTTTGTTATTCAAGGAAATGAATTCACGATGTCAAGTGGACTTTCAGTCGCAACCTGATGAAGACTTCAAATTTATAATGGTGTACCAGGACCATTTAACAAAGTTGGTTGTGCTAATACCACTGAAATCAAAGACTGCAGACGAAGTGTGCAATAATATCGTTGATATTTTTACTTTGTTAGGTACTCCTTGTATTTTACAATCAGACAATGAGAGAGAATTTGTTAGAAAAATCATTGATAGTCTGGTTAATAGTTGGCTGAACTTCAAAATGGTGCACGGCAAACCGCGATATAGAGTCAAGGTAGCATCGAAAGAGCCAACCAGGACATTGAGAATATGATAACCACCTGGATGCAAGACCACAAAACATCAAAATGGAGTAAAGGCTTAAAGTTTATTCAACTCATGGAAAACAGTGCATTGCATAGTGGGATAAAACGATCCCCGTAAGAGGCAATGTTCGGTTGCCCCCCGAGACACGGCTTATTTAGTTCAAAACTACCAACTGAGGTACTGGAAAATTTAGAAACAGAAGAGGATCTTCAATGCGCAATTGATCAAATTCAGCAACAACAAGAAAACGAAATTGGAAGTAACGGGAATGGAAATCATGATGAAAATTAAACAAACCAAAATTTATCAAGTGGTGAAAAGCTCTTAGATGATAGTGATTATCTCCTCACTGACCTGGACAAGTCTACTGAGGACATCAAGAGACAGAGAAATGAAGCTTTCTACTGTCTTGAACAAGCTGAACGCATGAAAAAACTCAAATCACATTCATCCGCCAGTAGAGAAACGAGCATCAGTTCGAATTCTTGTCGCCGATGTTGACCGCGGTAGAGGAGATGCTCGATCTATCACTGGCGTGGTACTGGAGGTTGTCGATGATGGATTTTATCGAATTGGAACAAGAAATGGAATTCTAAAGCAGCTTTTCTCAAGGTAAGTTTTCAAAGCTTAAATAAAAGATATATGTCTCTCTCTCTCCTCTCTCTCGCTGCCCATTGTATTGAATTGTTCAGATTTCAATGATTACATTTTTTTCAGGTCTCAATTCAGTAGCTGTCCTACGAACATTATCCAAGAAAATGAAGTTCCTATGGATAAAACAATAGCTGTGAGGACTGTTGCAACTTCACAATCACTTGGAAGTGGACAAGGTTTTTTCAAATGCTCTTGCAACACTAAATGCGAATCCATGAAGTGCATGTGTTAGAAGAAAAGTGTACTTTGCGACTCAAAGTGTCACAAATCTTTTCCTTACTGTAATAAATGATAAATATTTCTATATCTCTGTGTACTGTATTATAAAGGTTTTGCACATTTATTAGTTTCTCTTAAACATGTCTCACTCTTTATGTATTGGTTTTGCCTTCTTATTTGCTTTTAGTAGCTAGTACCGTTTCCTTGCAAATAGTCAACTGTTACTACCTCAAGACAGTGAGAGTATACTTTCCCTAGGTATTGAACCCTTGCAAAGAAGCATATGAGACTCAGATTCGGGGCGTAACAGGTCATATTCGTAGGTTGCTGTCAGGGCGCTTCATTAACTTGCAGGGTAACATATAACAAAATAACATGCAGGAAAGAGTGAAGCCAGGGTTAAAACAACTGAATTTAATAACAAATCACCATATTTACACATAAACAATTAACAACAAAACTCCCAACTGACTCCGGCTTAATAAAAATGCCAAAAAATAGGCGATATCTCTGGAGAGATTAATTACCTGGACCAAGTGTCCTTAAATAAAAGATACAAAAAGTGACCATATAAGTGCGTACGCCGTTCTACATGCATCACGATGTGTACTTTGAATGCGTGATTCGTTATCATCCAGAATGACCCTTCAAACAACGAATCCGCATTTCCTAGAGCTAGACCGACACAAGGGAACACAACTACAATACATTAAATTAAACCGACACTTCCTAAATCTACTATAAACAAACACAAAATTTCCAGGTGAAATTGGACTTGAATTGCCGTAGCAACATTTACTGCCTAAAAATCTTAGGACTTCTCACACAAATCAACACAAGTACATTAACACGTGACCAATAGAAAAATACTCAAATGACCGCTGTCAAAATTTACAAATACTCTACCACTACACCACACGGGTGTGATAAACAAAATTACATGAAATCGAGTCATCAACAAAGCAATAGGCAAACAGCCAACATTTACGTTAATCACAATATTCTTATCCATACAAGGTACAACAATCCGTTACACACATGGCGAACTCCCCAATTAATTATGGCTTAAAAATTAGCCATCACAATGAACAGGTTTGCTGCATGAAAGCTTACAGGGTTCAGTCGGACAAAAAGGACTGCCTATCAAAATAAGTCACAGGCAAAACGGGCGGTTTGTGGAACTCTGCATGTCTGTCAACCCACGTGTCAATAACCTCGACCTCCCAGAGCATGGGGTCGAACCTCGAAGAAATGTGCCCCAAAGCACAATAATACATGTGTGTCAGAAAACATATGGACAAGAATCAGCAGTCTCCCACGAGCACTCTGTCTTTCCATCTAAAATACAACAGCAGCAAAAATATATAAGGGCGGTAGGACAACTACCCCCTCCTCACGTAGAATCAACACACACTAGACACATCAACACACACTTAATCACACGTATGGGTTGTGACAGACCCTGAAATAAAAGACACAAATAATATCCACATGCTGGCGCCATCGTTCTATGCCGTGACTAGTCACCTGAAAAGGACTCAAGAAAAATCTATCAAATTAGAACGAAGGTGTTCTACAATTACTTTTAAGTTGGTGCACTCGGCTACCCTAACATGAATAATAACCTGTTCAGCAAAATGTTTTACAATCATTTCCTCCCATTCCTATTTCAAATATTAACGTTAATAAAGCACCATTTATCGAATGTAACGGGTTCCGCAATTGCAAGGATAAAAATCACGCACGCACGCCGCGTACATTACACATGACTCAAGAAAAAAAATCAAAATATCAACAAACACATTGGCCACGCGCCAACGGACATTTAAACATATAGTGTCGGTACAAGAAAAACAGCTATAAAACAACAAAGAAAAACATGACTATTTACAAAGTTCCCCGGCCAAATCTAACTACATAATTGAAATAATCCAATTTTAGTACATCACCGCTTCTGCATGTAGGACTAAGGACATCCTCCTCAACCCATTGCCCTATGGACAATTTAGCACTCCATAGTAGTCGTCTGCGTTGATTTCTTGAAGCTCATCCCAACTTCAAACCACGTGCTGATCATCTTGGTCTCGACTCCTTGGCAGAAAAGTTCAATGTTAAATATGTGCCTATCTACAATCGCTTGCAGGCTACTCAGTTCACCCACAATTGTCCTACTGCGATTAATAGCGAAGACTGGCCCTAATTATATCGCACATACGCACTATAAAAACACATACAATACACACAATTTATACATAAAATATACATCTCGAGTCCGCGCCACTGGCTCGTTAACAAGTTCAAAATCCTGGCTGCACCAGCAGTCGCTATCTCGTCCGGTATTTCCGTCCCGTCTTGGACTTCGGTTCCGGTAAGCGCTAATTAGGGTGATACGATACTTCCCCCTTAAAGTTGAACTCGTCGTCTTTAAAAGAATGTTACAGTTTATCACGCGCTGGCGTGAAATATTTAGATCACACAATTTAGTTGATTTTAGAACAAAATGTATTATAGCTTTTAAAATTCGATATTGCAAACGCTGCGACTTTAGCTCCCCAGAGCTCAGAAAATAAATTAGCTTCACTGATTTTAGAGCGTAAAAATCACATTTCGAACTGGCGTGGAGTATGCCTCTGAAGGCTCCACAATAATAAGTACTCCGATAAATTCGAGCGTCAAAAATCACACTTCAAACTGGCGTGGAGTATGCCTCTGAAGGCTCCACAAGAATAGTCTTAGATTGGCGTCAAAATCACACTTCAAACTGGCGTGGAGTATACCTCTGAAGGCTCCACAAGAATAGTCTTAGATTAAATTCGAGCGTCAAAATCACATGACAAACTGGCGTGGACTATACCTCTGAAGGCTCCACACAATAGTCTTAGATTAAATTCGAGCGTCAAAATCACATGACAAACTGGCGTGGACTATGCCTCTGAAGGCTCCACAAGAATAGTACTCCGATAAATTCGAGCGTCAAAAATCACACTTCAAACTGGCGTGGAGTATGCCTCTGAAGGCTCCACAAGAATAGTACTCCGATAAATTCGAGCGTCAAAAATCACACTTCAAACTGGCGTGGAGTATGCCTCTGAAGGCTCCACAAGAATAGTTAATTCGAGCGTCAAAATCACACTTCAAACTGGCGTGGACTATGCCTCTGAAGGCTCCACAAGAATAGTTACTCCGATAAATTCGAGCGTCAAAAATCACACTTCAAACTGGCGTGGACTATGCCTCTGAAGGCTCCACAAGAATAGTACTCCGATAAATTCGAGCGTCAAAAATCACACTTCAAACTGGCGTGGAGTATGCCTCTGAAGGCCCCACAAGAATAGACTTAGATTGGCGTCAAAATCACACCTCAAACTGGCGTGGAGTATGCCTCTGAAGGCTCCACACAATAAGTACTTAGATTGGCGTCAGGCCAGACTATTTATGAGAAACTGACAAGGGCGGAGGAGTGGGGCAGAGTCGGATAAAAACTTCCAGAGTTTTTGTCTCACAAAGATGGCGCTAGTGTCATTCTTCTCCAAATAAATCCAACGTCTCAAATTACTCGAGCGGAGATTAATCCGTTCGGCGGTTCCTTAGATACACACTTCCGCGCGCTTTTTACTACTGACGCCGTCCACCTCGTGGTCACAGCTTGGTCTCTTGGGATTGGCTGATTCAATCGTATGTTCGTTGAGAGGACCTCGTGATTCTTCCTTTATGTCTCCAATTTTGGTACAGTAGTTGCACAATTTGGCCTTGAACTCGACTAATTCTGGCCGTCCCCCAGGAATAGCTACCAACTCAGCTTCTGTTGCAATCATTACGAAATGCTGGCCTCCCTAATATCCAAGTCGACTTCCTTATGTGCTGCCTGGGCCGTAGTAATAATAATAATAAATATGAATACTTATTTATCGAAGATCAATAAGGGTTCATTTATCCTCAGCAAGGTTTTGAAATTCGAAACAATTTATTGGTTTGGATTTCAAAAACAAAATCCACTGTAGTAACAACACATCTCTTTAAATCTCACTCAGCTGCTCGAGTGTATGCCCCTCTGACTCAATTAGTGTGCTCCCTTCTCGCTGGAATGTCATTCATATTTTCTCTAGGTCTCCCCCTTCTCCTCACGTAGTTGCCACTCCCGTCGTCTCAGCTGCTCGTTGTTTACAAACAAAGTGCGTACTCACGCGCTCCCCGTGGATTTGAGTGTTTGCTTTCAAAAAAAAAAATTTTTGGCAATACAGATTCTGCACATATCATCTTTCCTAATCATCAAATGGTTCCCTTCTGTAGTACGGTTTCAAATTGGCGCTATTAAAAACAGATTTTGCACCAGTGCTCACTTCTTCTAATCTGTAGGCATTGTTACCCAGATTCTTAATTACCCGGAACGGGCCAATGAATTTTGGACAGAACTTGGCGAAGACTTTGTTCTTAGGGTCGGAGATTGGTGGTCTACGAACCAGCACTAATTCTTGTTCTTGTAACTCTCGGTGAAACTTCTTTCCTCGGTACCGTCTCAGCCTTCGGTCCGCTTGGTTCCTCATGTGCTCTCTCGTTCGCTGGATTCGCAAATCATGCGCTAATAATGGATCCCTTGGGCAAGGAATGATCTTGTCCCAAGTTCTTTCCGGCAATCTGTTGTGGTGTACAATCAGTGGGACTTGACCCGTCGACTCGTGCATAGTAGTGTTCATGCACATCTCAATTTCCCCTACTTTGTCTACCCATTTATTGTGTTCGTTAGGAATCATTACTCTGTAGTATTTAGCGACACAGCGAATTGTTCTTTCGCTCGGATTTCCACAAGGATGACGAATACTTGAAAATATGTGTTTTATTCCTAGGCTCTCCAAACCTTGCCTAAAAACATTGCTTGTGAAATAGGTACCGTGATCTGATAGAATGGATTCCGGCTTCCCAAGCATCGGAATGACTTTGTTCTTAATTCGACTAAGGACTTGTCCTGATGTCGTCTTCTGAATAGGACATAGCACGACCATCTTCGAAAATACATCGACACATACCAAGAGGTGTCGGCATCCACGCTTTCCTTTTACTAAAGGACCAAAGCAATCAATCGCGAGCATCTCGCATGGTTTCTGCGGTAATAGTGGTCTTGGAGGTTGTTTCAGAATAAAGTTGTTCGGCTTTGTGCGCTGACAAGCGTCACACGTTCTAATTACTTCAACAATGGTGAATCTCATCTTGGGCCAAGTAAAGGTCTCCCCTATCGTAGCTTCAGTCTTATCCGTGCCGATATGTGCTAGGCTCTCGTGAACATGCCAAGTTAATCCCCTCTGTAGTGATGCTGGAACTAAGATCCGCAGTTTAGTATGATGCTCATCCACGTACTTATGTAACAAGTTATTCAAGTAGTGAAATCTCGCTTGTTTAGCACTGGCTTCCCGGTACTCCGGTGAATTTGGTTGTAACTCCTTCCTATAGAATTTTATCATCATCATCATCCATGGGTCAGCTTCTTGCTCCTTCCGAATATCCTTCAATCTCGCCAAAAACTCACGAGCCTTAGGTGTCAAGGTAATATTGTGAACTTCCGCTGTTACTTCGTTTCCGTCCTCAGGGTTTCTACTCAAGGCATCTGGTATGACGTTCAATTTCCCAGGACAATGCTCTATTGTAATGTCAAACTGCTGTATGTAGATGGACCAGCGCGTAACTCTCTCACTTGCTATTGTTGTCTTAAATAAAAATGTCAGTGCATGGTGGTCGGTTCTAACAATGATGGAATAACCATAGATCATCTTGCGCCACTGTTGGAGAGAATATAGAATTGCTAGTAGCTCAAGTTCCGTCACTGTGTAGTTCCTCTCATGTTTCCGTAATTTACGACTCGTAACTGCCAAATAGGATTTCTTCTTGGGTTCTTCAGCGTCCTCTTGGTACAGCATAGCACCAATCCCAATTAACGAAGCATCTGCTTGAATGATAAATTGTTTCTCAAAATCCGGATATCCAAGTTTCACACAGTTTTCCAATAAATCCTTCGTTGCTTTAAAAGACCTGTCGCACTCCTCGTTCCAGACCATCGATTCGCTTTCTTCAACATCTCCTGCATAGGCGCTACTGTTTCTGTGTAACCAGGGCAATTTTCTTTGAAGAAACCTGTCACTCCCAAAAATGCTCTAACATGTTTGACTTTGGTAGGTGTGGGAAATTTCTTAATAGCATCAATCTTGGCTGGATTAGGCCGCACGCCCTCGACATCAATTATATGTCCCAAATATAAAATTTCGTTCTGGCAAAAATGTGACTTTTTTAAGTTGATCTTGAAGTTCATGGTTCTCAGGTTGTCCAGCAGTTTATTTAAATTTATCAAGTGTTCTTCCATTGTCTCAGAAGCGATTAATATGTCATCAACATATCTCGTGGTGAAGGTCTTGACCTCCTCAGTCAGATTTCTATCGAGTGCTCTAATGAGTGCACATCCCGCAGTTTTCACGCCAAAGGGCATTCGACACCAGATATAACTTTGATTATCGAATAAAAATCCCGTCAACAGTTGGGATTTTTCTTCAAGTTCAAGATGGTGGAAACTATTCGTCAAATCAACACTTGAGTATATCTTCTTCCCGCGGAAGCCTTTCAAAACATCTTTGATCCTCGGTGCTTGGTCGTGCTCAACTAGCAGTTTGCTATTTAAAACTCGCGCGTCTAGGCATAGCCTAATTGATCCGTTTGGCTTGGTCACAGCCAATATTGCGTTCAGATAAGGAGTTGCAGCTTTCCTTATCATGCCAGAATCTAATAAGTTAGTAATAATGTCCTTCACCTGAGAAAAATGCTTCTCTGGGATCGGGTACAATTTACTTTTAAATGGGGTCCAATCTGTTACCTGCATCGCATATTGAAAATTTAAAACTTTCCCAGGTACGGTGTCAAAAGCTCCTTTATGTAATCTTAAAATTTCTTCCAATCTTCTTCTATCAGATTCCCCTACGATGGCTTCCTTAAGTCGCCCCCGAAGTAGAATTTCGAATTTGGTTCCGCCCATTTCTTCTTCCGCCAAATGCACCCAAAGTTCCTGCGACATATCTCGGCTGTCCATTTCTAGCACTGCTGTCTGGTTGACTTGCTCTCCCCTCAAGATCTTATCTCCGGCCTCATTAGTGCATTCCTCAACAACCCAAGTATTGGCCTCTCTCTCCAGCGGATTCTCTTCCATATTTAAACCCACATGATCCAATCCTTCTACTTGTTTGAAGCTTACAGTGTTGTTATGTAAATCAATTACAGCATGAAAATCGCAGATGAAGTTGGCTCCTAAAATTATATTGTAGTTCATCTTTGGAATAACAATGAATGTTTGTGAAAAAGTATGGTTCAATATTTCCAGATCTAGAAATGCTTGCTGTTTACAATTCATAGTTTTGTCAGGAATGACACCTCTGACTTTCATTAGCGGTACCGGCATAATAGGAACAGTCTGTTTTCTTGCTATTTCTTTTATCAAAATTTCAGTGACTAAGCTCACCTGGCTACCTGTATCAATCAAACATCTCACCCTCATACCTCCAATATGCGCGTAAATAGTTGGTAGCTGTCTGATAACATTTTCACGGTTCTTCACCACTTCCTCCAGGCAGTCGTCTGGGAATGCTACCCACTCTTCTATATTGGCCACTATCATCTCTTCTTGCTCCCTGGCGATCTCCGTTTTTAGCCTGTCTCCTTTCAGTTCATTTGGTTTTTTTTTTAAATCCCGGGCCCCATTAGATGTGTTTCGCCGGTTATCATTCTGTCGCTCCTGTTGCCTCAGTAAACTCTCTGCCCCCTCTCCTTGATGGTTATCTGGGCTGTCTGTTCGCCATGGCACGCCCCCACTTCTCCTTCTCCGCTTCTTCATTACTTAATTGATCCAAGTATTTACGGGATTCAATATATCGTTCGTCCCAGTTATTCCTATAATCTCCTCTGTTTTCTTGGCGATAGTCCCTGCCGTTACTCCATCTACCATCTCCATTTCTTTGGTAAGGTCTACCTTGTCTCTGGTCTCCCCTCCAATTCGTGTATTCCCGCTGGTACGTCCACTGATTATTTTGATTTTGGTTATTCTGATGATATCTCCCGCGGTTATTCCGATAATTCTGATTGTTGTTATGGAACTGGTTTCGGCCGTCAAAATCTTGTCTTCTTGGCGTGAACTGTGTCCCTGTGGACTGTGTCTTACTTTGGTTCCCCTGGCCGTGGTTATTTTGGAGTCCCTGAACTACCTCTGCCGTGTTGACACATTCCAAATTCCTTCTTCCTGTCTGTGGGCTTACCATACTCGTCTCATCTAAGTGTCTGAGTAATTCTTCGGCTTGGACTGCGGTCTGAATATTTCCTGCGACTAATAATTGTTGGATATGCATTGGGAGTTGTTTTCCGATGGTTAGAACCATATTCGGCTCGCTAGGCGGGTCATCAAAATCCCTGAATTTTACCAATTGCTGACTAAAGAATTCTGAAAAACGGGTTGGATGTGTACTATGGTATTTGCGCGTGTACAGGTCCATTCTTAACCCCTGCTGTAACGAAGGACTCCAAAACTTCTTCAAAAACGCCTCGCGGAATTGAGCCATGTCTGTAAACGTGTACTTGAAACTTAAAAACCAGGTCAGGCTAGGTCCTTCTAAAAATTTCTCCACCAGTCTTAATTGTTTCTCCGGGCCGATGTGTTGGTCATTAAAGTAATCAGTTAATTGCCGTAGAAATGCTTTGGGAGTGGTTCCTGAATGTTCTTTAAACTTATCGGGCTTAAAATCATTACCCCGAATGACTTGGATGACTTGGGCTGGTGCCAAGTTCGGTTGCGGAGTTGAAGTCTCCCCCCTGTACTGCTGGAATGCATTAGTCGTTAGTCTGGGACTTTGACCCCGACTCGTGTCCTCAGCCAACTTCGAACCTGCCGGACTTCCAATACTTGTTTGCTTTTCCGGAATATTTTCGTTTGAAAATAATGTCGCATTCTCTAACGATCTAATCTCGTTTTTTATGATTAATTCTGAGTGTTCCTGTAATTTCGACTTCATATTTTCCTCCAGTGCCTGCATTCGCTTTAAAACTGCCAGCCTGTCTTCCTTATTCGCATGAGCCTGCTGGTCCCAATCTCGCCGGATCCTACTTTTTAAGCTATTTATTTTCTCCTCGTTCCTCCCCTGATTTTACTCTAGCTCTTCACGTATCCGTTCCTGCGTTTTTACTAGTTGTTCCCCCACCTCTTCTCTTATAACCTCTTGCGTTTTCATTAGCTGACCTTCCAAATTATCCTGAGTTTTGACGAGCTGCTCCCCTACTTCTTGTCTTATGACCTCTTGTGTGTTTATTAGCTGGCCTTCCATCTCTTTTCTTATGATCTCTTGTGTTCTGCCTAATTGCTCCTCTAAATTTTCCCGCAAGTGTATCCGCTCGGTTTCAGCCTTAACTTCGACTTTATCTATTTCCTTTATTAATTCCAGCACGTTGTTATCTACCGAATTAATTTGCTGCTGTAGTTTCTCTTGGGTTTTCTTCACTCCCGCGGTGTTACTGACACATGCTGCCTCTATCTGCTTGAGTTTATCTGCCACCATCTCGTCAAATTGTACTAATTTGTTATCAAATTTCGCCTCCAATTTCTTCATTTCGCCTAACTGTTTGATGTTGTTTTCCGCAACCTCGCCTGCCAGTTTCTCTACTTTTTGAACGCTCTGATTAATATCATTTGTGATTTTTCCTAACTGTTCGGTTTGTGTTACCGCCTGTTGTGACAATTTGTGGTTTAGTTCATTGAATTGTTTGTCAGTGTCTAATTTCTGGACTTCTAACTGGACCGAAATGTTACCGCTCATATCAAGTAATTGTTTTTCACTATGCTCACGCTGAGCTTCTAATTGTTCTTTTAATTGTTCTTCCGTCTTTACGGACATCTGCACTAATTGTTCTTCCGTTTTCGCGGACATTTGTTCTAATTGTTTTTCACTATGCTCACGCTGAGCTTCTAATTGTTCTTTTAATTGTTCTTCCGTCTTTACGGACATTTGGATCGACATCTGTTCTAATTGTTCCTCCGTTTTCGCGGACATTTGGATCGACATCTGTTCTAACAATGCCTTAATTTCATCAACAATCGCCATTTCACACACACAAATATATTCAGAGAAAAACAGGGTTATGGGCTAAGGTTTCAGCCCTATACGCACATACATGTCACACATTTAAATATTACTGGCTCTAATTTAATGAAAATTTCAGTAACAAAATTTACTGAATACAATGACACTTATTCCCAAACAACAAAATAACCCCTAGTGATCTGCTTTTAAATTCCTAACCAACAAAATTTACGAAACACCAATTAACCGAAGTCAATTAAATGTCAAATATAAGGCAACATCTTCCTGCTTTGACTGAGTTCATCAATAATGCAAATTTCTAATTTTAATGTGGGCGCCAGAACAAGTTTATAACAAATACCAAATCAAATTCTAACCTTGTTCAATATTTCTAACTTTAGGAACTCAGTGATTTTACTAATGCACATGGCGGTACAACATCGCCTCCATTTACTGAGTTTACATGTCCGCTTGACCTGGCATCATTTCTCAACGAAATAAATATGAGATCAGCGAAGCAACAACAACAACAATCCCCACTTGGGCAGCCATTTTTGTTTTATGAACCCTTGCAAAGAAGCATATGAGACTCAGATTCGGGGCGTAACAGGTCATATTCGTAGGTTGCTGTCAGGGCGCTTCATTAACTTGCAGGGTAACATATAACAAAATAACATGCAGGAAAGAGTGAAGCCAGGGTTAAAACAACTGAATTTAATAACAAATCACCATATTTACACATAAACAATTAACAACAAAACTCCCAACTGACTCCGGCTTAATAAAAATGCCAAAAAATAGGCGATATCTCTGGAGAGATTAATTACCTGGACCAAGTGTCCTTAAATAAAAGATACAAAAAGTGACCATATAAGTGCGTACGCCGTTCTACATGCATCACGATGTGTACTTTGAATGCGTGATTCGTTATCATCCAGAATGACCCTTCAAACAACGAATCCGCATTTCCTAGAGCTAGACCGACACAAGGGAACACAACTACAATACATTAAATTAAACCGACACTTCCTAAATCTACTATAAACAAACACAAAATTTCCGGGTGAAATTGGACTTGAATTGCCGTAGCAACATTTACTGCCTAAAAATCTTAGGACTTCTCACACAAATCAACACAAGTACATTAACACGTGACCAATAGAAAAATACTCAAATGACCGCTGTCAAAATTTACAAATACTCTACCACTACACCACACGGGTGTGACAAACAAAATTACATGAAATCGAGTCATCAACAAAGCAATAGGCAAACAGCCAACATTTACGTTAATCACAATATTCTTATCCATACAAGGTACAACAATCCGTTACACACATGGCGAACTCCCCAATTAATTATGGCTTAAAAATTAGCCATCACAATGAACAGGTTTGCTGCATGAAAGCTTACAGGGTTCAGTCGGATAAAAAGGACTGCCTATCAAAATAAGTCACAGGCAAAACGGGCGGTTTGTGGAACTCTGCATGTCTGTCAACCCACGTGTCAATAACCTCGACCTCCCAGAGCATGGGGTCGAACCTCGAAGAAATGTGCCCCAAAGCACAATAATACATGTGTGTCAGAAAACATATGGACAAGAATCAGCAGTCTCCCACGAGCACTCTGTCTTTCCATCTAAAATACAACAGCAGCAAAAATATATAAGGGCGGTAGGACAACTACCCCCTCCTCACGTAGAATCAACACACACTAGACACATCAACACACACTTAATCACACGTATGGGTTGTGACAGACCCTGAAATAAAAGACACAAATAATATCCACATGCTGGCGCCATCGTTCTATGCCGTGACTAGTCACCTGAAAAGGACTCAAGAAAAATCTATCAAATTAGAACGAAGGTGTTCTACAATTACTTTTAAGTTGGTGCACTCGGCTACCCTAACATGAATAATAACCTGTTCAGCAAAATGTTTTACAATCATTTCCTCCCATTCCTATTTCAAATATTAACGTTAATAAAGCACCATTTATCGAATGTAACGGGTTCCGCAATTGCAAGGATAAAAATCACGCACGCACGCCGCGTACATTACACATGACTCAAGAAAAAAAATCAAAATATCAACAAACACATTGGCCACGCGCCAACGGACATTTAAACATATAGTGTCGGTACAAGAAAAACAGCTATAAAACAACAAAGAAAAACATGACTATTTACAAAGTTCCCCGGCCAAATCTAACTACATAATTGAAATAATCCAATTTTAGTACATCACCGCTTCTGCATGTAGGACTAAGGACATCCTCCTCAACCCATTGCCCTATGGACAATTTAGCACTCCATAGTAGTCGTCTGCGTTGATTTCTTGAAGCTCATCCCAACTTCAAACCACGTGCTGATCATCTTGGTCTCGACTCCTTGGCAGAAAAGTTCAATGTTAAATATGTGCCAATCTACAATCGCTTGCAGGCTACTCAGTTCACCCACAATTGTCCTACTGCGATTAATAGCGAAGACTGGCCCTAATTATATCGCACATACGCACTATAAAAACACATACAATACACACAATTTATACATAAAATATACATCTCGAGTCCGCGCCACTGGCTCGTTAACAAGTTCAAAATCCTGGCTGCACCAGCAGTCGCTATCTCGTCCGGTATTTCCGTCCCGTCTTGGACTTCGGTTCCGGTAAGCGCTAATTAGGGTGATACGATACTTCCCCCTTAAAGTTGAACTCGTCGTCTTTAAAAGAATGTTACAGTTTATCACGCGCTGGCGTGAAATATTTAGATCACACAATTTAGTTGATTTTAGAACAAAATGTATTATAGCTTTTAAAATTCGATATTGCAAACGCTGCGACTTTAGCTCCCCAGAGCTCAGAAAATAAATTAGCTTCACTGATTTTAGAGCGTAAAAATCACATTTCGAACTGGCGTGGAGTATGCCTCTGAAGGCTCCACAATAATAAGTACTCCGATAAATTCGAGCGTCAAAAATCACACTTCAAACTGGCGTGGAGTATGTCTCTGAAGGCTCCACAAGAATAGTCTTAGATTGGCGTCAAAATCACACTTCAAACTGGCGTGGAGTATACCTCTGAAGGCTCCACAAGAATAGTCTTAGATTAAATTCGAGCGTCAAAATCACATGACAAACTGGCGTGGACTATACCTCTGAAGGCTCCACACAATAGTCTTAGATTAAATTCGAGCGTCAAAATCACATGACAAACTGGCGTGGACTATGCCTCTGAAGGCTCCACAAGAATAGTACTCCGATAAATTCGAGCGTCAAAAATCACACTTCAAACTGGCGTGGAGTATGCCTCTGAAGGCTCCACAAGAATAGTACTCCGATAAATTCGAGCGTCAAAAATCACACTTCAAACTGGCGTGGAGTATGCCTCTGAAGGCTCCACAAGAATAGTTAATTCGAGCGTCAAAATCACACTTCAAACTGGCGTGGACTATGCCTCTGAAGGCTCCACAAGAATAGTTACTCCGATAAATTCGAGCGTCAAAAATCACACTTCAAACTGGCGTGGACTATGCCTCTGAAGGCTCCACAAGAATAGTACTCCGATAAATTCGAGCGTCAAAAATCACACTTCAAACTGGCGTGGAGTATGCCTCTGAAGGCCCCACAAGAATAGACTTAGATTGGCGTCAAAATCACACCTCAAACTGGCGTGGAGTATGCCTCTGAAGGCTCCACACAATAAGTACTTAGATTGGCGTCAGGCCAGACTATTTATGAGAAACTGACAAGGGCGGAGGAGTGGGGCAGAGTCGGATAAAAACTTCCAGAGTTTTTGTCTCACAAAGATGGGGCTAGTGTCATTCTTCTCCAAATAAATCCAACGTCTCAAATTACTCGAGCGGAGATTAATCCGTTCGGCGGTTCCTTAGATACACACTTCCGCGCGCTTTTTACTACTGACGCCGTCCACCTCGTGGTCACAGCTTGGTCTCTTGCGATTGGCTGATTCAATCGTATGTTCGTTGAGAGGACCTCGTGATTCTTCCTTTATGTCTCCAATTTTGGTACAGTAGTTGCACAATTTGGCCTTGAACTCGACTAATTCTGGCCGTCCCCCAGGAATAGCTACCAACTCAGCTTCTGTTGCAATCATTACGAAATGCTGGCCTCCCTAATATCCAAGTCGACTTCCTTATGTGCTGCCTGGGCCGTAGTAATAATAATAATAAATATGAATACTTATTTATCGAAGATCAATAAGGGTTCAGTATAGTCAACTCTGACTAATGCTGATCGAGATTGAACACTTACCACTTTTAATCAACTTTTACTGAAAAGGTCAGTAAGAGTCGACTTTAACCTAGGGAGAGTCAACTCTTACTGGAGAATCGACTTCCCCTGTAACATATATATAGATTACCATGCTACGTACTGTCGATTCCCGATAAGGTAATAATAAAAGGCTGTACTGTACCTCAATGTTACAATGTCTGAAGTTTCCTATTCTTGCTGCTATGCCCACTGCCGTCATTGACGTGCTCGGAAAAATTATTTAAGACTATTCTTACGAACTTAAAGACTGCCTTTGATAATAAATTCTTCACTTTTTGTCCACAGATGCACTCATCATAGTCACAATAGGCCTCCAAGCTTAATATACACAGCCTTATAATAATTTTCCACTGGTCACTTAATTTCATTTCATTAGAAATCTACCTAAAGGCACATGCCAACTGAGTCAAGTTCATAATGTACTGGAATATAGAGGCCACATGAAGATATATACCAAAACTAAATTACTAGGCACTGAAAGTCCACCTCTCTGTAGTGATCAACACGTTGTGTTATAACCAGTTATTTTAATAGTGGTGCCATAATTTGACTTACAGCCAGGCACACAACACTTCCTAGGCATCTGAAGTAGTTTAATGAAACATTAGTGAAGAATTTGTTGGATAAATTCATTAGCAGGTATTGGTTACACATGCAACTTAATACGGGAAATACTCACTTCTACAACTTTCAGCAGGTCTGATTTACCACGAGAAATTTCACGGGGGTTGAAATAGTTAGTACGAACTGCTTTTAGGTGCTATCTTATCGAAATAAACGATATTTATGAATAAAACTTAGCATATGGTCTTACGTGTTTATAGAACTTAAGGACTCTACCCAGTGTTGCCGATTCTACCAACAGCTTGAGAATTATAGACTGCGATGATTATATCATTCCCAGTCCTGGAAGTTTGGCTATGCTGATGACTGGGTGTTAGCAATTCAGCACACACAAATCGAGGTCATTGAAGACATATTAATGAAGGACTTAAGTGCAATGATTCAATACTTCCGTAAATGGGGTCTTCAACCAAACCCGAACAAAAGTGAATCCACGTGCTTTCATCTGTGCAACATCCTAGCCAACCGTGAACTAAACATATATTTTGAAGGTAAACGTCTGTTCCATAACAAATACCCAAAGTACCTTGGAGTTACACTTGACAGAACGCTGTCATTTAAACAGCATCTAACAAAGACTTCAGCCAAACTGAGATCATGAAATAACATCCTACAACAACTGTGTGGTACAACATGGGGTTCCACTGCTTTTACCCTTCGTTCAACTGCCCTAGGTCTTGTATACTCAGCAGCAGAATATTGCAGCCCTGTTTGGTTAAACAGTAGCCACACGAAGCTAGTAGATGTACAGCTAAATCAAACTATGCGGATTATTACTGGTACAATCAGGTCCACACCTGTTTTCTGGCTACCTGTCCTGAGCCGTATTCTACCTCCTACGCTAAGAAGAAAGAATATCCTCCTGAGAGAATATAACAAAATCAGCAACAACCAACAATTGCAAATCCATGAGGACATACCTGCCATCCAAATCAACAGACTCCGCTCCAGACATCCTGCAATCAGAACAGCAATCAACCTGGCAAACCATAACTTCAATCTTCATGAAGCCTGGGCACAAGAATGGCATAATAACACCCCACCAGAGCTACATAGTTTTCTCCAAAGCAACAGCAAATCATGGGAACTTGATTTGCCCCGTAGGACATGTGCACTCTGAATAGGATACGTACCAACCATGGGAGATGTGGTGACCTTTCTCACAAATGGGGAAAGATTGCCTCCCCTGAGTGTTCATGTGGATACCCGCGTCAGATAATCAGAAATACAGTCGAAGAGTGCCCTCAGAAGTTGTTTTGTGGTAACCGATTGGACTTTTTGCATGCTACAGCAAATGCGATTGACTATGTTAATAATATATCTGTAAATTTGTAAATCCTGTATATATTTTTCTTGTCTTCCAAAAGTGATGTGTAAATGCCATACGATTAATAATAATGGCTTTTTCATGACAAACGTAAGATGATGATTGAGCTAATTACATTCAAATTATGTCTTTAAGCATGATAAGCACTCCGAACTGAAAAGGGTTGCAATTCAGGCTGTTGGTTGGTTCATTAGTTTAGGGGCTGCGACAACGCGGTCATGTAGCCCCGTGTACTTTGGGTCTGTGTAAAATCTATCTGATAACCGGTGTTAATTGTGATGACTGTATCAGTGTGTGTTTTATGTTTTTAATTCAAGTAAGGACTGCAAACGATAATTTCAAGTAGTTCCTACTTTCGCTACCAAATGCTACCATCCACGACACCTAGCTGTGAACTTGTCTACTACTAGATGCCATCGCAACCAGTGCTTGGTGACGAACGTTGGAACTTAAGAGCATTAATCAAACCTAACCTACAAATTTAGCTTCACACACGTTTAGTTAGTGGAAGTTTCTTTTTTTTTTTTACATTACATAAATCTATGACATGGGCCCGCCGGCTTTACTTCCCCTCCGAAGCCTAACGACTTTCTCCTCAAATGTCTAAATGTGTTTCATTAATACTTAATGCTTTATCTAATTAAAACTATTATTGTAAAGCCAGTAGGTTCGGATAACAAACGTGCGGATGCGGGGCGGGTGGATAACAGTCTTGCGGATGCGGGGCGGACAAGGATAATGTTTTGCTCATCCGCGCAGGGCTCTATGGTCAACTCTTGTATTCTTCCGACCCCTACGGTATTAGAGTATGCGAGAAATAGGGCGTCTTTCATTTTGCTGCCTTAATTGGCGATTTTATTTCCTTATTCCCTCATTGTTATTAGAGAAGACCCGTTCTTAGTTGCATCTACCTAGTTCCTATCTACATCGCCCCGTGATTGATTAGATGATGACACAATATAGATAGGTTTGAAACCATTTTCCAGTTTTGCCATATTGGCAATATCAATTGATTACATAATGCTACTTTCTACTTATTTTCATCAGAAAAGTGCTTGCCACGGTGGGTGAGTGGTTATTGTGTCGGACTACCAATCCCAAGCTAGCAGGTTCGCTCCTGGCCGTGGTAAGAGATTTTTAAAGGCGATAAAAATCACGTTACGCATGCCATAAGTTGTTGGCATGTAAAAAAACCATTTGAATTCAGTAAGCCGATTTCATTATGGCAAAATTAATTTCGGAATTTTCCGCCAACACAAAACGTTCCTCCTTTCTGTACTAGATATATAACCTCCTTGACCTTCATAGCGCTCCAAGGAGCAATAAAATTCGACATTTAAGCTGTCCTCTGGGTGTCAATTAACAAAGCTTGCACCCGGCACCCGAGGCAATGCGATATTATTATTATTATTATTATCAGAAAAGTAGGTAGAAAGCATAGCCTAACGCCATACAGTGTGTATACGTGCTTATTTGCTGTGCCAGACCTCACAGAGAAAGGGGAAATGTGATAGAACTCCGTGGCGTATCTAGGGGGGCGATTAGGGAGATCGATTCCCAAAAATAGCCAAATAATTAACATAAGAAGGCGTTGAGTACAGGTGCCAAGCTTAGGCACTATTGCACGGTACACCAGAAGGGCTGTAAACTTTGGAGACTGACTTTGTGTAGGTCAAGGATAAGTCGATAAATTATTATAACGAGGACGAAGGATATTACGGAAGATTTTAAGCAACAGAAGGGTTGATGGCCAGGTACGATTGAGATCCAATGAAGAACGAATCACCAAGATAGAACCAATAATGTCGTCCATCAAAAAGAAAAGATTGCTGTTCTACGATCACATCGTCCGTATGACTGATGTCCGACTGATAATCTGGAAAATCTGGAGTTTCACAAAGCCAAAGGGAACCAACTGGAGATGGTAGAAAAACTGTTCATTTTCGAGCTATTTTACTACTTAGAGAGCGACTTCGGTGGCGTAGTCGGTAGCATGTTGAGCTTCTATGCCCAAGATAGCGGGTTCAAACCCGGCCGAAGCCGTCGGATTTTTAAGAGCGTTAATAATCCCTCAGTATGGCTTCCTTCGGAAGGGAAGTAAAGCCGGCGCTCCCATGTCATAGATTTATGGCATGTTAAAGATCCTTCCACTAATTACACCTGTGTGAAGCTAAATTGGATAGGTTAAGAATGTAAACAACGTTCTTAGGTTTCTACGTTCGTTGCCAAGAGGTGGCGTCTAGTAGTTAAGTTCTGAACTTGGCCTAGTTGTCGTTGACGGTGGCGCTTGGCGGCAAAAGTAGGAACTATTTGAAAAATTCTAAGTTGCAGTCTGTACTTAAATTAAAAAACAGATAACACACACTAATACAGTCATCACAATTAACACCGGTTATCAGACTGATTCTACACACACCCAAAGTACACGGGGCTACATGACCGCGTTGTCGCAGCCCCTAAACCAACCAACCAACCAACCTTACTACTTAGAAGATTCCAGAGAAAATGGCATTACAGAAGAATTAGTTTAACTTGTGGGTTATCTGTTGATTTGAAATTTTAATATTTGTAGTCCGTATCAGGGGCGGCTGGCTCTAACGGGCCAGTGGGCCCGGGCCCTCCTTACCATGAACCTACATTATTAATTCATTTTTAAGCCTTAACGCTCGAAATACTGGCCGAGTTGTGCGCTCCTCACTATAAAAATGCACCAGCATGTTCGAATAACGCGCCACATATCTTGTCACGTAATTCGCCTTGCTACTGGCTGCTTGGGGCCCAGGCCTTACTGGGCCCAAGACTCCATTCAACTACGAACAAGGACAGGTATATTGCGCGTGCGCGCAGTGACAAGGAATAATAACAAATGGAGCAGTTGAATGGGCTCTGGAGAGAACACAGATTACCTACTTGGAATGCTGAACTGCTACGTTTGCCTCGAACTTACATCATCTATGGCCGTACCCTGCCCCTTACCTTGGCCCCTTACCGCCCCTTTCTGCCGATGCTGTTTGAAATGATTCGCAAGACGACCACTAGATAGCAGCAGTTATCGGAGGCAAACAGGACACCACTCTGTTGTCATTAGTTCCAAGGTTACGCAAAGAGGTCTCTTTAGGAATTCTGTGACGAGCGTTACCAATTAAATAATTTTGTTTTTCACCTAGGCCTAGAGTTTTTGACAAATGTCTTAGTGATAGGCTATTATACATTTGGAATTAAATAGCGATTTAGAGGGATATTTAAATTATATTAAATGTAGAACATAACATTTTCCCTAATGAGACAAAATTTAATGGTTATTGACAAACACCTAGCGTGCTAGCGAGTAGCGATGCTGTGTATGTTGAATTTGGTAACATTGTCCACAGACATTTGTGACGATAAGCGTTGAAATAGGAGTACATTAAGCAATGAATACGGTGGATTATTTAATAAAAGTGTCCATTTCTTCTCATTCACTCGAAGATAAAATAAAGATTAAGGAATTAGGGAGACCGACGCCAGTTCTGAAAGTAGAACAATTGTGCAAAGATAAACGGCGGGAGAGAGTGAGGAAGTTCAGTCCTGAAACGTACAACAAAAATGATTGGCTATGTGGTTGTGAAGTTAGAGATTCGTTCTTTTGCTTTCCATGTTTGTTATTTGGAGGGGAATCCTCTTGGACTAAAAATGGTGTGACAGATTTGAAACATTTAGTGGACAAATTACGAAAACACGAGTGTTCTGCCGACCATAAGGACAACGTTATGAATCTTGCTGTGCTTGGGAAAGCAAACATTTTAAATCAACTGAGCACTGCTTACAGGCTTCAAGTTCAGCTTCACGATGAAAAGGTATGAGAGAACAGATATGTGCTATCTCTTCTTATTAACTGTGTCCGATTCTGTGGGGCTTATGAACTTGCTCTCCGTGGGCATGATGAATCAGTGACGTCATCTAACCGTGGAATTTTTCGTGGACTTGTGGATTTTAGTGCAGAGCTTAATGAATCATTGAAGACTCACTTAGAAAAAGCAACTTCCAAAACTGTCCAGAATGAATTACTAGATTGCATGCTTCAAGCATGCCATGACCACATATCTGAAGAGATAAGAAATGCCGATTATGTAGCTATTATAGCAGATGAGACAAGTGACGTTTCCAACACATTTCAAATGGTGCTCCTTTATCGGTACCTCATAAGTGGCAAGATCGTGGAGAGATTTTGGCGTTTTTTGAATCCTCCTGAACATAATGCAGAGTCGCTCACCTCTTGTAGTTTGAAGGAAATTGACATTCATTTAAAGGACTCTCCACATAAGCTAATATCTCAGAGCTATGATGGAGCCTCTGTGATGAGTGGTAACGACCGAGGTGTACAAGCCTGAGTTAGAGAACAATATCCTCTTGCATTTTATATTCATTGCCATGCACATAAACGTAACTTAGTAATGTCCAACGCAGCCTCCATCAACCGCAGTGTCCGTATATTTTTTTCGAATCTGTCAGGAATATGCACTTTTTTTCCATTCACCACAAAGAACAAAGATACTGGATGAAGTCGTAGGCCAGCGTCTTCCAAGAGTAGCTCCAACCAGGTGGAATTTTAATTCAAGGGCAGTGAATACAGTTTTCAAACACCGGGTTGATCTAATAGCTTGCATGGAGGAAATTGAAAATCGGAATGAGATCAGGCAACCATCAACTATTTCTCAGGCGAGTGGGCTTAAGAATATCTTGTCTGATGGTACGTTTGTGTTCTGGCTGTCATTTTTCCATAAGATCATGCCACATGTCGACATTTTGTATTGTCAACTCCAGAAGCGATCTATCGACCCAGTGCAAGTACAGGAAGATCTGAAACGTTTCGAAAGACAGGTTCAAATGGTCCGATAAAATGTAGAAGAGGTGCACGTGAACGAAGGAGATGGAGTGAGCAGAAAGAGGAAGCATGAAGACCGTTCACCCAATCGAGTTCGTGAAGCAAAGGAAGTTTGCGATGTCATCATCAGCCAAGCCATGGAACGATTCTCCTTCACTGGGCATCTTAGCGCATCTAACCTGTTCATCGTAGATAAGTTCCGAGATTACAATGCCATTTTCCCTTCAAAAGACTTAAGAATCGCAGTTGAATCCTTCCCGTTTCTGAACGAGAAGCAGCTCAAAACTGAACTTGAACTCATTTATAGGAGAGAGGAATTTAGAGCTGTGTCCGGAGCTATTTCATTCCTGGGGTTCACAATGAACGCGAATCTCGCTAGATTATTTAAAGAAACAGTTAAACTTCTTAAAATACTTGTAACCATGCCAATGTCAATATCGGAAGCAAAGAGATGTTTCTCGACTCTGAAACGCATAAAAACGTTTTTGCGCAACACAATGCTCCAGGATAGATTGTCTGCTTTAGCCATGCTTTCAATTGAACGGAATCTCATAATGGACATTCCTAATTTTAACAACAAAGTTATAGACAAGTTTGTTCAACTGAAAGACAGAAGAAGGGATATTTCATTCCGTGTAGTTTAAGCTTTCAAGCAACAGCTCAACATTAGATTGAACAAGATGTATGTAGATTATTTTTGTGAATAATGAACACCTGTACAGGAACCACGAAATGAGCCCGAGTTCGTATTTAGGACTAACTATGTTACTACTCGACATCAACTTAAGTGAGATTTTTAAAATTTGTAAATAACTAGTGCGGTATTATATGAATAATAATTTGCAGAAGTCTGTTTTCTTGCAGACAAATGTATTTGTACTATCCTTTAATTGACTTAATTTTGAATATGTGTAAGTGTAATGCAATCATGAACTACACAGCACAACAGTGATCATTTTCCATGAACAGTCTCACCTGATTTACGGTATATGACATCAGTGGTACAACTGCAGCAACGTCTGTCAGGAGATAAAAAGGTATAGACATAACCCTTTTCGTAATGTTTACTGGGCATGATAATTTATTTTTTGTTCCCTCCCAAGCTCTAAGACCACCAGCCGCCGCTGGACCGTATAAATATTTTTGGTTTGTTATAGTAATTATTGCTTTATTAATATTAAGCTGTATATTAAGGCTGTATATTGTTTGATTTCCATTAAGAAAGGAGGCAAGGTTTCTCCGAAACTTATGGTTCTAATGTAAATACACGCGGCATTAGTCCCCAAAACATGAATTATTTATAATATTAAGCTGATTTTATATTTAGGTAGATCCATCCATCTCGAAATGTTTAACTAACCAAATTTGTATATTTTACGAGGGGCACTTGACCTCTCTGTTTTCCTCTTTAAAACAATGATCATCATACATAATATAGCTTTGGGGCTATTATATCGAGTGAAACTTTTAAAAACTGACGTTTCGAGACAACTGATTGTCCCTTTATCAAAGTTTGTCAAGAAGGAAAGAAAGAAAGAAAGAAAGAAAGAAAGAAAGAAGGAATGAGTAAAGAATGGCATATAGCCGCCATAGATGAATGGTATAAGATAGGAAGCCATGTCGAAACAAATAGTTACACCATGACCTCCTGAGACCAAGAAGATGTTGGTAATGATACTATAGAAGGCAGTGATGGTTATCCTTTGTGTAAATCATAGCTGCCCTCTATTGTTTCATTACCAACATCTTCTTGGTCTCAGGAGGTCATGGAGTAACTATTTGTTTCGACATGGCTTCCTATCTTATACCATTTATCTAAGGCTGCTCTATGCCATTGTTCACTCACTGTAACAACGACACTAATTTGCAAGTAGACGTGGACTTTCGCTGTGTAAGCAAGAGGACCATTTCTGAATACCAAACACGCCATTTTAAACACTGGCGAACGAATATCCATACACCAAAAGCTAAGCTACGCTTCGTTCTGCCGGAACTATTTTTGTGCGCGCCCTGCTCCAAGCGGACATACGTGGCAACATGTGAACATTTGACAATCGTAATTCACTCTGACGTCACTCAGTAATTTTCCATGGCCAACGAGAAATACTGGCCCTGGTGCGCTTTGGTGACGTCAGCAGTGTAGTGCTGTTGCACCTCTTCCGGCAGGGTTATGTATGACGGGAACATAAACCTTACTGTCTACAAGATGCTGAAATCACAGAATACTTAACCCATATCATATCAGAAAAAACGCTGTAAAAAGCATTGACCCAACACAACCATGGCTTCTGGCAAAACATACATGGTAATTACAACTCAAGTCTTACACTGATCAATCTTATGAAGTCCAATACTTAACCACAATTTACTTATTTATTCATTACTCTAAGTAGAACCAGTACATCACTTATTTTTAATCATTGTAGTTGATCACAAGGTAATACGTTTCAGGAGTATGTTATCTTTCCCTGGCAGTTGCTTGTTAATTATGTGGAATTACCTGACAGTTACAAAGCGTCCAGGAAGGTTATGAAAAGCTATGAATAGTGACGGACAATGTGATGATGATGATGATAATTGTTGTTTTAAGGGGCCTAATATCAAGGTTATCGGCCCCGCCGGACAATGTATTCATGTATAACTCTTATAGTTGAACGATATATATATAAATGTATCAAACGTTTTTTGTAATAGAAATATATTCACGAACATAATATTCTATGGTCTTCGTCTTACTGCCGATGTGATAGTCTTCTTGTCTTCATCATTGAATCTGTATAAATGCTGGTATTCATTTACCACTTGTCTTCATAGAAGGTATTGATATGAGTCGTTAGTCGGTGGCGAGTGTATTCCGCAGATCTCTTCTATAAACGTATTAATTTCTGTTCCGCCCCTTAAAACAACAATAACTAAGTAATACTTTCACTGCAAGTTTCTTTTATCTGATTATACTCATGTCACTGCTCATGTCCACATCAGTTACTCACAACGAAGGTCACAGGCTCTACAACTCAACTTACTGCACTCGTTGCAGCTATTAAAGACACAACGAACCCTTGAATCCTAGTTCGCGTGGATTTTTTTAACGAGTAACTTCAACATGTAAATAGGTTATCTATAGCTGGCGTAGTTTTGTAAACCTATACAGTATAATTTATCGTGCTTGAAAACACACGGAACATCTAAACTGGGTCCATTTCAAGATATAAAAAAAAGCATTTCTGCTGCTTATGAATTGATCTCGACTTAAACGTACAAGCACCATCAAACACTACATTGTCTACGCCACAAAAGGATTAGGTTTACGCGCCATGGCCTGTCTCTCTTGTTGGCAGTGGCGTAGCGTGAACTTTTGAGTTGGGGACGCCAAAGTTTATAACGACAGTTAAACTATGGAACAAATCATAAAGCTAATATGTAAGATACTGTCACATACCTCACACAGTCTTGTACATCACCTCCATTCGTCTTTTCTTCTTTTCTGCGAAAATGTCTATGATATGTTCAAGAAATGCGGGCTCTGATGAAAGCTCACCTAATAACTGTTTTTCAATATCCAGTGAATTTAAACACGACAAGCGACTATTGCTCATAGAATTTCTAAGGTAGGTTTTAATTATTTTCAGCGTGCTCATGCTGCGTTCACTACTAGCTGTAGTAGTTGGAATAGTCAGTACTAAGTTTAGTGGTTTAGTTACTTCCTGATAGATGGAGTCAAGACCGTTTGTAACAAAATATTTTAAAATATCTTTTGAAGCTAAATGCTTTGTCTGATCTGCATAAACAATGTGAAGTTCAATTAGTAATTGGTTAACATTAAAAAATGTATACTGTTCTACCAAAATATCTAATTTGCTCTGGGGAAATGTTTCGGTATATTCTTTAAACTTCTTTTTTTGTACTAACTCAATAAAATTTAGATGAGTAAGATCATCAAACCTACTTTTCATTTGAGCTGTAAGTGAATCTACTATTTCAAAAGTCAGCACTCTCAAAGTGTTCTTTTTCTTGCCATCATACATTACGTTTTCATTCAACTGGATGCTTTTTTTAACGCATCTGTCAGTGAAATCTTCATTTCTTAAGTTTTCTATGCTTACGATACTCACTGTCGATGATTGTAACAATTTGAAAAGATGATCAGTGTAAATGAAACAAGCTTCGAATACACATAGCAAATATACAAAGGTTGGGTCATCCATATGTCTTTTGAGACCAATGGCGCAGTTCACAGAGTCGTCGCCCCATTCACTATTTTCATCATCAATAATTTCATTAAAAAAAACGTACAATCCTTGGAAATGTTTCTTAATGGTGAAAACTGCCTTCGAACGAAAAGCTTTTGGAAGCTTAAATCCTCTTTCGGTCAAAAAACCGTCCTTTTGGAAGGAGACTTGCTGAAAAACTGCGAAAATCAGTCAAGGCACAGACAAACAAACGAACCTGTTTTATTGTTTTTGAGCCATACCGAAGTACCAAATTTAATTGGTGGGCGTAACAATGGACGAAAAGAGCATATGGGCAAAACTGTTTCACTAGCTTTTGAACTCCTCCTTATCTGCCTGTCACTACAGCTGTGCCATCGTATGTCTGGCTTACGACTTTTTCTCCATTTACTTCTCAGTCAGGTAAAACTTTGTGCACGACTTCTGACAATCACGCAGCTGTTTTATATTTGGAAACGTCATAAAAGCCGACGAATCTCTCCTCTATTCTATCATCCACACAATATCCAAATATTATACTCATCTGGCTCTTACACGACACGTCTAATGTCTCATCCGCATGTATGGAGAGAAAGGGTGCTTCATTTATTTCTGATTTGATTTTTCCATTTAATGCAATTGTTGTAACTTCTATCAAGTCATTTTGAATGTCTGGAGATGTTCCTTTTAATAATGATGATGACTGTAAATGGTCTCTTACTATCGATTCATTTTGAGCGAGCAGATTCAACAATTGCAAATAATTCCCCTTGTTAATAGAAATTTCATCTTCTCTATGCCCACGGAAGGCTAGTTCTTGTGTACTGAGAAATACTACAGATTGAATGAGTCGTCGCAAAAACTGCATGTTTGAAGACACGATCTAATTATGTTTACTGCTTGTAATCGAGCAGCTTCAGATAATGCATGCTCAATGCGAGTTTTACCTAGCAGAAGAAATGCTTCACAATGTAACAAGTGGTGTTTTGAAGACTGGTGTTTAGCAGCCTTTTTAATTAAATTACTCAGGTCCGAAATTCCTTCTGTGCACCATTCAGTGTCTTTCGCCCCAAACGTAACAAAACTTTTTTTTTCTTCAACACATCCAGTTAGTCGGGAAAGCCTGTCATACCAAAAAAGCTGAAAACTCCCTGTGCGATTTTTACCGACTTCTTTAATTGATAAATTTGGCTTTGGTCTTTATGTTTTTAGTTCACATCGCTGTTCATATGATAAAGTGCTCAAAGGAGTTGTCTTTAAAAATTAATAACATTAGAGTCAGGTGAACTTACTTCAGTCATATTGGTAGCATTAATCACACACACGCACAATTAAAAGAAACTACACTTTTACAGTTCGAACTAGCACTAGCGCCAGAGCCGTATTTCTAAATAGGCTAAGTAGGCTGCAGCCTAGAGCGGCAAATTTTCAGGGGCGGCAGTTTGGCAATTCATTCAAAAGCTAAAATGAAGTATTTCAGACGTTGATGATATTTTCCGTACGAATTTAAGAATATATGTAACTTAAAACTATGGTTTAGTCCTTCTACAGTTTTTCTTGCCTTAGAAGAGTTAAGAACTATCTGTGAACTAGTATTTCTGAAATACGGTTAAACTCACTTTCATTACGGTACTTTGTATTGAGGCAAATACAACAAAAACGCTTTCATATGAGGACATTATTAACGAGTTTGGCATTATGAAATCTCGCTAGAAAGCTATGTAAATTTGAACATCAAGATTACGTGGGGTGAATTGTTTTAGAGAAGTTGGTATATTTTTAAACAAATAAACCAGTAATTAACTACATTTTGTGTAATTTCATTTCACCATGTAGGACAACTTTATTCAAATCGAACACAGTTCTTCAATTATGCAAAAGATAGTCATTAGCATTAAAACATAAAAATATGAGTAAAATAGTGATCACTGGTCTCCAAGAACAAATTAATTAATTAAGTTCGAAACCCATTTCATATTTTAACGAATCTTAAAAGAAGGCAGGTAGGTAGATACCGTAACTAATTTCAGTATAACCTTTATTATGTAAGCCATTAAAATTGTAGTTTTATCTAAACTAAATGAATTTTATGTTTAAAAAGATGAAAACGCCAATGAGTTCTATCCTTTTGTTGTATAAAACAAATGTATTAAGCAAATATGAACTATAGAGGGGGCGGCAAATGGACTTTAGCCTACAGGCGGCATACTCTTAAATCCGGCCCTGAAGCGCAGCGATTGGGTTATTGAGTTAACAGAACAGTGATCATACAAAGCTGACGCCAGTCAAACGCCAGCGTACGGAAGCACTTCCCTTCCGAGAGCAGGTATGAGCTCGCGCATGCGCTGCAACGTAGCCTGGCCAGGGTGGTACATATCGCTCTTGACGCCAAGAAGCTCGGGCGTACAGACAAGAAAAGCAAAGCACATCAGTACACCGCGGCCGGGCTAGGACTAGTTATATAGGGGGTGCGGAAAAAAATAACTAAGCGCCATGTAATATGCTAACGCCGCATTTATATAAAATAAAAACAATGTTATATTTTACTCTTTGATGAATACACATTCTAATTTTTAAATCAGGGAACGCCCGGCGTATCGGCGTATTATAGCGCTACGCCTCTGCTTGTTGGCCGTGGTAATTTTCCTCTCGCTGGTTCATGGGAGTTCATGCTGTTTTTTGGGCTAGGAAATACCTGGACTTGCCACAACAAGTTGAATTATCGCTTAAGTTTTCCGGGTGGGCAACTTTTCAGGCCTCGAAATTCTGATTCATTTGTACCTTGTAGTACAGCCAGCAATTGAAAACATTAACATTACTAGATGAAAATAAAACCATTAACCCCAAACCAAAATGAAATAATGCTTCTACTCAAAATAATACAGTCTATCATATCCCTGTTCCCAAAATGTAATAAATCGTTAACCCCGTATTTTATAATATCAAAAATCCAAAAACCGATAGTTAATAAACAACGAATCTACTCGGCCCGGAACATTCGAAAATGAATCCGCCCACAAAAATATACTTGGCACAATAAAAATCATCGCTCCGTCCCCGACTTTAACCCAGTATAATAAGATATGAATAAAATACCCCAAACTAGCTGCACAAGACAAAAACCCGAGGGTGAGCTTATGTAACTGAATAAATTCGGTTACAATGCCATTGCTTACTCTTTCTTTCTTTCTTTCTTTCCTTATTTATTTATTTATTTATTTATTGACAAACCTTGATAAAGGGACAAGCAGTTGTCTCGTAACGTCGGTATTTTTAAGTTGTACTCGACCTAATAGACCCAAAGCTATATTATGTATGCAACTGGTCGAGAAAGTTTATGCAACAGTGTAATCATCATAATTAACTCGTGAATACATTGACTCAATCGCATACAAACTAGACGAAGGGTGAGTTGTGAGGAAGAATTGAACCTTTGCACCACATAACAATAACCGGATTAGATGTCAGTGGAACTACACTAACTGTTACAGAACGTTGCGTTGTGTAGTGGTTAGCGTAATTGGTTACCAACCCGTGGTCTCGGTTGACTACCAGCTCTGCTAAACAATTTTTTTTGTTCATGGTACTGAAACGGTGGGTGTGGCGAGTCCATCGTACTAATCTTATCTTATATATATATATATATATATATATATATATATGAAGGAATGTCTGTCTGTTCGTCTTTTATGCGTTCATAAACCATTCATCCGATTGCGATCAAATTTTGGTGAGTTGTTGTGCACAGTCCCGAAAAAGTTATAGGCGTAGAAAATCCAATTTACAATAGATGGCGCGTGAGTAGCTTCAATAAAATGGCGTGCGTTTGTTTCAAGAAAGTCCCACATGCGTTCATATACCATTCATTCCATCGCGATGAAACTTGGCTGAGATGTTCCGTACACTTCAGGTAAGGTTTATGGCTTAGTAAATTTAAGCAGAATATGAAGTTGACAGGACTCAATCCACAAACCTGGGACCAGCTTGTTAAAGACCGTTCAACTTGGCGCCAGACCATGCCGGCTGCTGTAAAAATGTTTGAAGAAGAACGTCGTAGAATTGTTAAGGCCAAGCGACAAGCACGAAAGCTCCGTGCAGCACAGCCACGCCCTTCACCAACAGTTCTGTGTGATCTGTGTGGACGTTTGTTTCATGCACGCATTGGGCTGTTCAGTCACCGCAAACATGCCCACAGACCTCAACCTTAGATTATTTTAGACTGTTTTGGAAGAAGATGTATACTCGGAAACGAGTTAAAACCGACGACGACGACGATGGCTTAGTAAATCCACTTAACATTAGGTAGCGCACAAGTAGATTCAACAAATGAGCGACGACGGGCGAAGCGTTTCAACAAAGTCCTGTAGGCGTTCACATACCATTGGTCCGATAGCGATTAAACTTGGGTGAGAGGTGGTGTACACTACAGGCAAGGTTTCTGGCTTAGTAAATCCATGTTATAATAGGTAGCGCACGAGTAGATTCAACAAATGAGCGACGACGCGCGAAGCGTTTCAACAAAGTCCCGTATGCGTTCATATACTATCCGTCTGATAGCGATGACACTTGGGTGAGATATTTTGTACACTTCAGGGCAGGTTTCTGGGTTAGTAAATCCACTTTACAATAGGTATCGCACAAGTAGATTAAACAAATGAGCGACGAAGCGCGAAGTGTTTCAATATAGTCCCGTATGCGTTCATATACCATTCGTCCGATAGCGACTAAACCTGGGTAAGTTGTTGTGTACACTCCAGGGAAAGTTTCAGACTTAGTAAATCCATTTTACAATAGGTAGCGCACAAGTAGATTCAACAAATGAGCGAAGACTTGCGAAGGGTTCCAACCAAGTCCCGTATGCGTGCATATACTATCCGTCTGATAGCGATGAAACTTGGGTGAGATGTTTTGTACACTTCAGGGAAGGTTTCTGGGTTAGTAAATCCACTTTACAATAGGTATCGCACAAGTAGATTAAACAAATGAGCGACGAAGCGCGAAGTGTTTCAACAAAGTCCCGTATGCGTTCATATACCATTCATCCGATTATGATAAAACTTTGGTGAGTTGAGTACAGTCTTGGGAAGGTGTATGAATTAGTAAATCCGTTTTTCAATGGGTGGCGCACAAGTAGATTCAACAAATGAATGAGTGACGGCGCGCGAATCGTTTAAACAAAATTCCGTATGCGTTCATATGCCATTCATCCGAATGCGATGAAACTTGCATGAGTTGTTGTGTACACGCCAGGGAAGTTTTAAGGTTTAAACAAAATCCCGTATTCGTTCATATACCATTCATTTCATCGCGATGAAACTTTGGTGAGTTGTTGAGTACGCTCCCATGATTTTTTGAGATAGTACATCAATTTTACAATAGTTTAGAGGTGGTTAACGGAAAAAGAAAAATATTGGGAATCCAAAAGCACTTCAACAAAGTTACCATGCCAACACATTCTTTGATTGGCATTGCAACGCATGCCGGGTACAGCTAGTAGCCTATAAAATGAGTGAAAGTGAATCGAGGCCTCGGAAACAGTTAGGGCGTCCCCCACAAGCGACGCGCAGCTCTTGGAGTTCTGGTCCTGGGGGAGCTGTGAAAAGTGGGCAACCAGTGACGAAGATTGCTACCATCAATATCTTGACCCTCAAGGGCAAGGTAGAAGAACTTATAGAATATATGGAGAGAAAAGACATTGCAGTTTTGCGAATGAATGAAACCATGTGGAAAGGAAAGGGACAGAAGAATTTGAGCAAAGGGTTTCAGTTGTTTAGTAGTGCAGGGGTGCACTGCAAAAATGGAGTTGGGTTCATTGTGAGGGAGGACCTGGTAGAATATATAGAAGAGGTGTACCAGGTAAATGATAGAATAATTAAAATTAGATTTGGCCTAGAGAGTGGACAGAAAGATTTTATTCAGTTCTATGCCCCCCGGATAGGTTATCTCGAAGAGAGCCTGGAGGAATTTCTGGAAGAACTCGAGAAGTGCATTGAAGATAAAGAAGTGATTGTAATGGAAGGCATGAATGCACACATAGGAACAGAAAGGCGAGGTAAAGAAGAGATAATTGGTGCTTTCAGTTATGGCAATAAAAATACTGAAGGAGAGTTACTACTAGATTTTTGTGAGAGGAATGGACTAATTGTAGGCAATACATGGTTCCGAAAGAAGAACAATAACAAGATATGGATGGGGGAAAAAGAAAACAAAATCAATGATTGATCTGATTTTAGTTGAGAGAGAGAAACGCAGACAGTTGGAAGATGTCACGGTTATGCCAAGAGCAGATTTTGAAGGAGACCCTAAAATTGTAGTGGCTAAATTAAGACTTGGTAAAATAGTTAGCTTCAAAGAGACAAGAGAAAGAAAAATGAAGGTATGGAAATTAAAGGAATAGGAGGTGCAGGAAAAGTTCCAAGATGATGTGAAAAAACGAATTCCCAAAGGAGAGGTTGGCAGTGTAGAAGAAGAATGGACTACGTTCAAACAAGGAATGGTAAAATGTGCAGAGGATGCATGTGGTAGAGTTTCAGGGAAAAAGAAGGAAAAGGAAACATCCTGGTGGAATGACACAGTAAAGGATGCAGTGAAGGAAAAACAAAAGGCTCGGAGGAGCTGTATCAAAGGCAGAAACTCAGAGAGTAAGGAAAAGTATCACGAAGCAAAGAAAACATGTCAGAAAACCATACAGGAAGATAAACGGAAGTGCTGGGAAAGCTTCACAGAAACCCTACAGAGGATGTAAAAGGAAGTAAGAAACTTCTGAATGGATTGATTAGAAACAAAGAGAGAAATAGAGAAGAAACAATATTATTTGTGAAGTCGGACAGTGGACACATTTTGACACAAAGAGAGGATATACTTCAGCGATGGGAAGAGTATTTCGCTAAATTACTTAATGTCAAATTCAAGGAACTGGCTGAAGAGGAAGAACATGAAGAAGAAGAAGAAGAAGAGGTGGAAGAAAACCGAAATGAAGACATAGCAATGTTGGAAATAGAAGAAGCCCTAAGGAAGATGAAGAATGGGAAAGCACCAGGAGTGGATGAAGTGACTACAGAGATGATAAAGGCAGCTGGACCAGTAGGGTAACATTGGATGTATAGACTATTTCGTGCGATATGGAAGGAGAAACAAGTACCGGTACCAGGAGATTGGAGGAAGGGTCTGATAATTCACCAGTATTTAAGAAGGGTGATAAGAAAGAATGTAACAATTATCGGGGAATTACACTTATTTCCCATGTTGCAAAGATCGTTGAGAGGATATTAGAGAAAAGAGTGAGAATGAAAGTTGAGGCAGAAATGGAGGAAGAACAACATTGATTCCGAAGAGATATATCAACCTTCGATCTAATCTTTGCTCTAAGAAACATGATACCAATTTATATCAGGTATTTCACACATTCTTGGTACCATCTCCATTCAGTTGCCTTCGCCTTTGTAAAATTCCAGTTTTTCTTAGTCCTCAGTCGTTTATCACGCATACGGATGTGCCTGTATAACATCTTGGTGTTTAGCGGCTTCGGTGTCGTAGTTGGTAGCATGCTGAGCTACTATGCCAAAGATCGCGGGTTCAAACCCGGCCGAAGTCGTCGGATTTTTTAAGAGCGCTAAAGATCCCTCAGTATGCCTTCCTTCGGAGGGGAAGTAAAGCCGGCGGTCCCATGTCATTGATTTAAGGCATGAAAAAGAATCTTCCACTAACTATACTTGTGGAAGCTAAAATTTGTAGGTTACTTTGATATCGCTATATTAGTTCCAATGTTCGCCACCAGGTACTGACTGCGATGGCAGTTAGTAGCCACGTCTTCAGCTAGGTGTCGTGGACGGTACCATTTGGTAGCAAAAGTAGGAACTACTTGAAAAAATTAATCGTCTGCAGTCCTTCTAACTGAATCACAGATAACACACACTAATACAGCCATCGCAATTAACACCGATTATCAGACAGATTCTACACACACCCAAAGTACACGGGGCTAGATGACTACGTTGTCGCAGCCCCTAAACTAAGGAACCAACCAACCAACATCTTGGTGTATAGTTCTTCATTGGATCTCAATCGTACCTGTCCATCATTTAGGTACTACTTGAATATAATTCTGATGCTGGTGACTATGGAACCTTACTTTCTTACTCGCATTAGGTATATACTGAAAACTCTAAAGCCCCCGGGCTGAACTGACTTTGCACGCTGGGCTCTATTCGATCTCAGACTCATGCGTAAACTTCTAATATCGAACATTCCACTAACTGAAATCGTATCTAACTAAGGAAAGTTTTACAATCTGTACAAAAGGTAACATTTTGTTAATCTCTCCAAACAGTAGACCTCCTGTCTCTTGAAAGCCTTGTTTTTGACAGAAGATATGTCCCTAAATGTTATTTTAGCTACAACCTGGAAGTTTCAAAACAACTTGATCATGTGTTCAAAAAAACCATATTGTTAGGTAAACATGTGAGGAATTCCCACGAGACAATCGGAGCCATTTATTCTAAAAAACTTTCTATTACCGTAGTATAAGATTATCACTGTATTCGTACTTTTAAATTTTACCCAGACACCTCATTACCTACCATAAGACAACACCTCAAGTACCACCAGACCCCTCAAGTACCACCAGACCCCTCAAGTACTACCAGACTTCTCAAGTACCACCAGACTCCTCAAGTATCATCAGACCTCTCAAGTACCACCAGACACCACCTCAAGTACACCAGACCTCTCAAGTACCACCAGACAACACCTCAATTTCTACCAGACCTCTCAAGTACCACCAGACAACACATCAAGTACTACCAAACACATAAAGTACCACCAGAGAACACCTCAAGTACCACCAGACAAATCATCAAGTGCCACCAGACCTCTCAAGTACCATCAGACCTCTCAAGTACCACCAGACCTCTCAAGTACCACCAGACCTCTCAAGTACCACCAGAGAACACCTCAAGAATCACCAGACAACTCATCAAGTACCACTGGAAAACGTGCCTTGCATCATTGGGTGATCAACTCTAACATAAAGTTGAGCGTTTCTCAAGGCCGTCATACGGTCGAGACGTAGGCTAAGTGACGAAACTGATTTTCGGTGTGCTCCACACAGGAATACTCATTTCCACACCACCATGAGGTAGAGTACGTGGCGCGTTTTTTTTAACGTGGTCTCCCCGGTAGGCCTAGTCCACGGTTACTGTGGCATTTGAGGTTGTCCACATTGAAATTTAGGTTCGTTATAGTGTTAGTAGACTTCTTTCAGAAACTGCGTACGTTCCACTGTAAACTGCTCGTAACGTTTGGTTATTCTGTTTGTCGGTGATGACTAGCCGTCCAAGCTTCCTTTAAACATAGAAGTTATAATCACGTCCGTTGTTACATTATTTTCTAATTAATTCAGTTGAGTGTATTTATTCTTCACTCTTGCGTGTCTTCTGGACTGACACAGTGCTATCACCTCAACATTAGTATTCTCTCTTCATGCAATTTCTGCTTGTGTTTATATTTCTCTCTCTCACGATATATATATATATATCTCCCTCCGTCTTCTTGTTCTTATTTAGATGTGTCTCAGAGTTGATGTTTAACTGCTAGCAGAAACATGTGAGAATTCTCCTGAATATTTATTCAACCTGAACCCATTCACTAGAGCTCGAACTATTGTAGACTAGGGTATTTTTGTTTACAGTAATACACACACAATAAGCCCATAAGCATAGTGATTGTACATTATCATTTACGGTAACTAATTCCATTGCGGTAGATTTGTTATGAACGATGGTTATCGATGCCGTCCAACACCTCTTTCCAAAAACAATGCGTGTTCTTGCGGTCAATGGTCAAAAGAAAACTTCAAACCACACAAACCTCACACACACATACTCCCCATTAGGGTATTGAAGGATACAGCAGGCTCACAGCCAATGGGGGTCCAGTTATGGGTACGTAACTCCTCACTGACATCGCTGTGCTCCTGATACCAGTGACCGAGTGCTCTGTGATGATGTGCTTTCACTTCCATCACCAGACACATATGATAGGGGAGTATTTGGAGGGTTCCAGTAGTCTACCAGCCAACGGAGGACCAGTTACGGGAACATAACCTCCTCACTAACATGGCGCCGTATAGCGAGATACCGTGACTACTGTATGGCACACACACACACACACACACACACACACATGATATATGTTAGTAAACTAGACACTTACCGATTTTCAAAACACTTACTGATCCTTTGTTGAAAAATTAACTCACAAAAAAGATACTTATAACTCGCTTTCTTATAGGGGCAGATGACCTCGCTGTTCCACTCCTTAAAGCAATAATAACTTAGTTAGTTAGTTAGTTAGTTATTGTTGTTTTAAGGGGCGGAACTACGAGGTCACCTGCCCCTATCTCGCTTTGTTGATGCTTGCAGATGACGATGTAGTTCACTGAAATATTGAACCTGACAGGCACATAGGCCAGCTAGTTCTTGTAGACCAATTAAATATTCCAAATGACACAAACACATATCGGGAACGGCCATACGACTGGTTTGAAGTTCTCTTTTGACCATTGACCGCAAGAACAGGCATTGTTTTTTGGAAAGAGGTTGGACGGCATCGATAGTCTCTCAGGGTAACCATCGTTTTTTTTTCTCTTCTTTCACTTCCGTATTTTAATGAACTACGACTACTTGCACAATAACGAGAGCTTATCTACAGAAAGATAATAATATGTCCATAGGCATGACGACTGCGTTGAGGAGGCCCACGAGTACAAGTATGAGGCAGAATGACCCTCCCAAATGAGAGAAATTGTGAAAGAGCACTAAAGAAGCACCTGCGTGAAGACTGCATCCTATAACCAGGGGCAGGAACGCCGAAACGGTAGTTTCACGGAAGATCAAATCCATTATGATGCTGAATATTATGACGATGTGCGCAGATAAAGCCATGTTGAAGAGCACATATTCTCCAGTTCATAACAAATCTACCGCAATGGAATTTGTTAAATGATAATGTAAAATAACTATGGTTATGGGCTTATTGTTAAACATATGGTTTGTTGCATTCGTTTCTTGGCCCACTGAGATAACACTAATGAGCGATAGCGATCAAATAGCCACCTTATTAGCTACAAGCTGTACCCAGCATGCGTTGCAATGCCAATCAAAGAAAGTATTGGCGTTGAAATTTTGATTCTTGAAGTGCTTTTGTATATACACTATTTTTTTCAATTTCCGTTAAATGCCTCTGAACTCTCATAAAATGGATTATTAAATTTGGAAACATTCGTGTAAGCGTGCACAACAACTGACCAAAGTTTCATCGCAATCGGATGAATGCCATATGAGCGCATACGGGACTTTGTTGAAACGCTTCGCGCGTCGTCGCTCATTTTCTTAAATCTACTCGTGCGCTACCTATTGTAAAGTGGATTTACTAAGCCAGAATCCTTCTCTGAAGTGTACACAACATCTCACCCAAGTTTCAACGCAATGGGATGATTGATAACTTATATGAACGCATGTGGAGCTTTGTTGAAACGAATCGCACGCCATTTTGTTGAAGCTACTCGCGCGCTATCTATTGTAAATTGGATTTACTATGCCTATAACTTTCCCGGGAGTGTGGACAACAATTCACCAAAATTTGATCGCAATCGGATGAATTTTATATGAACGCATCGCCAACACTCATTTGTTTAAACTACTCGCGTGCTTTCTCTCTTTCTTTCTTTCTTTCTTTCTTTCTTTCTTTCTTTCTTTCTTTCTTTATCACTTAGGCCTACTTAGGACCACGGGGCTCGTATCTACTTTTCGATACAGTTGTTGCTTTCTTCTTCCAATAGGCCCTCATTTTCTGACTATGGGTCAGTTTTCTTTCTTCTGTCCACTTAGCTCTTGTAGTCTTCTTACTTGTAAGGGACGTTGGGAAAACGCCAAGTCGAATGACCTGACGAAACATCAGACGGTCACGAGTTTGTTCTAGTGGGATATCTAGTTGTTCCATATCTGACTTAACTGATGCAATCCATTTGTTCTTAGAAGCCTTGCCTCTTCTTGATACTGTGAATATCCTTTTGGCGAGTCTATCAGAATCCAGACGTGCCAAGTGTCCATAAAAGGTCAGATGTATTTTCTTTATAGACGTGATGATGGCCTTCTGGTGTTCATACAATTAATCATTATGACGGATTCTGTAAATTCCTCCTTCCTCTCTAATTGGACCTAATATCCTCCTCCGGATCTTCCTCCCTTTAAACTCCAGTTTTCTGAGTGGACACTTTCTGATCATTACAAGGCACTCAGAAGCATACAGAACAGATGGCTTGACGACTGTGTTATAGTGTCTGAGTTTGGGGTTCTTGGAGAGGCACTTAGATGAATAGATACTACGACAGGAATGATAAGCCTTTTCAAACTTGGTATATCTGATATCTATGGCTAGGTTCTCGCTGTGATTCGCAGAAATCCATTCTCCCAAGTACTTAACTGCAGCTACCTTTCTTATGGTAGTGTCAGTGAGTGAAATATTAGAAGGGTTCTCTTTGATATTGGTCATAAATTCAGTCTTCTGGATGTTGATCTTCAATCCAGTCTTAACCGTTACACTATAAAGACTCTGTAAGTTGTAGGTAGCCTCCTCTATATTGTTTGCCAGTTGAATGAGGTCATCAGCAAAGGCTAATCAAGGGACGAAGAGGTTGTCTCTCTTGTAACCAAGCTTCAGTCCAGCTCCCGGTGATAGCGTCGTTCTCTATTCCCTAATGATATTTTCCAGTACACAGTTGAAGAGAATACAGGAGAGACTATCACCCTGTCTAACTCCTGTTCTGATTGGAAAGCTTTCGGATAATTCTCCTCTGAACCTGACCTTGGACGTCATGTTTCTCAGTGTGGCTTGGACTAATCGTAGGATCTTCCCATCCAGACCAAATTCCCGTAGTATGGAGAAAAGGGTATCTCTATCCACAGAGTCATAAGCTTTCTGAAAATCTACTAGGACCACCGCTCAGGGATGCCCACCTCGGTTCCTGTAGGTGAGAACTGTCTTAAGATTGTGTATCTGTTCAGGGCACGACATAGTCATACGGAAACGAGCCTGGTATTCATCTAATTGTGAGTCAAGCTGTGCAGTGACCCTATTGAGCAAGGATACAGAGAGGATCTTGTAGGAAATTTGTAACAAGGAAATACCCCTATAATTGTTGAGGTCTGTCTTACTTCCCTTCTTGTGGAGGGGATAAATCACAGCAGACGTCCAACCTTCGGGTAGGGACTCTGTTGCCCATATAACCTTTATGATTTGATAGATGTTCTGTAAGGACTGGCCATCTGCATGTTTCCACATCTCGGCTACTATGCCGTCTTCACCTGGAGCATTGTTGTTCTTGAGACCATTCGAAATGATGTTCGGCGAATTTGCCTAGTCCTATAATTTACCTCTGAATTATAGTTTTGCCTAAAGTTAGGTTTGTTTTTCTTACCATTTCTAAACTTTTAGTCAGCACTCCGCTGGATAAAAGTTTAGTCAAACTTAAACACAACAATTGTTTCTTTCAAGTAACTTCTACTAGTTACAACATTCTCACCAAACACTTAGAGGGGCCTTATTATTTTTATTATTTGGCTCTAGGAGTGATTGATCCCCCTTCTAACCACCTGTAGTTACGCCACTGAATCCTATCATATCTACCCCTACTCTTTAGTTTGCCATGGCGGGTGAGTGGATAGCTTGTCGGTCTACTGACCCCAAGATTGCGGGTTCGCTTCTGGCCGTGGTAAGTGATTTTTGAAAGGCGGCAAAAATACGACACGCATGTCATACGATGTTGGCATGTCAAAGAACCCGTTTGAATTCAGTAGGCCGTGTTCATAACGGCAAAATTAATCTCGGGAGTTTCCGCCAACACAAAGTTCCTCATTTTTCTACTAGAAAGCGCTATAGTGTTCAAGGAGCTTAGCTATCTAACCTCCTTGACTTCCATAGTGATTCAAGGAACAACGAAATTCGACATGCAAGCTACCCTCTGGGTGTCAAATTACAAAGCTTGCACCCGGCACCTGAGGCCATACGATATTATTACTATATTCTACCCCTACTCTGTGAGGTCTGGCACAATAAAAATAAGCACCTATACAAACTTTATAGCGTTTATGCTTGCTAATGCGTGTAGTGCCTCTCACGTTGCAGCTCCAGGCTTATTGTACTGTCATTGCGCAAAGCAGAATTAGAGCAACTAAGGACGTGTTGCCATTCAGCAAACGGAAGTCATTGCGATTATGTAAGCCGGGAAGCGTAACATCCCACACGTAAAACGATGACAAATATACTGTTAAGCAACAAATAGGTCAATGCCATATTTTTTTGTACCACGGTATGATAATATCATTATAGCCTTTCGTTACCGATACTTCAGATATGTATGCACATTTCATTTACAGGTGAACTGTGTCACTGGATAACTGGAGTGTCACGTGTTGATAAAGTGATTATAAGTGTAATGAGGGTAAGTTGCTTGAAGGGATTTCATACACTTTTCACAAAATTCTAAATATTCCTAAGGAATTATCTTTAAATTTGTCCGATGAGTACATACTCGTATTTCTTGGGCGTTTTGCACACAACGGAATATAATTTTATATAGGTATATTGAAATTGATTATATTGATGGTATATTAGCTTTCACGGTCGGTGAATTAAAACTCAGCAATTCTTCTAGGTTTGTGCCGTGGCTTGGTGTATTGTGTGGGGTTTCGCCTAGGGCACCAAGCTGGCTCATCGGCGGGCTCTTGGTTTCCCCGCCCGGACCCCGACAGGAGTAACGAACTGCGCGCTACCTCCCTTTAACTTATATAGAGCGCAACTGCACTACTTGACTGCAAGAACCAATAGCTCAAGCAGCCTCAACCTCCCTATGAAGGCTTCCAAAAAGATGGTATATTGGCTTTAACGGCAGGCGAATTAAAACTCAGCAATTCTTCTAGGTTTGTGCAAGACACGGCACAAACCTAGAAGAATTGCTGAGTTTTGATTATATTGGCTTTCCAAATTTTGTTGCTTTAATTGTTTCACCAATTTCTAATTTTCAAAGTGAAATGACATGTCCTGTGGTTCAGATTACAGGTGACATGATCGTGACATTGACGGTCACGTAAAACTACTAACTTCCTTCCTTTCTCTGAAGTGCTGAAATAGCTAGGGATTCACCGCTCACCAGACATGCCACAACTGTTTACATGACTCATGCAGATAATATACATTTATGTGTAAACAGTCGAGTCGAATCAGCATATTTCGTGTAACTCATAAAACAGGGGTGTCCAATTATTTTTACTGTAGATTAAAAAGTAGTAGGCTACAGTAAAACCTGCTTAAACCGGACCCTTTTTTATACCGGAAACATGGACAAACGGAAAACAAAATTCGGAACGGAGGTATTTCCTATGTACAATGACACTGTAAACCGTAAAACTGCCTAACGCGGAAACGGAAAAAAATTTCGGAACTGTAGGCGAAAATAACCTGTCTAAGACGGACTATCTTTTCCATAATACAAAGCTATGTAGGCTACTAAATTTTGAGCGTGACTGTACTTGCACCAAAGTTCTAGGAAACATTAACCCTAATTTTTCCTCAAGGATGCAGCAGGTATGCTAAATTTCACAATATCTGTAAATGAATGGAATGTACCGTTACATTATATCACGGGGATGAAGCTACTATACGAGTAACTGACAACATTGTGTACTTCACCGCCATCCCACTACGAGCGCTGCTGGGCAAAACGTCGCCTCGTAATTGGTTGATTTGGCCTGGTAATATTTGTTATACTTGGTGTTGTGTGTTGTTGATAACATGGCGGCTCTGCATGCTTGAAGCACGTTACGGTAACTGTTCATTATCCAAATTTTGAGAGATTTTTAAGTCATTTTATACGTTCAACAACTCTCAATAGCAAATATTGTTCCTGGATAACACGATACTGTCGTATTTATGCAGCTTATATTCGTGCTCCATGCTTTTCGTTCGTCAACCGTATTTGTCAAATGCGGGTGTTGCTCACACCAAAGAATATGGGTCATATACCACATCGGTGTGAACAGTTCAAAATAAAACGGTCCAGTCGAAAGTCTCGAGTTGGTGCGATTTTTTAAAATGGAAAAATCTGTCCTTAAATTATAATACGGATTGGAATGGCCCGGTTAAATAAAATAAAAAATACAGAATAAAACATATTTGGGAACCAATATTTTCATACTCGTAGTTGGCTGCCATACCACTAGGCGCGTTGCAGTAGTTTCTTGTTTCCATGCTTTACCATGCGTCATTCACTTCTATTATATTTGGTGTTCTGTGACTGTTACTTCCTCCAACCCTCTTGTAATACACACAGCTTCCTTCAGAGAAATGAGAGTAGAAGTACAAGAAGAAAAAAACAGTGAAATTGAGAGATCTTTAAAGGTGTTCTTTCTACTGTGCACTGCATTTATTACGTACTGCAATTCAGTGACAATGACTTCTAAACATAAGACACTTACACTGTTGGAGAAAATTAAAGTTATTGAAGAACACGAGAACGTCCTGCTAAAGAAGTAACTGTGTAGTTTAAAGTGGGAAAAACTCAAATTATTTCATAGTAATCCTATACGACAATACAGTATTTCTTTGTAGTGAACCCTTATTGATTTGACGATCAATAAGTCTTCATGATTTTTATTATTATTATTACTGATGCCCAGGCAGAGCATGTTGGAGTTTGACAAAGGGGAGACAGGTAGTGTGTCGCAACGATTACAACAGAGGTAGCGTGGTAGTTATTCCTGACGATGACCAGCTAAGCCGAGTTCAAGGTCAAATTCAGTACGAACGCGCATCCGAGTCGGCGTCATTATGGGCGTGCCAGAAGAGAAGTTCCAACCGATACACGATTGAATCAGCAAATCAGGAGAGAGGACGCCTAGACCACGCGGTGGGTCGCGTACCTTAAAAAAGGCGCTAAAACACCTGTCTGAAGAACCGCCGATGCGGTATAATTCCGCATAAGTCCATTGCGACGTTTGGTTGAAAAGAAGAAGATTTATACTAGTCCCAAGTCTGTGAGTTGAAAACTACAGATTATTTTCACAGATTGCCCCCAGTCCACCCCTTTCTGTCAGTTTCTAATAAATTGATCGGTGATGAGCAGTTCGAGACACAACTTTATCGAGCTCTGGTGAGCATCGTCCACGCCAGTTTGAGTAACAATTTTATCAAGCTCTAGTGAGCATACTTCACGTCTGTTTGGACAAACATTTTATTTTGTGCTCAAGGGAGCAGAGTGCACGCTTAGCGGAGGGAGATCTCTAGTCGAGATAAGCGCTACGCGGTAGACATAATTTGAGACTTGTTAAAAGCCAGTTGCGTAGAGAACGAAGAGTGTAATTTTCTGTAAATATTGTGTTATATTTTGTGTGATATATGTGTGCGTGTGATGTAAGCAAATGCTTAGATAGGGCCAGTTCTACGTTGAGTAATCGCCTAGGACATTTATTTGAGTGAAAGTCAGTAGTTCATAGCGATTCTAGCTAGGCAAACTAATAACTTTGAACATTTCTTTCCAAGAAGCAACGCCAAGATGTCTCCTGGAAGGTCGGTTGGTGGAATGAAGTGGTACGCCTCTACCATAGCGTCGACAATGAACGAGTAGATTTCCCGTAGGGAAATGCCTTGGGACGGAGGTTGAGTTCTACAAGCTGCACGGTGATGTACAAACCATTGATTTATTCAATATGTAGCTAGATTAGACGTGGGAACGTTGTAAATATTGTATTCATTGTTTTTCTTGTATTTTAGATTTTTTGTGCGCCGACACTGTTATATTTAAATGTACGTTGGCACGTGGCCAAAGTGTTTGTTTGATTGTATATTATTCTCATGAGTCGTATTCAGTATGCACGGCGTGTGTATTTTGATTTTTATTCATGCGAATGCGAAACTTGTCGCGGTCGACAAGTGGTGCTTTATTCAAGTTCATTTTTTTAGTAGGAAAAGGGGGTAATAGTTGTTAGATGTTTTACGAACAGGTTTTTATTCATACTAGGGTTGCCGAGCGCAACAAGTTAAGATGTCACTGTAGAACACCTTAGTTCTATAATTTTGAGTTTTTTTGAGTCCTTTTCAGGTTCTTTAGTCACGGACTAGATTGGGAGCGCACAGTCGGTGGAAAATATTTTATGTCCTTTATTTCAGGTTTCTGTCAAACCCATACGTGTGATTTTGTGTGTGTATTGCGTCAAGGTGTGTGTATTGATTCTTCGTGATGAGGGGTAGAATGTGCCTACCGCCTTCAAAATATTGTGGTTGTATTTTATTGGAAAGGCAGAGCGCTCTCAGAGACTACTGTACCTTGTCCAGTGCTGATTCTTGGATTTCCGTGGGAAATGCTAAGATATTTTATTTTGACACACACACACGTATATTATGTGCTTTGGGAGCACACTTCTTCGTGACTCGAGCCAGTGCCACGGCAGGTCGAGGTTATTGGCACGTGGGTTGACAGATGTGCAGATTCCACTTTGCGCCCGTCTATGTCTGGTGATTCATCGTTTAGGCAGTCCAGCTGACCGACTGACCCCTGTAAGCTATCTGTAGCAAACCTGTTCTTTTAATGGTCATTGGATCATAATTAATTTGGGAGTTCGCCATGTCCGTTACGAATTACCGCATATCGTATGAAATAAAATATTTGTTTTATGATGTAAATGTTGGCTCTGAGCCTAGTGATTTCTATGACTCATTTCATTGTTAGATTTGTCTGTTGTGACACCGTTGGGTGTATTTTGTATTTCTCTTGTAAAAATGGCAAGCGGCCATACGTGTGTTTTTCTTGATTGGTCACGTGTTAATTTACTTGTGTTGATTTGAAAAGTCCTAATTTTAGGCGTTAATGTTGTTTGCTACGGCAGTTCTTTGATTCCAATTTCATGCGGAAAATATTTTTGTTGTATTTTAGTGTAGGAAGTGTCGGATTAGTTTAATTAGTGTTTAGTTGGTTCCTCGTGTCTGTCTAACTCTAAGACAATGCAGATTCGTCCCCTGAAGGTTTACTGGATGGTAACGAATCTCGCATTAATTTGTACACATCGTGTCGCATGTAGAAAAGCCGCGCACGCACATGTCATTGAAGTAATTTGGGACATTTGGTCCAGATGTTTACGATCTCTCCTGAGATCAGGCCTAGTTTGGCATTTTATTAATTCAAGTGGGAGTCATTTGGGAGACCTTGTTTTGTTTTTATTGTAAATAGTGTAAATTTGTTGATCTGTTATTAAATTCATATGTTTTAATCCTGGTATTCACTTTTTCCTGCATGTTATTTTGTTATATGTTACCTTGCATGTTATAAGAAGTGCTTAACAACAACTTTACGAAATGGACTGTTACATCCCCCGAAACAGAGTCTCATATGCTTCTTTGCAAGGGTTCATATATCAAAAATGGCTGCCCAAGTGGGGATTGTTGTTGTTGTTGCTTTGTTGACCTCATATTTATTTCGCTGAGAAATGATGCCAGGTCAGCAGGACAAGAGTAAATTCAGTAAAATGTGGCGAAGTTGTACCGCCATGTGTATTAGTAAAATCACTGAGTTCTTAAAGTTAGAAATGTTGAACAAGGTTAGAAGTTGAGATTGTATTTGTTGATAACTTGTTCTGGCACCCGGCTTAAAATTAGAAAATTTGCATATTTAGTTAACTCAGTCAAAAGCAGGAAGGTGTTGCCTTACTTTACATTTAATTAACTTCGGTTAATTAAAGTGTCTTTCGTAAATTCTGTTAGTTAGGAATTTAAAAGCAGATCACAAGGGAGTTATTTTGTTGTTTGGAAATAAGAGTCATTATTCAGTAAGATTTTGATTACTGAAAATTTATTTAAATTAGAATCAATGTAATATTTAAATATCAAGACATGTGTGTGTGTACGACTGAAATCCCATTGCATGACCCTATTTTCTCAGAATATATTTGTGTGTTTTGCGATGGCTAGCATCGAGGAGATTAAAGTGTTGATGGAGCAGATGTCTGTGCAAATGTCTGCAAAGACGGAGGAACAGTTGAAAAGCATGAAGGAGGAGATAAATGAACAGAGTGATAAACAATTAAATAACATAACTACTCAATTACGTGAAGAGAGTGAACAGAGTGATAAACAATTACAGGTTGTGAACAGTAACATTACGGTCCAATTGCAAATTCAGAAATTGGATAGTGACAAACAATTACACGAGTTGCGTGAACATAACGATAAACAATTACACGAGTTACGTGAACAGAGTGATAATAATAATAAACAGTTAGTTGAACTAAACCACAAGTTATCGGAGCAGGCAACCTTACAAACAGTTCAATTAGAGAGGATAACACTTGAAATAAATCATAGTACTAAAGTAGAACTAAAGAAACTGGCAGGAGAGTTGGCAGAAAATAATTCAAGGCAGTTAGGAGAAATTAAGAAACTAGAATTTAATTCGACGATAAACTAGTACAGTTAGATGGAATGGTAGTCGCCAAACTGAAACAAATCGAGACCGCATACGTGAACAACACGGCAGGGATCAAAAGCACGCAGGATGGATTACAGGGGCAATTCAATAGAATAGAGGCGAAGAATGTATACATACATGAGCAGATTAATTCAGTCGACAACAATGTGTTAGGATTGATAAAATAACTTGACAAGCTGGAGATAAAATCGGAGAAAGAACGGATGCACTTGCGCGAAAACCTGGAAGACCAGTTAACTAAAAATCAAGAGAAAATACGAGAAGAGATCGGAGAACAATTAATTAAAACTCAGCAGCTGATACAAGAGCAAATGGGGGAACAGCTTGAGAAGAATCAGGAAAGCAACGAAGAGAAAATTAACAATTTGAAGAGTAAGATACGGAAAGATTGGGAACAGCAGGTGAATGAGACTAAAGGAGATAGGCTGAATATATTAAAGCGGCTAGGCGAGAATAACTCTAGAATGCAGGCTCTGGAGGAAAGTATTAAGTCCAAGCTCCAAGAACACGCAGACCACATCGTTACAAATGAGATAAGATCTTTAGAGAATGCCACTTTATTCTCTTCAGAAAATGCAGTAGGGAAACATGGAAGTATTGGAAGTCCGGAGGGCTTGAAGCTAGCTGAGGATACGAGCCGAGGTCAGAGTCCAAAGATAAATTGCGACACTTTCCAAAATTACAGAGGGGAGACGTCAACTCCACAACCTGGTCTGGCACCTGCCCAAGTCATACAAGTAATTAGGGGAAATGATTTTAAACCCGACAAATTCAGGGAAAATTCTGGATCTACTCCAAAAGCATTTTTGCGCCAGCTGGATGATTATTTTCTTGACCAACACGTCAGTCCCGCAAAACAGCTTCGTCTGGTGGAGAAATTTTTAGAGGGCCCAAGTTTAATCTGGTTTCAAAGCTTCAAGTATACGTTTAATGACATGGCCCAGTTTAAAGAGGCATTTTTGAGGAAGTTCTGGAGTTCTTCACTGCAGCAGGGGTTGAGGATGGACTTATATACCAGAAAATACCATAGCACACACCCTACAAGGTTTTCTGAGTTCTTTAGTCAACAGCTAGTGAAATTCCGCGATTTTGACGAGCCGACTTCCTAAGAAAACATGGTTTTAACTATCGGCAAGCAGCTACCGATGAACATACAGCAATTTTTAGTGTCAGGAAATATCAAAACCGCAGTTCAGGCCGAGGAGATACTCCGCCACTTGGATGAAACGAGTATGGTTAGTCCGCAGACCGGGAGACGGAATATGGAGTGCGTGAACACTGCAGAAATAGTTCAGGGGCATCAAAACGGTCAAAATCAGAATAATCAGACGAAGACACAGTCCACCAACACACAATTTACGCCCAGACGGCAGGAGTCCGACGGTCGAAACCAATATAATAATAATAATAACAATAGGAACTTCCAAAATCGCCGCGATAATTACAATAATCAGAACAACAATCACAATCAGAGGACGTACCCGCGAGAAAATACTAACTGGAGAGGACACCAAAGGCAGGATAGACCATACCAAAGGAACGGGGACGGCAGATGGAATAATCAGAGGAATTATCGGCAAGATAACCAGGGAGATTATCGTGATGAATGGAACAAGCGTTACGCTGAGTCGCAAAAATATCTGGACGAATTAAATGCAGAAGAAGAAACAGAGAAAGAGAAGTGGGGAGAGCCATGAAAAACAGGAGAAATCCCGACAATCAGAGTAACGAGGATGCAGGAAAGGTGACAAGACAGGAGGAGACGCGGAAAAATAGCAGAAGAAATTCGCAGGATGAAGTTTCAGGCAAAGGTCTGGAAATATGGTAAAGAAGACGATAGCGGAAGAAGACGGTAGCAGAAGAAGAGGACGGTAGCGGAAGAAGAAGAGGGATGCAGAATCATATCGCAAAAATTAATTTGAGAACCTACACTCAAATGCACGTGGATACGAGGTACGAGCTTTGTTTGTATACAAGACGACAGGTCTTGCGGAAGTTGTAATTGTGTGAGTGAGAGGGGGAAGGTCTAGCGAGACGTGAGAATGACATTGCAGCGAGAAGCGCACACACTAATTGGGACAGTGGAATGTACACTCAGGCAGACGAGTGAGGTACTTAAGTGATGTTATCTATACTACTGTGGATATTGTTTTTAAATCCAAATCAATCACTTGCTTCGAATTTCAAAACCTTGCTGAGGATAAATGAACCCTTAATGATTTGCAGATCAATTAGTCTTTATGTTTTTTATTATTATTATTACTGATGTCAAGGCAGAGCATGTTGGAGTTTGACAAAGGGGAGACAGGTAGTGTGTCGCAACGATTACAACAGAGGTAGCGTGGTAGTTATTCCTGACGATGACCAGCTAAGCCGAGTTCAAGGACAAATTCAGTACGAACGCGCATCCGAGTCGGCGTCATTACGGGCGTGCCAGAAGAGAAGTTCCAACCGATACACGATTGAATCAGCAAATCAGGAGAGAGGACGCCTAGACCACGCGGAGGGTCGCGTACCTAAAAAAGGCGCTAAAACACCTATCTGAAGAACCGCCGATGCGATATAATTCCGCATAAGTCCATTGAGACATTTGGATGAAAAGAAGAAGATTGATACTAGTCCCAAGTCTGTGAGTTGATTCTATCTAGGCAAACTAATAAATTTGAACATTTCTTTCCAAGAAGCAACGCCAAGATGTCTCCTGGAAGGTCGATTGGTGGAATGAAGTGCTACGCCTCTACCATAGCGTCGACAATGAACGAGTAGATTTCCCGTAGGGAAATGCCTTGGGACGGAGGTTGAGTTCTACAAGCTGCACGGTGATGTACAAACCATTGATTTATTCAATATGTAGCTAGATTAGACGTGGGAACGTTGTAAATATTGTATTCATTGTTTTTCTTGTATTTTAGATTTTTTGTGCGCCGACACTGTTATATTTAAATGTACGTTGGCACGTGGCCAAAGTGTTTGTTTGATTGTATATTATTCTCATGAGTCGTATTCAGTATGCACGGCGTGTGTATTTTGATTTTTATTCATGCGAATGCGAAACTTGTCGCGGTCAACAAGTGGTGCTTTATTCAAGTTCATTTTTTTAGTAGGAAAAGGGGGTAATAGTTGTTAGATGTTTTACGAACAGGTTTTTATTCATACTAGGGTTGCCGAGCGCAACAAGTTAAGATGTCACTGTAGAACACCTTAGTTCTATAATTTTGAGTTTTTTTTGAGTCCTTTTCAGGTCCTTTAGTCACGGACTAGATTGGGAGCGCACAGTCGGTGGAAAATATTTTATGTCCTTTATTTCAGGTTTCTGTCAAACCCATACGTGTGATTTTGTGTGTGTATTGCGTCAAGGTGTGTGTATTGATTCTTCGTGATGAGGGGTAGAATGTGCCTACCGCCTTCAAAATATTGTGGTTGTATTTTATTGGAAAGGCAGAGCGCTCTCAGAGACTACTGTACCTTGTCCAGTGCTGATTCTTGGATTTCCGTGGGAAATGCTAAGATATTTTATTTTGACACACACACACGTATATTATGTGCTTTGGGAGCACACTTCTTCGTGACTCGAGCCAGTGCCACGGCAGGTCGAGGTTATTGGCACGTGGGTTGACAGATGTGCAGATTCCACTTTGCGCCCGTCTATGTCTGGTGATTCATCGTTTAGGCAGTCCAGCTGACCGACTGACCCCTGTAAGCTATCTGTAGCAAACCTGTTCTTTTAATGGTCATTGGATCATAATTAATTTGGGAGTTCGCCATGTCCGTTACGAATTACCGCATATCGTATGAAATAAAATATTTGTTTTATGATGTAAATGTTGGCTCTGAGCCTAGTGATTTCTATGACTCATTTCATTGTTAGATTTGTCTGTTGTGACACCGTTGGGTGTATTTTGTATTTCTCTTGTAAAAATGGCAAGCGGCCATACGTGTGTTTTTCTTGATTGGTCACGTGTTAATTTACTTGTGTTGATTTGAAAAGTCCTAATTTTAGGCGTTAATGCTGTTTGCTACGGCAGTTCTTTGATTCCAATTTCATGCGGAAATTATTTTTGTTGTATTTTAGTGTAGGAAGTGTCGGATTAGTTTAATTAGTGTCTAGTTGGTTCCTCGTGTCTGTCTAGCTCGAAGACAATGCAGATTCGTCCCCTGAAGGTTTACTGGATGGTAACGAATCTCACATTAATTTGTACACATTGTGTCGCATGTAGAAAAGCCGCTTACGCACATGTCATTGAAGTAATTTGGGACATTTGGTCCACATGTTTACGATCTCTCCTGAGATCAGGCCTAGTTTGGCATTTTATTAATTCAAGTGGGAGTCATTTGGGAGACCTTGTTTTGTTTTTATTGTAAATAGTGTAAATTTGTTGATCTGTTATTAAATTCATATGTTTTAATCCTGGTATTCACTTTTTCCTGCATGTTATTTTGTTATATGTTACCTTGCATGTTATAAGAAGTGCTTAACAACAACTTTACGAAATGGACTGTTACACCCCCCGAAACTGAGTCTCATATGCTTCTTTGCAAGGGTTCAGTAGTGTTTTTGTCTCATTAAAACTCAACCCTTTGTAAAACGGAAACCTGAGAACACGGAAAAATAAATCCGGAACGATTGCGTTCCGCTTTAGGCAGGTTTTACTGTGTTTCACAAAATGATAAATTTCTGACTGTCAGAACTTGTAATGAAAACACTATTATTCCGGTTCGTGTAACAGAATTTGAATTGAAGAATGGATCTCAGGAGAGCTTGTGGCCACGAGCGCGTTTTATCTCACACGGTGAGAGCACCTAATTTCATTTAAAGAACACCGGGTTGGGAACGCCTGTATTACAGGTGGCGTAGTTGGTAGCATGCTGAACTGCTGTGCGCAAGATAGCGGGTTCACACCCGGCCGAAGTCGTCGGATTTTTAAGAGCGTTAAAAATCCTGCAGAATGCTTTCCTTCGGAGGGGCAGTAAAGCCGGCGGTCCCATGTCATAGATTTATGGCATGTAAAAGATCCGTCCACAGACTAAACTTGTGTGAAGCTAAATTGTTAGGTTAGATTTCGTCGGGACACTCTATCAAAGTTCCAACGTTCACCACTAGGCGTCATTGATATCTGGTGGCGAAAGTTGAACTACTTGAAATTAAACGGAACCTGTAGCTCACCCTAACGGTGTCCGCTGGAAGCAGCTACAGACTCAGGAGAGCCGAACATATCCTCGGACACTCCCGGCATTAAAAGCCATACGATAAATAAATAAACAGGATAATTTGGATTCTAAGGATAAGCTGGCACGCTAAGCACCGTACCTCACGGTTTGAGGGGGCTATACACGGTAATTAACTACCACACAATGAACTGTCATTTTGTGTCCAACCACTCATGTTAGTAATTGTGAGCTTCTGTTGAGTTTCTGATTGCTTTAAATCGCTGAATCCTGTCTGCCATCTCTTGATGAATGCAGTAAATTTGCATTTGTCTGTTGGCACAGGCTAGAGTAAAATGTGGCGTTCACTGATGTGTCGGTCTCACTCATGGCTGTGAATATATGGAAGCTACTGAGGTATGAGTGGAGCTGAGTAATGACATTCAGGGCATAGTCAGTGCCTGTTGTGGATGCTGTGAACGGTTCTACTCATAGGGTTGGTACTGCTGTTCTGACTCAGAGAGGAAAATAATGGCAAACTACCTCACTCCTCATCTTGCCTAGTACGCCTCAATATAGCGCTGCCATGGGTTCTTGTGGGTATCTACCCACATAACCTAACGGCGGTGCTTTTTGAGGATCCAACCAGCCTTCGGGATGACTTCTTAACAGACAGGATTTTGTTCCCCATTGCATTCTATCGTCCGCACTGTGAATGGAAACATACATGATGGGTTGAGTCAGATCCGTTATCCGAGAACATACGATACCCCTGGTTAGGAAGCACCGAATGACGTGAAAAACGAATTTAAAAAAGGACGTGGTTTAGGAGAAAACAGGAGTAAATGTACGACACTACTTGCTACTGTGTACAAGACCGGATTGAGGTAGTGCCACTGGACTGACAGAACAGCTAGTATTCACCGAGGTAGGTCTCGCAGACAGCTGTTAAGTGAAGGTCAGCTCCAAGGAGGGGAGATAACTTGCCCAACCAGTTCCCAAAGACTATAGGAACAATAGAATTCTGAACAGGCTTCCCTTCCGCTCTAAGATAAGACATGTACAGGTGACAGCTGATGCAATGTTGTCGGCCTGGATATGGCAAATTGCCTTCCTGAAAGTGTTTGTCGTATCATGGAATTGTTTGAGAATTACTCGCCATATGCAGATCCACCCCGGATATTATTTCTTCGGTTTCATATACTGCACAGCATGGTGCAATTCCAAAGTCATAGGACCAACGATTCGCCTGCAAGACATGCTTTAAAAATGTCACTAAACCATTCTTCTTCCCGTTAAACCATGCACCTTTCATTATACTTTTTCCGCGTCATTCGGCGCGTCCTGACCCAGAAAATAATATGTTTCCGGCCGTCCAGTTAAACTCCACGCACCTTATACAGCCTTACCAACGGGTACAATACATCCTGCACTAATCCAAAATATGTATAGCGTTATGACGTGAATAGGTCTAATTAGTCTAATTAAGAGGGGCAGATGAGCTCGTAGTTCCGCCCCTTAAAAAAACAATAACTAACTAGTCTAATTAAGGACATAATTCTGAGAAAATCATACAAATTGTTGTATTCAATAAGCCAATGTTGCTTCCAAATATTATAAAATTCACGACTGATTTTGGTTGGTAGGTTCCATAGTTTAGGGGATGCGACAAAGCGGGCATGTAGCCCCGTGTACTTTGGGTGTGTGTAGAATCTGTCTTATAACCGGTGTTAATTGTGATGACTATATTAGTGTGTGTTATCTGTTTTCATTCAAGTAAGGACTGCAGACAATAATTTCAAGTAGTTTTTACTATTGCTACCAAATGCTACCGTCCACGACATCCAGCTTGCGGACTTGTCTACTAGATGGCATCGCGGTCAGCACAGTTGGAAATAATAGAGAGTTATCAAATCTAACGTTAAAAAAATTGGCTTCACACAAGTGTAGTTACTGGAAGGTTCTTTTTCATGCCATAAATCTATGACATGGGACCCCTGGCATTACTTCCCCTCCGAAGGAAGGCATACTGTGTGGGATTTCTAACGCTCTTAGAAAATCCGACGATTTTGGCCGGGTTTGAACCAACGACCTTGGGCATAGAAGCTCAGCTACCAACTACGCTACCGGAGCCGCCCACGACTGATTTTTTTTGCCAAGTGAGTTAATAGGTCAAGTTGAGCACCATAAATATCTTAACCATAGAATTAAAATGACTTGGCTCGAAAACTTGTCATCCCTGTAGATGAATCGTTGACAAGCAGAGAGGAAGTAATAAAACGCAGCAATTGAAGGAATTGATGGCTTAAGCAATGAGCTGGAAATCCGAAGGTTTCATGTTCGTGTCCTGGTCATGGCAAATGATTTTAACTGACTGGTTGATCCCTAAATAGCTTATACTTCTTGTATACATGGCCTAATAGCTAAGAATCCGCATTTGGGAAAGGTACAGCACTTCCAGTTCAGCTAGAAACTAGAAATTTAGTATGTAAACAGATAATAAGTCACAATTAACCAACGGCTAGCATGCTTGACTGTCACCTCCTGAGGTTCGGGTTCGATTCCCGGCTTTGCCAAAAAGTTCATTCTGGTCTGATGGCTGGTACGGGGTACACTCAACCTCGAGAATCAAAACTGACAAGAGATGGGTTCGATTCCGATGTAAGCAATCTTGGAAGTGGTTTTCCGTGGTTTCCCACTTCTACTCCAGAAAAATGCCGGGATGGTTCATAACTTGAGGCCACGGCACATACTAATGCAGCCATCACAATAAGACTGGTTATATCAGACAAATTTTACACACACCCAACTACACGGGGCTACATACCACAATGCCGCAAAGCACCTAAATAAGTCAACAACACAATCAACCCAAAAAATCCAAAACTTACAAAATTACTCTGTTTGAGGTAGTGATGTACTGTATTTTCCTTCTGTTACAGGATCGCATAATCGTTCTGATAACTGTTTTCCTGATGATGGCATCAGTGATGAGAGAAACAGCTCATGCAGCATCATGTCCAGAAAGCTGTGTGTGTGAAGAACGGAGTTTAGTGTCTTGCAGCAATGGATCACTGACTGAAATACTCTCCTCATTACCTGAGAATATCACAAGCCTGTACTTATCCAGGACGGAAACAACAGTCTTAAAGAACAATATTTTCCAAGGATTATCTTCGCTTAAGATACTTCTAATCAATCATGTTCCTGTAAACAAAATTGAACCTAATGCATTTAAAGGGCTCAATGATTTAAAAATATTAGGACTATATGATACTCAGCTAAATAACATACAAACAAATAATTATCCTCAAACATTAGAGTCACTAATTCTAGATTTTAATCCTCTTAGAATCCCAGACAGAGCTTCCTTTATTAATATTTCCAATCTATCTTTATTGTCAATGAGTTTCTGTAACATTACGAGACTTACAGACGATATGTTTAAGAATGTGGGTTCATTGAAGTCACTGATTATTAATGGCAATGATCTTCAGAATATTAATGTCAGAGCAATTAGTTATCTGAAGAATCTTGTCCAACTATCGTGTTCCTATAATGTAATCAGTAATGTCGATCCTGATTCATTTCAGGATAATAAAGAGCTGGAAACTCTTCAGTTCAATGGAAATAAGATTCATTTGCTGACTAGGAAGTCCTTCCTCAATTGTGAGTCGCTAAAAATCCTGCAGTTGGCTGAGAACAACATTACAAAGTTGCATGTTGAAATGTTCAAAGGGACACCTAACTTAGAAGATATTCGCCTACATGGGAACATGATCGAGCAAATTGATGTAGAGGTATTCAGAGGACTACGCCATCTTAGGTTGCTTGACATCTCTGATAATCCAGTCGTTTGTGGGTGCCGCTATGAAGAATTTAGAAACTTTACTGAAAAGCGTGGAATTAAACTTTGGGATGAGTGTGATGGTAAAAGAAAATGTTGATCACATTATCTTATTTAGTATTCAAATTGTACAATTGCCTATTTGTCTATATGTTTGCTTGTTATTCCGAAAATTAAATCTCGTCAGCTTCAAGGCAGTAGGCTAAGATAAGGCCTAATGTACTTTATACCCAATGAAGTAGCTGGCTTGATTATGTGATATTAATTAAATTCCATCATATTGAGAGGGACTAGTAGGTGTGCCATCTATCCCACCGGTTGAGGGTAGTTGACGCACGGTGAGCGCGTCGGGTCCCATCGACCGTTTATCTTGGTTTCCGTGACTGGGACGCTGCCTCACTGTCAGACAGCTACTCAAATGTCCTCACGAGGATCAGTGCACTCCGTTCCAGACCTCACCTCAGTTTCTAAGATCCCTGACTGAGCCCGAAATCGAACAGGGACCTCTGGGGCGAAAAATGAGAATGCTAGTCGCTACACGACGAGGTGGTCGAAGCGGCTTCGGTTGCGTAGTTGGTAGCATATTCAGCTTCTATGCCCAAGATCGCGGGTTCAAACCCGGCCGAAGTCGTAGGATTTTTAAGAGCGTTAAAAAGCCTTCAGTATGCCTTCCTTCGGAGGGAAAGTAAAGCCGGCGGTCCCATGTCATAGATTTATGGCATGTTAATGAACCTTCCACTAGTTACACCTGTATGAAGCTAAATTATAGGTTAAATTTGAACAACGCTCTTAGGTTCTAACGTTCGTCGCCAGGAGCCGAATGCGGTGGCGGCTAGTAACCAAGTTCTGAACTAGTAGTCATTGACGGTGGCGTTTGGCGGCAAAAGTAGGAACTACTTGAAAATTCAATGTCGGCAGTCCTCACTTGAATTAAAAACAGATTACACACACTAATACAGCCATCACCATTAACACCGGTTATCAGAAAGATTCTACACACACCCAAAGTACACGGGACTTCATGACCGCGTTGTCGCAGCCCCTAAACTGAGGAACCAACCAACCAACCAACCAACCAACCAACCAACCAACCAACCAACCGAGGTGGTCGAAATATGTTCATCATGAAGGAGACTTCAGAAGATGAAGGAAAAGAACATGCTATAAGTTGAGATGTAGAGTCTCAGTGAATCTTTACACATTAATCATCTCTACTTCACAATTGCGTCATGTAACCCACCTCAGAGGGCTCAATGTTTCTTAATACATTTCTTTTTCTTAGATAATGTACAAACTGTATGATTTTATTCATAAATAGTGTGTCCACAAAGTTTCCATGAATGTCATCCTATTTTTAAGGTAAGGTGTAGTCCCTAAGATAGTTATAAGCAGAGTCCAGATAATTACGAGCTCAACTTTTCACAAATATGTATTTATTTATGTGCTTAAAAGTGGAAAATATGTGATTAAGTTTGCAAAATATGATTTTCAATTTGTAACATATTTATGTCCCCCAGTTACTCGAAATATAGTTGAAACGTCTAGCTGCTTGAATAATCCATAATCCTGTTTTAGGCCTCTACATACGACCCAATCTGCTGGGTAATTAGCGTGGTAAATCGGGTGCAGCCCTCCACACGACACAATCTGCTGGGCCCGATCTGCAGTAGGCTGGCTCGCTCTGGTCTGAGAGCACGCGCGAAAAGGGCTCCTTCCTTTTCTAAATTTCAAAAAATAGGAATTGCATTGACTTTGTTGCCACTGAAGTCAATACGAAAGAGAAAATATTGGGCTAAAAAGTGATTATTACAGAGAAAAAAAATTAGTCATACAAATATTACTAAAGAACTAGAACGATGCGATTTTAGAAACTTTCTACGAATGGATATCGACACTTTCAATGAACTGCTCTACATGGTGGCACCTTTAATAAAGAAACAAGACACTGTAATGAGGGAAAGTGTCAGTGTTCAAGAGCTAATGGGCCAACTTCCCCTATGTCGCTATAATAAGTTGGGTGATTGTGTGGTCACCCCAACCAACCTCCCGACAAGAATTATGTCGGCCCAACCGGTTCCAACAAGCAGGGTCCCTGCAGATTGGGCCCAGCAGATTGGGTCGTGTGTTGAGGCTTTAACAGTAGCCTATAGTCCCCTTTAGTAGGCCGCGGCATGCCTCAGTTTCCGAATCCTACAATACTTAATGCAGATGCACGATACGAAATCATGTAGTCCTATATGATGTTTTCGAATTTCGTTCTAACGAGCAGAAGAAAAGGTCACTTCATAACCTTCATAGCATTCTGTCAATGCTCACAAGTTTCGCAGACCACTGTAATTTCAATTAAAATATCTTGTCAAGGTAAGGACTATTGGAGGCTTAATGAGACTGTTGACTCTAGCCCTTAATGACCGAGGAATTCCTGTCTTGAAGTACTACTACAATACAGAGACAAGGGCAGCCTCCGTGGCTTAGGCGGCAGCACGCAGGCCTCTCACCGCTGGGTCCGTGGTTCAAATCCCGGTCACTCCATGTGAGATCTGTGCTGGACAAAACGGAGGCAGACAGGTTTTTCTCCGGGTACTCCGGTTTTCCCTGTCAACATTTCATTCCAGCAACACTCTCCACTATCATTTCATTTCATCTGTCATGCATTTAATCATTGCCCCAGAGGAGTGCGTCAGGCCTCGGCAGCCGGCACAGTTCATATCCTCGCCGCTAGATGGGGGCTTCATTCATTCCATTCCTGACCCGGTCGGAGACTGGAAGCAGGCTGTGGATTTTCATTTCACAGAGACAAGGGTGCATTCATGAAGTAGAGAAGCAAATTACTGGAATTGCCAAGGGTCGAAAATAAGGGCAGCAGTCATCTAAGGAGTGCAACACACCACCAAATATAGGAAATATGTACTTATGAATAAATACGACAGAATATGTATTTATGTTCGACCATGGCGAAATGTAAATATTAGGTCAGAAAACTGTACTATAATGAGGCTCATTATAGTACAAGTTTTCATTATGATACAGTTTCTCCCATCAATCAGAGCCAAGAAACAGTTGTGTGACCAATTAGGTGAGGATAGTCTCGCACCTGCGCTCCCTTCCATGGCACCCTATTTTAAATTTCACTGCGTGGCGAGTGTCATAGTGAGGTATTCCAGGAGGCCATGGTCAAATACAAGGTACTAGCGGACCCGTGCGAGAAATCTCGCATGTCCATAAACCACACTTTCCCCAATAGGTTTATAATGAGAGACTTAAGGAGAAAGGTTGTTATGTTTTTATTTCAACCAAATGATTATAGAACACTATTTACATTTCAGGATAAAGGAAAGACCTCAGAATGTTAATATGACATGAAACAGGCGTCACAGCGGCCCGTGGACAGCAATTATGGAGCGTATTTTCCTACATGAACGGTGTTTGCAAATCGGACACTTCGTACAATTTTTTAAAAATCATTTTTTAAAGAAATTATTGATATTTATGGAATTAGAGTGCAATTCGTCACTGGAAAAGGGTGTGATTAGTTAGCACCCCAACTGGGAAAAGGGGGATTGGGATTCGGGCACACAGTGAAATTTAAATAGAGCGATGAGGAAGAGACCAAATATTGATAACCAAGGTTTGATACATTTATTTGATTTGTGAAGTAATAACAAACATTTTCATTTAGAAGAATAATTAAAAGAAGCTAATAAAAAATGCAAGGTTTCTCCAGGAAACTTAGAATAAAGAAGAATTATAATAAAAATGCATAAAAAGGCCATATAAAGGCGATTAAAAAAGTATGTTTAAGAAAAATATCTAAAAACAAGCAAGAAGCAAGGAAAAAGGCTTAGCCTTGAAAAAATGTATAAACCAAGTGAAGGTAGTTCACGTTACCAATAATTCGATACTTTTGTACTTAGTATTTGGCCCGCAGGAAGCGGGTTGTGATCCAAACGAAGGCTTCCTCTAAGCTGCCTCGGCATGCCTTCCGAGAAAGAAGGATGGTGGCTCCATTGGCGAATTGCACCCCGCCGGAACAGACCTCTTGGTAATGATCTGTCTGGCGGTTTACAATCAATTGTAGTTTCTCATCGCCGAGTTGTAGTGAGTTAGCGGGCTGACTTAATTGCTGAGGTGAAGGTCGTTGACTCATGCCTCGCCCAGCATGACAGAGTCCGAGTGATGAAGCATGCCGCCTGGCAAGGTTCCAGCCACTCAATGTTTACTAACAGGGCCTTCCCAAGAAGGGCCTTGCTGTGGGACGGCAGGCAGCCGTGGTGAGACTGGTTCAAGCAGGTAGATGTAGACAAGGCCGCAGAACGGCGAAGCGGAGAATTTATAGTGGAAATGACGACAGCGCGTCGAACAATCCAGAATGAAGGCGGGGCGTCAAACAGCCAATCAGCGCACAGCCCCAAGCACATTGCGACGGTTGCCGCTGAGATGAGCACAGTACCTCATGAAAAAGTGTGACAGTATGGTGCGTCTAGAAAGACACTTCAGAAAAAGGTGAGTTGACAAGAATAATAAAGAACAACAATTCAAATGAAACGTAAGTTAAGTAAATAATCAGAACACCGTGTTCATACTGCAATTATAACGGAAAAAAATAATGGGGCAAAATTGAACGAGTGTTTCAAACCGTGCGGGAAACATAGCCACAAAAAAAAAACATTCGCGAAAGCGAACATGCTGGGAGGGGCGAGAAAAAATTGCAGTAAGAAGTCGCAGAAGTTAGGTCTCGCGTGGCAAAGGAGCAATCATAGTGATTGGCCTGAGAAACTGGCCAGCAGAAGTCTGCAGTTTTACCACGCGAATCCTACCATCTCTGCCAGGAAAGCACTCAACAATCCTACCCAAATTCCAGACAAGAGGGGGACTAGGGTCTTGCAAAAGGACCAAGTCCCCAATCTGAAGGTTAGAGCAGGAAACACGCCATTTGCCACGCTGCTGAAGCAAACCGAGGTATTCCAACCTCCAGCGGCGCCAAAAATTGTTGCGCAAACTTTCAATTTTGCGCCAAGAAATGGCTAAAGAAGATGGAGAATTAGAATATAATAAAGATGGGGAGGCAGTCAATGGACCACCGATAAGAAAATGGCCCGGCGTTAATGGTAGAAGATCTGAAGGGTCATTAGATAAGGGTGATAAAGGACGAGAATTAATTATGCCCTCAATAAAAATAATTAAGGAGTTAAACTCTTCATGAGATAGGGGGGTGTGGCCACAAACACGTCTAAGGTGTTTCTTGGTGAGTTTCACACAAAACTCCCACCGTCCACCTTGATGGGGCGCATAAGGGGGGATGAAGTGCCACTTGAAATTTCTCTGGTGAGCATAATCAGTAATCCTTTCCAGCGCTGCATTTTGAGTAAGAGCTCTCTTAATTTGCTCAGAAGCTCCGATAAAATTTTTAGCATTGTCGGAGAATACTTCTGAAGGAAGCCCTCGGCGAGCAGAAAATCTGGCAAAAGCTGCCAAAAAATAAGCAGTAGAGGCGTTGGTAACTAGTTCTAAGTGTACTGCTCCGGTGACCATACATACAAACAGCGAAATATAGAGTTTTCCACAAATACATCTTTTGGCCTCAGGAGAATTTTTTCTGTAAACAAAAGGCCCGGAATAATCCACCCCCGTAAAGGCAAAAGGTCTAGCAGGCGCAGATCTAAAGTTGGGAAGATCACCCATGAGCTGAGTGGTAATTTTAGGGTTGGATTTAAAACATGGAATGCACTTCCGGATAACAGAGGTAACTTCATGGACTCCGTTTATGGGCCAATACCTTTCCCGAATGATGGAAAGTAATGTGCGGGTTCCAGCATGAAGATGCTGGTAATGATACTGACGAATGATTAGAGAAGTGACATGATGCTTTGAAGGAAGAATAATTGGGTGTTTTTTATCCTCAGAAAGATCAGCCAAAGATAAACGTCCTCCCACTCTTAATAAACCATCAGCATCCAAAAAGGGGGCGAGTGAGGAAAGCCTACTCGATTTCTTGAGGGATTGACCTTGAGACAACACCTGACATTCTTCAGAGAATATTTCTTGTTGAGTAAGCCATAAGATTTTTGTAGTGGCTAAACCTAATTCAGAAAGGGTTAAATATGGCTTAGGAAAAAGAGGTTGTTCTACCACAAAATATTTCCAACGAAGGAGATAAGCCATAACCCTCACCAATTTATGAAAAGAGGAATATCGCTGCAAGAGAAGGGGAGAGTCAGAAAAGAAATGAGAAGATCCAGTAATCTTACCAACATCTGGCAAGTCTGATAATTCCGGAAGAGGAAAATTTGGCCAAGCGGAAGGTTCTTGTAGAAGCCAAGAAGGACCGTGCCAGAATAATGTCAGGTTAGCCAACATAAGAGGGGAACATCCCCGAGAGATGACATCTGCAGGATTCTCCTTGCCAGATATATGATGCCATTGTTCAAAGTTAGACAATTGTTGTATTTTGGACACTCTATTAGCTACAAACACCTGCCAATGCGAGGAGGGTTTGGCAATCCATGCCAACGTGATGGCTGAGTCACTCCAAAAGTAAGTTTTGCTAAATCGGATTTTCAAAGATTGGCGGATTTTGACCGATAATTCAACCGCCAGAAGAGCAGCACAAAGTTCCAGTCGTGGCAAGGATAAGGATTTAAGAGGAGCCACCTTTGACTTAGCGCAAATTAAATTGGAAAAGAAATATGACTGGTCAAAATTGCGGCAAACAATATACGCACAACACCCATAAGCTTTCAATGAGCTATCGGCAAAGATGTGAAGTTCATATCCTCCACAGGAGGGAAAGGGAATAATCACTCGCGGGATAATGACATTGGAGAGATCTTCCAAGCTATTTCTATAAGAAATCCAATTTTTTTGCAACTCGGAAGGAACTGGTTCATCCCAACCAGTTTTCAAGGACCAAAGGTCTTGCATGAAAAGTTTTGCGGTGACGATAATTGGCGCCAAAAATTGGAGAGGATCAAATATTTTTGCAATCTCAGACAAAATTTGCCGCTTAGTTTGCGGTTTGATGTCACTGAGATTAATTTTGAAAAAGAAAAAATCCTTTTGAGGACTCCAATAGATGCCTAAAGTTTTGATAGAATTACTTTCTTGAAGAAGCTCTACTGAGTCGTTATAGACTGAAGTTAATGGAAATTTGGAAAGAAATTCTTCCGAATTAGAGTTCCACTTGCACAAGGAAAATCCGCCTCCCAAAAGCAAGGCTGTCAAATCCTTAGAGACTTGCAGGGCTTCAGGCACTGACTCAAATGAATGAAGAAAATCGTCAACGTAAAATGATGATTTTAACACTTCAGAAGCCTTAGGAGAATACAACGGGCCATCCTGTTCAGCAAGTAATTTCAACGTACGTATGGCTAGAAAAGCAGAGGGCTTTAGTCCATAGGTTAAGGTTTTTAGCCGAAAAATCTTGACAGGTTTAGTAGGCTCGTCGCGCCAAAGAATTCTCTGAAGGTCGCACTGTTGTTGATCGACCAAAATCTGCCTATACATTTGCTTGATATCAGATATCACTGCGATAGGGAACAAGCGAAAATTCATCAAGACAGAAGAAATGTCAGATTGAATAGGAGGGCCTGATAATAATGTGTCATTCAGAGAAGTTCCATTGGCATCCAAAGCAGAGCCATTAAAGACCACCCTTATGTTTTCCTTTAAAATCTCATTCTTCCAAACTGGATGATGATTGAGGTAAATGACTTCAGATGGGGTATAAGAAGCCTCATCTTTCTTGGTAACAACCTCCATGTGATCAAGTGCCTCATATTCCTCCATAAACGTGGAGTATTGAGCTTTTACAACAGGGTCACGTTTAAATTTGTTTTCCACAGCATAGAGTGCTCTAAGAGCCCTAGGGTGTGTTTCAAATAAAAGAGGTGGATTATCCACTCGGGGCATTGTTACAACAAATCTACCCTCTGAATTGCGTTTGGTTGTTTCACGAAACAGTTTTTCACACATTTCATTTTCAACCGTGGAAGGTGAAACTGAATCTATAGTTTCGATTTTCCAAAATCTTTCTAAGTTGTAATCGAGACTTGTATTGACAAAATGACATTGAGAGAAATTTTGAAACGACTTACGAGGGACCTGACCCGTTACTAACCAACCTAGCTTGGTATGATGAACAAACACTCCAGGTGATATTTTAACCTTAGAGCTAAGGAGACATTGCCAAAATACTTGGGCACTGAGAAGTATGTCTACCGGGGCGCTCGTATTAAATGTTGGGTCCGCCAACTGAATGTTATGAGGAAATTGCCACTTTCTAATTTCAAAAGAAGTACTAGGGGTATTACTGCCAATAGTATCAATGGCAAGGCAATTCAACTGAAATGTTGTGTTAGAATTAACAGCATCTTTGATGTGAACACGAACAAAATGCAAAGATTTTACATTGCTATTGTTAATACCGGTAACCTGAATTAATGTAGGTTGCTTGGAAAGACCAAGTTTCTTAATGAGACGCTCACTTATGAAGTCATGGGTGGCGGCATTATCCAATAGGGCACGTGCTTCAAGCCATCTACCAGAAGAGTCTTGAACTTTTATTAATACGGTTGATAGTAGCACCTGGGAACTACGAATTGAGCTAGAGCTCTGAGTATAAGATTGCGCATTAGCTCCTGGGGATGCATCTTTAGAACATCCAGGGGAAGGAGCCTGACGTGGCTTTTCAAACCTATGAAGCAAGGTATGATGTTGAGCCTTGCAATGGGAGCAAGTATTTTTAGATAAGCAATCAGGCACCATATGCCTAGTTGACAAACAGTTATAGCAATATCTTTTTTGAGCTATTAATTTGCGTCTTTCATCGGTAGAAAGGGCTTTAAAGGCAACGCAGGAATATAACCTGTGAGGTGCTTTACAGAGAATACAATCCGTTGAGTTATGCTGAACAGTAAAGACAGCAGATTTGTTTATTTTGGCACCGACTGGTTTCACAACATTAGATTTGTTATCTGCACTTCCTGACATATGACAGGCTATAGCTGACAAAACCTGACATCTATTATTCATAAACGTAAGCAATGAGCCATAAGTATATGAAGTGTCATTTGTTAGTTCCCTTTCCCATGCCTTTAAAGTTGATGAATCAAATTTAGAAGTAACCAAGTGAACTAAGAATAGATCCCAGTGCTCGACCGGTTGATTCAACCGTGCCAATGCTCTGACGTGTAGTTGGACCGTGTCACTTAAGGCTCGCAGTGTTGACAAGCTGTCAGCTCGCAATGCGGGCAGGTTAAATAAGGCTTGAATGTGCCTCTGTAAACATAATTTTTCATTGCCATAACGGCCTTTAAGAAGCTCGATAGCAATGTTATAGTTTTCTCCTGTTAAGGGAAGTTCTCTTATAAGTTGAAGGGGTGGCCCCTGCAAAATGGATTTTAAGTAATGAAATTTCTGAATTTCCGGAAGTGTGGCATTATTATGTACTAACGTCATCATGTTGTTCAGTGCATATGCACCGAGTCTGAGTTTACCGCTGGGGTCTGCCGTTATGCGATACGGAGACGGCGAGTGCGTGACGTCAGACAGGAATACAGGGTGACTCCTAAAGAAGTGTGCAAGATGTCAGACAGGAGTACAGGGTGACTCCTAAAGACATGTACACGATGTCAGATAAGAATACAGGGTGACCCTTAACGAGGTGTACAAGATGTCAGACAAGAATACAGGGTGACTCCTAAAGAGATATACAAGACGACAGATAAGAAAACAGGGTGACTCCTAAAGAGGTGTACACGATTCCAGATAAGAATACAGGGTGACTCCTAAAGAGGCGTACAAGATGTCACACAAGAATACAGGGTGACTACTAAAGAGATATACAAGACGTCAGATAAGAATACAGGGTGACTCCTAAAGAGGTGTACAATATGCCAGATAAGAATACAGGTTGTCTCCCAAAGAGATATACAAGATGCCACATAAGAAAACAAGGTGACTCTTAAAGAGGTGTACAAGATGGCAGAGAAGAATACAGGCTGACTCCTAAAGAGGTACACAAGATGCCAGACAAGAATACAGGGTGACTCCTAAAGAGATATACAAGACGTCAGATAAGAAAACAGGGTGACTCCTAAAGAGGTGTACACGATGTGAGACAGGAATACAGGGTGACTCCTAAATAGGTGTACAAGATGTCACACAAGAATACAGGGTGACTCCTAAAGAGGTGGCCGCGCGGGAAGCCCCAAAACGCGGTAAATCTGTAGTGTTTTCTCCTCCAGTGATGAATCGTTGGAACCATGCTCACTAACGACACCTTCTCCTTCCACTTCACATATTCTTCAGGCCGCAGTTGCACCTTTGTAATCTTGTACCCAGTAGTGCTTTAGAAGGACCCCAACCTCCAACTTTGTAAGTTCCATTTGTGATTGTGTATCAACAACGACTGATTCATTCTCGCTATATACACAATTCTAGTCATGGCCTCCTGTAAACTTAAAAAATGACATTACTTACTAGACATACTAATAATAATAATATTCGACAGCTGCCATAGTCAGCTTTCCCTAGACCACTGCTCGTTTCTTAATGTGTAAAATTGGACTCAATAGCCAAGAAAACTGTAAAATATTGGCCAGATATTTCCACAATCTCCTGAACTGTCCTTCCCCAATTTCGAAACTAGAATTTCCAGACATACCAGAGAACTCAGAAGGTGACGAAGTGCCAACAAAGGAAGAAATCAAAGTAGCATTCAGAAACCTAATAATACAACAAAGCAAGTGGAGAAGATTCGATAACAGCAGAAATGTTGAAATGGGCAGAACCAGAAATCTTAGATGATCTTCACCATATCATCAGTGAAATTTGGGAGAAGGAGAAAATACCTGAAGAGTGGAAAAGAGCACTCATGCATCTGCTACATAAGAAAGGGGACAGACAGGACGTCAACAGCTATAGGGGTGTGTCTCTTCTACCGATCGCCGATAAGATCCTTTCAAAATTGCTTCTGAAGAGAATAGAGACGACTTTAGATGAACAACTGGGGGAATACCAAGCAGGGTTTAGGAAAGGCCGCTCCTGTATTGAACAGATATTCAACCTGAAGTCAATACACCGCCACAGAATGCTGAGTGGTATCGTTTATAGACTTCAAGAAAGCCTTAGATTCGGTGGACAGAGAAACTTTGCTTAAGATCATTAAAGAATTTGGAGTAAAAACAAAACTGGCAAACATAATCAAAGAGACCCTAACAGGTACAACTTCCAGGGTGAAATTCTTGGGGCATTTGTCACAACCGTTTGAAATCAAGACAGGCGTGAGGCAAGGTGATGGACTATCACCACTCCTATTCAACTGTGTCTTAGAAAAGATTGTGAGAATTTGGAACTCTGAAGCTGAACGAAAAAAAAAAAACACTCCGTTCTGCCTAGGAAGAAAATCAGGAGGGATTAAAGTCAACTGCTTAGCTTTTACTGATGATGACTTTGCTGCTCTGTCTGAAAGTCCAGAGGTCGCAACCATTCAAATTAACCTTCTGGAAAGAATTGCTAGCCAAACAGGACTGAGGATCTCAACAGAGAAGACCAAATTCATGATGAACTCCAAAGATGGACCACAATATCTGGAAACAGAGATAGGGCGAATCAAAAGGGTCAAAAAGTTCTAGTACCTTGGTGAGACCATACAAACGACTGGATAGAGAAAGATGCAGTAGAAGATCGGATCTCAAAGATGGAGAGTGCATATGGCTTGACAAAAGATATGTACAGTAAACAGTGCCTATCCTGGAATGCCAAAATAAAACACTACAATACCGTGGTGAAGACAGAATGTCTCTATGCCAGTGAATGTCTGTCTATGAACTACAAGCTGGATAAACTAGAGGTGTTGGAAAGGAGAATCCTCAGAAAAATTATGGATGCTCTTCAAACCGAAAGTGGATGGAAACTTCGAAGTAATGAAGAAATTTACCAGAAAGTAGAAAGAATCTCTGAGACTGTGAAGAAGAGGAGGTTGAAGTTGCTGGACCAAAATACACTCATCAAACAGATATTTGATTACTTCTGGAGAAAGAAGACCACAACAGCAGGGATTAAGGAAACAAAGACGGATATGGAAAGATTGAACATCTCTGAAGACCAACTGTTAGACAGAAATAGATTTAGGAACATACTGAATAATTTGAAAGGGATTCAAGCCGCAAGAAGACCTAAGAAGACCGGAAGAGCCTGGATGGAAGAACAGCGTCAACAGGCCAGCGAACGCATGAAGGAGTATTGGGTGCAGAGAAAACTTCGCACCAAGAAAAAGAAATGAAGATGTAGCGTGATCCTAAGTGGTCCATTCGCGTAAAAGAAATGAAAATAAAAAATAATAATAAGAAGAAAATTATTATTATTCCTAGACAGAAGAAAGAAGCTGTGATAATCGATATATCCGTACAACTCTCCTACAACCTTCAAACCGCCTATGCCCAAGAGGTCAACAAATACACTGAACTAGCCATTGAAGTAAAACAAATGTGGAAGCTAAAGCAGGTGTACATCCGGCCTCTCATTCTGTCTGCAACTGGAATTGTACCTTCAAGACTGGTGGACTTACTACAGGCTGTCGGAATGGCTCACAAGCTAGGACAGATCCAAAAGTCGGTGGTCTTGGACACTTGCCATACAGTGCGACGATTACGAAATGCAGAATTAACTCTTAAATTTCTTGACATACGTCCGTATTTTCAGCCTTTGTACCATTGTCAAACGAGGAATGTATGTATCTGTATAGTAATAATAATAATAATAATAATAATAGTAAGATGACTCTGGTTACAACTTTTGTTAAAGAATCCCTGCACTTGAGTTCCATACGAGACATTTGGAGGCATGCAGCCGAAAACCTCCTAGTGCCTCGTATTCATGTCACATTCCTTACCACAGCTCTCAGAATAACAAATATCCCAAAAAGCAATACATCTCGTGACGGCACTTGGCGGTGGAATTTGTCCCGTTATTGCTTTCCGATATGTTACATTGAGTCCACACCGAGGTTTGGTAGTGACAGAGTAGCAGATGCCATATAAGCTTGGTCGTGGGCAACGTGTAGGTGATCGCAAACTCTCAATAATAATAATAATAATAATAATAATAATAATAATAATAATAATAATAATAATAATAATAATAATAATATTTTTTAAATTGCTTATCCTTCAGGCCCGGCTTCACCCACGGACTCTGCGAGGGATCATTCCTCTACCACCACAAGCACAGTGTCTTGGAGCTGGACGCCCTTTGTCAGCAGATACAACTGGGGATGATGACAGCCCGATCGCCAACTTAGGTCTAATTAAGAAAGGTCAGGGAAAAGGGAATTTGCAAGGAAGTCAGCCGTAGACCTATTGAAAGAAACCATCCCAGCATTTGCCTGGGGGTGAAAATGGGAAACCAAGGAAGACCATTTTCAGGGCGGCCTGGGTGGGGTTCAAACCCACGCTTTCCTGATGCCAGCTATTGGGTGGAGCTATCCTGAATCTGCATAAAATGAAGGACTCTCTCTGTGCCCGGAAGGAACTCCACCACACGCGAACAGTTCCCTTTAACGCTCTCGGTTTACTGGGTCTTGGATCAGCTAGCCACTGAGTTCCTGGGAGAGAATATCTCTAGCTGGTATAAGTGGGCCATTCCTTCTTGACCAGTACTTATCACGTGCGCAGTGGGATCTCCACGCACAGTGAGCCTTCATACCCTTGTGATCAATGAAAATAAAGTGCGCAATGTGTCCTCGGCAGCGCAAGTGCATAATCAGTGGTCTCAGTGTTCTACTCGTACTTTAAAGAAAAATTCTCATGCACTTACGACCGGCCACGAATGACCGGCCCATTCATACAGATTACTCAACCGATTTCTGCACGGTGTCCTTGAGAGTTCACGCATTGAAGCGAGTCAAGAAGTCTAGTAATTGCTCGTTGAATGCGCTGCCGGTAACAGCAGAGTCATCGCAATGTATAATTCTCAAGCTATTTTATTACCCTTGGCAATGCTTGTCATCTGGTAGGCCTAGAGCAAGCACAAGGTAATTGCTTTCACTGCGTAAACACATAGTTTTTGACGCGAAATGTTTCCGAAAATACAACAGAACATAACGTCCACTAAATCTACACCTAATATCACAAATAAAGGATACATATTATTAAGGTAGGCCTATGTACTTTCAATTCCCGATGTGGTAATAATAAAATGCTTTACCCTACTGCACCTCCATGTCCCAATGTCTGAAGTTTTCTTTTCTTGCTGGTATGCTCACTGCCGTCATTGATGAGCTCAGAAAAATAATATTTAAAACTATTCTAATGAACGTAGAGACAGCTTCTGACATTAAATCCTTCACTTTTTGTCCTCAGATGCACTCATCATAGTCACAATAGGCCTCCAAGCTTAATGTTGACAGTCTAACAATAATGTTCCACTGGCCACTTAGGCTAATTTAACAAGTAGTTCCGTGAAGAACTATGCATCCTATTTTCATATATCATACTTATGTTAATTGCCTCTATCAACATACACAATTTCAGTTTGATTTCTGTAACATATTCGTAGATATTGAGAACCGTCTAAATATTTCGGTTGGTTGCCATGTTGGATTTTCATATACGCAAGTCATAGAGTTATGCATCATTAGATAAAGATTTTTGCGTAGGTTCATTATTCAAACGTTCACTTCGATCGCATGATTAATACACAAGAAATAAAAACTTAACTTTCAAATTGCGCACAGCCGCCATCTTGAGGTTATGTGAACAATTGAACTAAATTTGATACCAGTGCATTACAATGTGTATAAACATTTACTGTACCGTATTTCACTGCGCTCAGATGGTTAAATCGCAAGAAGTGTCTATTAAAATGTTTCACCTTCGCTTGTCCGCCATGTTCGTTTTTTTATTTTAAAGGTTTTTGGAAGTCTCATAGCTGAACTTCTAGGTGTACCCTTTATCACCGTACAAAATTTCAGGGTGATATCAGTAATAGTTTCGGAGATATAGAATGACCGTGAAATATTTCGCACATCCGCCATGTTGGATTGGTGAGACGTAATAAAATTTGCAGGGTACGGCCGGAGGCGGCCGTAATAGTGCTGTGACCTTACTGAGTATCATTGAAATCTCTCCAGCCGTTTAGGGACACACACATGGACTAACGGTGATCTCATAAGCCAATTTTTTCACAAAATAAAAATAGGCTAAAAAAAACAACACTTGCCAACTGAGTACAGTTCTTAATGTAATCTCTGAAAGCACAAATTTCATTTTTCTTTGATTGTTTACTCATTTTTGAAACGTGTGCAAACGAAAACAGTCAGCAAAGGAAACGAAACACAACACTATCCTGTAACCGATAAGGACAAACATACAATAGTCAGACACAGGCACAACTATAGTTGCCTCACTTTCCTGGTTAACGTGCGGCTCGCCTTTGTAATCTTGCTGGGCGGATATGTTTACATTCCATGGCACCTGGGACCAAGGCTTTCCCAGCGTGAGGCACAGCGTTGTCAAATTTCCACCATAGCCACTGAGGGCAAGCAGCGAGACTGGACAGAACTATGTGCAGATGTGCAACATTGTACACTGATACCTGTCGGAGACACAAGCTAGCCACCAGGGCGGGACTTAAGAGTTCACGTGGAATGATAGAGGAAGCATTCTATTGGTCAACAACCGTCAGCTATTGGTCAGTAGTGAACAAAGGTTATTGTCGGCGTGTACTACTGCCTTACCTTTGAGTCGCCGCTCGGTAACCAGGAAAGTGAGGGAACTATAACTGCAGCGAGAGGTGGCTTGTTGTGCTGTGAGCGGGTGGGGGAAACGTATAGCAACAGTAGTGACACTTACACTGTTGTTATTATTTTGATTGCTACTGTGCGAGAAATCTCGCTTGTTCATCAACCACCCGCCTGGCTTTACTGTTATGCGGGCTTCTATAAAAATGTTTTTTTGTTTAAACGCACTTTTTAAACAAATTGTCGATATTTATGAAATCAGAGTTCATTGGTTGTGTGCGCCCCATGTATAGAGACTACCCGCCCAGCTCTAGTGTTATGCGGGCTGGGCGCGACACAATCCTGCCAGGGGTATCGTCTTTTCTATTTGTTTAAACACACTTTTTAAACAAATAAATATATTTCAGTTGACTTTTCAAGAAATGCAAGATTTTTCCTGTACTATTGGGATGATTTGGAAGAGTTTGACACAAAACGCACCTCCTAACTCATTCTGGTTCGAGAGCTTGAGTTTTTTTGTCGGATGACGCGGGCTCTAGCAGAGCCCGCGTAGAGTATCTACGCAATAACAGTGCAATGTAAGGAACTGCGTGAGCTATTAGTTACATTACGTTTATTTACGATAAAAAACTTCACAAACTTAATATGTTGATACCAGTGCAGGAAGGAAAGATCCAACTGGGCTGTGAAATGATAACTTCACAGAGGGTATTTGGGATACAACCAGGACTTCTTTTACACACAGTAATTCTCCAGTGAGGTGTACAGAGTTGTATCTAAGAAGCCAAATCACATTTCTTTCAAGACAATGCATTTTGTTAAGATACTTTTTGAATTTATCTATCAAAAATTTCTCTAAACACACAGTTGGTTATTTTGTTACTTGTCGACACAACCGAGAGTGAGCTAAACGATCTTACCCGTGAAAGGGCTACGTAAAGCTGTCCATGAGTGAGAAAGGGGTTTGTCAAGTAAAGGCAGATTTTATCGAAAGTCTCACCCTGAGATTTATTTATTGTCATTGAGAAAGCCAAACGTACTGGGAATTTCCTTCTTTTAAATTTAAAAGGCATGTTCGTATCAGAGGGGTTAAGGGTTATCCTGGGTATGAAAACGATTTTTATCTTATCAGAATCTATAATAGTTGCCTCTATGATATTACGTTGTAACCCGTTAACTATTAGCCCTGTCCCATTGCAGACCCCTCTTGAGGGCAGAATATTTCTTAATGACATAATGATAGCACCTTTCTTAAGTCTAAGTTTGTGTGGAGGCATGCCAGTAGGTGTTAGACTGTTCAAAAATTCTTCAGGGTAAGCCAAGTGATCTTGCGCATGCTCACTCACAAAACAGTCTACACTCTCGTCGACTACCTCATCTCCAGGTAAACGCCGAAATACTCGATTGTTCAGTTCAAGCGATGCTTCATTGGCGACCGTAAGAATAGTTCTTCCTTTAAGCTCCTGTGGGGTGACAGCAGTAAAATCAAAATCACGGTATAGCTGTTCAACTGGATCTTGTAATTGTGGATAGCATGTAGATGGTACCGGAACTTCCGCCCCAGTCTTGCCTTCTCCTATTTCTAAAAGCCATGTTGAAAATTCTTTTTCAGAATTTAAAGCGCGCATGTTCTGGGTGAGTTTAAGTACATGGAATTTATTCCAGAGGCTATGCCGCTTCAAACAGCTAGCAACTGTCAAAGAACGTGATCCTCTCATTATGACAGGAAGGACTTGGCGAAAATCACCACCCAGTAAGATGACTTTACCACCGAATGCTTCAGTACAGATGGTCAGTTATTTGAGAAGTCGGTCCACAGCTAAAAATGTAAACATATGCGTCATCCCAAATAATTAATTTTGTATTCAACAGGGCTGTTGCTTCTGGTATGTTTGGCGTAACGTTGCACGTAGAATTAGAATTGAGAATCAGAGGGATTTTGAAGACAGAATGGGCAGTTGGTCCTCCTTGTAGAAATGTAGCTGCTGTTCCTGTAGACGCTACTGGAGTAGGTTGATCTCCTTTTGCTCTGATTATATGTAACAATGTAGAGTAAACAAATGTTTTACCAGTTCTTGGCGGTCCATCTAAAAAGAAACAGTTTGTTTTAATGTTTCTTTTGGTTTTCCATATATTGCATTAAAAATCGAATCTACAACCCTTAGTTCCGCCTCATTACGCTTTTGTCTGTTGCTGATAGCCCTAGCTTGCTCTTCTAAAACATCAAACGAATGCATTCTTGGACTGTTAACGTGTAGTTTTACATCTGGCAAGTTAAGTTTCTTAAGATCTAAGCCGTAGGTGTGAATGACTGCATACTGTGGGCCACTTTCTTCAGAGTATCTGCGTTCAAAATCTTCAGACATTGCTTCTTTAAGTTGGTCCCAAAGCTCGGGAACATTTTTTGGTTTTACGAAAACACAGATAATGGCAAATAACATTCGTAAGCGACCTCGCATATGAGAGTGAGTTGCCTCAAGGATAGTATCATGCCAAATTTTATCTCCTTGAAGAAGTCCAAGTTTTTTACATGTTTCCTGGAAAGTCTTGCATAGAACTCCATTGACTGACCTGACACTATCAAAATCTTTGGCACCCTTTACTCTTATTAGCAGCATTCGCAAGAAGTATCTTTCTCAATCGTGCATACTAACTACTTGCATTCTCCCTATTACACCTGGTCCACCACGCTGACGCTTCTTCCATTTCGTTTTACATTTATCGTACACAAGTGATTTAGTACATCTGCGTACGTACTGTACCCGATACCTAGTTGAGGCTATCGGCTACGCCAGCAGACATTAAGCCATAGTTGAGATTATGGGAAGAGTTATGAAAAGATAGCGCTCAAATCGAGTCAAGAGGAATGTCAAGATGACGTAGAAGGTCTAGGATTAAGAAGGCACTGACCGCAGTCAAGCAGATGGAATTATGGATGGAATTATGAAGCTTTATTAAGATCTATATGGAACATGGTATTTAAACATCTCAGAAGAGAAGATATAACAAGCATTATATGTGGTAATAATTTGAAGGAAGTCAGATAACACTTATGTTATTTTATAACATAATAGCCGAGATGATCGGGGTTCGAGATTATATTTGTGACGCAAGACCACAGAGGTGGGGAGAACGTCACGTGACTGCGCCAGGGAGGTACAGGTCATTGCAGTCCAGAGACAGTCAGTTGAGCTCAGTGAGCCACGCAGTTGAGCTCTGTAAGCAGAGGAGTCAAGTACAGTTAGCACGGCAGTCGAGGTCAGACAGCGAGCTGAGTAGGACATGCCGAGCGTATGGTAAAAGTCGCGCGGTGAGCAGCATTTGTCACGGAAAGTGAAAGCGACAGTTTCAACTTCACCAAGCAGCGAACGAAAAGTAGGTCAGTGAGCCGGGCGGACACCCGCAGTAGGCAGCGTGAAGACCGGTTACAGAACCAGCTGTACGGCCGAGCAAGCATAGAAGGCCGGGGTTTAGAACAGCACGGTAAAACGAGTTGGAGAACTCATTTCAAGCTGCAATTTGGTAACGCAGAACAGCATAGCAGAGCGACATGGCGAGGCCAGCTTTAGGCGGAGATTATTCTATAGCATTGCAGTAGGGACGAGATGGTTATTTCCAATTTTATACGCAAGCATTATGACAGAAGCTGAACTTCATTACAACATTGAGTTGGAACGTTTATTCAGCATTAGAATTTTACAGGCAGATAGTTACTAGATACTGCAACTGTGAACTTCAACTGAACATAGTTTTTCAATGACATTACGACTATGCATTTCATAACGCATTCCAAGTAACATTAACGATTTCAGGCAAACGAAATATTTTAAGCATATGCACTTATGAACATTAGCACGTGCATTAATGCAATTCTTTCTTATGAAGTGTTATAAATTACCGAGTATGAACACTGCTACAGGGTGTTTCATAAACTTAGACACTCTCATATAAAATTTTATTTTATGAAAGTGAGACTTAGCAGTTATTGGAGATTCAACTTTCAACACTCAAACCGAACATTGTATGGAACAGTGGCGTAACGTAGAAGAGGAATAGGGGGTCCGCTGTTTCTATGAACTTTTTCGTGAGGATTTGGACAATATCCGCTATGGATAACCAGCAGTTCATCATGTCGGAGAAAACGCAGACAGAGACGCGATGGCACCACAGAGCGATGGATTCGATTCCTGACGAGGAGGAGGTTTACCAGCTGATTCACTTGGGATTTTGAAGGCAATCGTCATTGCGTAGGTGGAATGATATTCACGCCGATCTTTCGAGAAATTCATTACATAAGGAAAATCGTCGATCTTTGAAATTTAATAACAGCTGATTATGAGAAGGTACTGTAAGAGTTATAACTTTCTGATACGATTGTTTTCATGAATACTGGGCACACATGTATATTTTTCTAATAGGAGTGATACGATTATTTAGACATGGTTTGACTTTATTTGCTTCAAATTTTGCTAGAATATGGCGTGACCATATGATATGGCAGGCATCATTATACGAAATTCTCACCATTGGTTGGCTTTATTAAGCAGATGTTTGGTCTTTTAGACATTTTTCCAGCAAGGATAGTTTTCATGAATAGTTTTTTTTGTGTGACGAGTATTTCGAACTCGTGATCTGCAATTGATTATCTAAATTACTTCGTCAGTTCATTGCATACTAGCGAGTGTGTATTATTCATCAGTAGGGATTTTTTCCATTGGATTGTTTGGTGATATTAAGATGTTATTCACTTTAGTGAATGAATATCGCTTGTATATGACAACTAGAGACTTGTTGATTCCGATCTGGTACATTCACTCATTTAGTCTTCGAGATGGGGTCTTACGTATTTATACGATTGTATGGTGGTTACTCATCTTACTTGCCATTGAGGGACTCATTTTTATCATCCGAGTGTACTTGAGATTGTAAGAGGATCAAACAAGGAACTACTAGTCACATATCAGTCGAAATTTTGTTAAATAAAGTAAAGATAAATGTTAGCAGGGTTACATTTGTAATTCTTGTTTGCCAATCCAATATTTTGTTGCTATACTCTTTTGAGAGTACTTTCAGTTTAACAGCTGGTACAGCTGATGCTTTTGATGATTTTTATAATTGTGTTTGATACCTTTGAGAAGGATTTAAAGTAATTGAATCTTGTAAGATGAATCATTAATGGTCAGATTTATTTTAAGGCAGATCAGTATTGCAGATTTTGATATGAGAGATTATAGCACATTGGTGTTTTTCTGTGATGTGAATTATGAGATTTGTAAGAGAATTTATGCTATTTGAAAGCAAATCTTGAATTACTAAGGTAATATTTTTTCTAATTGTTTAAGAAGTTGTCTAGATGTGATCAGAGTAATTACAGTTATTGGAGATTGTGTGCGTTGATAATTTGAAGCCAGTTATATATTTTTTGTAGATCATGCAACATGGTTAAGTGAAGTTTGTGATAGGCATTTTGTGGAAGTTGCCAAGTGATAGTTGCAATATTGCTAATGTATTTTGAGGCAGACATGAGGTTGTCGAACCCAGTCTAGCGTAATTGTTGAGATTCAGGCTGTATATGCTGAATATTTATGGAGTTTTGTGGAATAATTGTGGTATTCAAATGTGATATTTGAAGATGTGAGGATATATAATGTCGTTGTGGATAGTCAGATCCAACGTGATGTCGTGAAGGCAATAATATTTTTTGGCATGATAATTAAATACGAAATATAACTTGGAAGTGATAAAACTGTAAGACAACGTTCTATAACCCATATTAAACAATTTGTTAGGAAATTAAACAAATGAATAAAGTTGATAATACAAGATTTTCTGATAATAATAATTAATGAAATAATAATCTGAAAATTAAGCATATTAATGATCTGACCTAATGAAATAAAGATCAGAATGACTAGATGAAATAATAAAAATCTAAATAACCACAAGAATAAAATTTAAATAAATTGATAAATTAAATTTTGGAATAAATCAATGAATTAAATAAATGGATGAATTAAAGATTGGATAAATAAACTGATTTAAATACATTAATAGATGATTGGATAGATGATGAATAACTGAATTAGAAGGTGATAATTAATTAAAGAAGCTGATGATTAATGAATTTATATGGAATAAAATAAATTTAATTGAGAGATGATTTAAAGAAATTGCAACTTGAGTTGAGGAATTAAACAGTTTATATTGATGATTTAAGATGACTTAATCTGAAGGAGATGATAAAATAAGAGTGTGTGAATAATTATAAAGTATAATGAAGTAATGATAATAATTTTCATTTAAATGATTTAATGGTGATGAGTTAATGATTCTGACAGGAATATGTTGAATTTTGAGATGAGAATTAATGTGAGAAATATTTAACTTTGATGATGATGATGATGATGACCAATGAGCAGTGGATTTTCTGTAATTCACAAACAAGCAATTATTAATGACAATGTAAATAGTGTAAATTAATTATTCGATGTTTAGGAGCATTTTACTAACGTATTCAACATTTGAATTATGCCATGCAAGCCATAAATTACGTGATGTTTAAAATATGTGATTATTATGTGTATGTTTAGACAGATTAGTATTTTTTTTTAAATCCACATTTATGATGTTAAATTAAAGAGAAAGTAGGTCTCAGATATCACAAATGTCAGTGACGAAAGACATAGTGCTACAGTGATCCTGAGAAACCAAGAGAACTTTAGAGATTTTTCCTGTTGTATGTGGATGAAATATTTTTGATTAGAAAAGAGATGGTTCGATTTTTGGACAATGACAATTTAACGTTGGCATATTCTCAGGTAGGATGAATATTTAAAATGTCTGTCTGACTATCAAAGTGAAATAAATTTGTTTTTATCTTAGTTGTGATCTGATGATGGTGTGATTTTCCTTTTTCTTTCCTTGTCTTGATTAAGGCTTAACCGGAAAGGATGTGGTTTTCTAGGAGTTCAGTTGATGGCGCCCATTTATATTTGCATTTTTTTAAATTAAACTTAAGCCCGTAACGACCCTAGAGATACTTTGTCTCGTGTTACCCACTGCTTTTTCGATATCTCAGCTGAATTTCCGACACATTCCTTATTTGACTAGAGGTTCATTTAACTCCGCTCTGTCCTGGAACTCCAGGAATGCGATGTAATAGCAGATGGGTCATCGCATCCCCAGGACGAACGGGTACAGAGAGAGAGGGAGAATTGGCTTGACCCACCTGTGGGGCTTCTATTTTGTTTATTCTATGGAATCACATCTGATTTAGATTACTGAGAGATTGATCTCAAGTTCATTTAATTGTGTTACAAAATTTACTAAACTTAGTCAGACAATATACTTGTGTGCCCATTCCTGTGTTCATGTTAATCGTATTAGTATTATATCATGTTAGTTATAAGTCATTTTTCCTATACCCAAGTGAATGCAGGAATTGAGACATTGTGATGTGTTGTTGTCTAACGTCTCTGAATAAAACGTCCATTGAAAATATAATTATGTTGCCGGAAGATTTATCTAAGGTGTTAGGAGAGTTACAGAGTGGTATGTCTGGTATTGCAGAAACTATTTCTAAAATGGAAACAGAAGTTAAAAAACAGATAAATAGTTCAGAAGCTAGGTTAGAAGCTAGATGTAAAGAAAATGTGCAAGCATTACAGGCTAGTAACGAAGGCAATCTGAACGACAGTTTAAAGTCATTAGAGACCAGATTACAGTCCAGTAGTAGGGATGAGTTGAAATCATTACAGATTAGTAACGAAGAAAATTTAAAATTATTACAGTCAAATAGTGAAGATAATTTAAAGTCATTAGAGACTAGGTTACAGTCAAATAGTGAAGACAATTTAAAGTCATTAGAGACTAGGCTACAGTCAAATAGTAAAAATGAGTTGATGTTATTGGAGACAAGATTACAGTCAAATAGTGAAGCTAACTTGAAGGATAATTTTAAATCATTGGAAGAGAAATTACAAGCTCGTAGTGAAGAAACTAACACTGAATTGGAAAACAAGTTAACTAGGTTAGAGAATAGATTAACTTTAAAGAATAATGAAATGCTTAAGACTTTACAATTAGATATAATTGCAGTAAATATGAAAGGAGAGGAAAATGTTCAAATATTAAGAAAGAATATTATTGAATTAGAAAGTAGAGGAGAAGAAAACATTCTTACTTTAAGAACAGACGTTATGTCTATACAGAAAGACATTAAATCGGATGTATCGAAGTTGAGATTCGACATTGATGGTTTAGTGGCAGATGTAGGTTAAATTCAAGAGTGGTCTACCGAAGTATCTTTCGAAACTAAGATCAAAGGTCTAGAGATGAATCTAGGTAATGAGATCAAGGATTTAAAGTCAATAATTGGGACCATTAAAGAGGAAGTCTTAGGAGAGGTTAATTCTAATTTAAAATCATTAGAGAATCAATTGCAGAAAGATATTAGGAAAATGGATGATGATATAGAGCAAAAGGTTAATGAAAACTTAGCTTTATTCAAAAATAGAGTCGGTGCAATCGTGGAAGAACGGTATAGTGAGGTCGATGCCGAAGCAAAAGAAAAACGTGCAGGATTAGATGAGAAATTAATCGCAGGTATGGCGAACTTAGAAGCGAGATTTACGGAGAACAAGGAAGCGATGAAGATAGATTCAACTCTATTTAGGACAGATGTTGATCTGTTAAAGGAACAAGTCGCGTCAGTAAAGAATACATGCGATGACAAGATAGACAAGTTGAAAAACGATTTAGACGAGAGTAACAAAACGCAGAATGTTACGTCGTTAGATGAGTTGAAGACTCAGGTCAAGACCGTAGAGAAACTGGCAGAAGATAGGATGACTAAACTAGAATCTATGATTAATATTTTCACAAGTCAGAATATTACATCAGGGGAAACATCGATAAATCAGACAGCGATAGACCGCAGTACGGGTAATCACGAAGTTAGCATGGGAGAAGACCGTCAAACGCAACAGAATGTGACATTCGAAAGGGCAAGTTCAACCCCTCAGGATAATCCGAATTCGAATAGGAGTACGTTGGGTACAAGTGAACGATACTCAGGTCCAGTTACCATTATCAGAAATCTGGATGACAAGCCGAGGAAGTTTTCTGGAAACACAGGAGTCACACCAGTCGAATTTCTGCGAGATATTCGAGATTACATGGCGGAACATAGAGTAGCCAAGGAAAGAGAACTAAGGATAGTCGAACGCGCCTTAGAAGGGCCTGCGTTAACTTGGTTTAAAGCATTCAGAAGCAATTTTGCGAATATGGAGCAATTTGCAATAGCATTCTTAAGGAGATTTTGGAGTGCAGAGGATCAACTGAACGTAAGAGCAGAAATGTACTCGAAGCGTTATTCTACGTCACATCCGACGTATTATGCCAATTATTTTACTTCACAATTGGCTAAATTACAGTTTCTGATTCCTCCATTGCCAGAAGAAGAGCTTTTGCAAGCTATAGCGAGACAGTTACCGATTGAGGTACAGAGATCACTCATAGCGTCGGGAGCAAACACACTTGAGCACTATGACGACATTTTACGGCGATTAGACTATACAAGCGCTCAAGTTACACCTAGAAATGCAAGAAACGACAGTCGAAACACGCAAGAGGTGAATGCGGTAGTCGTTGATAACGCAGCTCAGACGGACAGAAGAGATTCCTGGGAAAACAGAAGGAACGAAGGAAATCGAGGAAACATCCGTAACATTCGTGGAAATGATCGATATAGAGGACCATATGAGAGGCCAAACGATCAGGAAGCAAGAGACAGCCGATATAGAAATTATAATCAGACTTCCAGATATCAAGATAGGAATCAATACAACAATAGATATCGTGGTAGAAACAACTGGAGCCAAGGTCAACAGTATAATCGGAACGACAGGCAGGATGGCCGAAGAAATGAGCCAAATGAAAGACGAGATAATCGTGAATATGAGAGATCGAGGCAAGAAAGTAGACAGCCTAGTACACCACCCGAGGAGACAGTCAGAGATGTCAATCGAGCAAGCACGAGTAGTGAAGGAAGAAATCGACGTCAAAGTAATACAGAATCAAGATGCTAATCATTGGAAATCAATCATCATTGTTGAGAGTCAGAAAGTACCATCATGCTGAATGAGAGTATTGTAGAGCTATCGTGTACATGTGTTATATATAGAATGCCTGAGAGTGTATTTTTTTTCTCAATCCTGATAAAAAAAAGGAGATGTACGGGAGAGATGTACCCGATACCTAGTTGAGACTATCGGCTACGCCAGCAGACATTAAGCCGTAGTTGAGATTATGGGAAGAGTTATGAAAAGATAGCGCTCAAATCGAGTCAAGAGGAACGTCAAGATGACGTAGAAGGTCTAGGATTAAGAAGGCACTGACCGCAGTCAAGCAGATGGAATTATGGATGGAATTATGAAGCTTTATTAAGATCTATATGGAACATGGTATTTAAACATCTCAGAAGAGAAGATATAACAAGCATTATATGTGGTAATAATTTGAAGGAAGTCAGATAACACTTAAGTTATTTTATAACTTAATAGCCGAGATGATCGGGGTTCGAGATTATATTTGTGACGCAAGACCACAGAGGTGGGGAGAACGTCACGTGACTGCGCCAGGGAGGTACAGGTCATTGCAGTCCAGAGACAGTCAGTTGAGCTCAGTGAGCCACGCAGTTGAGCTCTGTAAGCAGAGGAGTCAAGTACAGTTAGCACGGCAGTCGAGGTCAGACAGCGAGCTGAGTAGGACATGCCGAGCGTATGGTAAAAGTCGCGCGGTGAGCAGCATTTGTCACGGAAAGTGAAAGCGACAGTTTCAACTTCACCAAGCAGCGAACGAAAAGTAGGTCAGTGAGCCGGGCGGACACCCGCAGTAGGCAGCGTGAAGACCGGTTACAGAACCAGCTGTACGGCCGAGCAAGCATAGAAGGCCGGGGTTTAGAACAGCACGGTAAAACGAGTTGGAGAACTCATTTCAAGCTGCAATTTGGTAACGCAGAACAGCATAGCAGAGCGACATGGCGAGGCCAGCTTTAGGCGGAGATTTTTCTATAGCATTGCAGTAGGGACGAGATGGTTATTTCCAATTTTATACGCAAGCATTATGACAGAAGCTGAACTTCATTACAACATTGAGTTGGAACGTTTATTCAGCATTTGAATTGTACAGGCAGATAGTTACTAGATACTGCAACTGTGAACTTCAACTGAACATAGTTTTTCAATGACATTACGACTATGCATTTCATAACGCATTCCAAGTAACATTAACGATTTCAGGCAAACGAAATGTTTTAAGCATATGCACTTATGAACATTAGCACGTGCATTAATGCAATTCTTTCTTATGAAGTGTTATAAATTACCGAGTATGAACACAGCTACAGGGTGTTTCATAAACTTAGACACTCTCATATAAAATTTTATTTTATGAAAGTGAGACTTAGCAGTTATTGGAGATTGAACTTTCAACACTCAAACCGAACATTGTATGGAACAGTGGCGTAACGTAGAAGAGGAATAGGGGGTCCGCTGTTTCTATGAACTTTTTCGTGAGGATTTGGACAATATCCGCTATGGATAACCAGCAGTTCATCATGTCGGAGTAAACGCAGACGGAGACGCGATGGCACCACAGAGCGATGGATTCGATTCCTGACGAGGAGGAGGTCCACCAGCTGATTCACTTGGGATTTTGAAGGCAATCGTCATTGCGTAGGTGGAATGATATTCACGCCGATCTTTCGAGAAATTCATTACATAAGGAAAATCGACGATCTTTGAAATTTAATAATAGCTGATTATGAGAAGGTACTGTAAGAGTTATAACTTTCTGATTCGATTGTTTTCATGAATACTGGGCACACATGTATATTTTTCTAATAGGAGTGATACGATTATTTAGACATGGTTTGACTTTATATGCTTCAAATTTTGCTAGAATATGGCGTGACCATATGATATGGCAGGCATCATTATACGAAATTCTCACCATTTGTTGGCTTTATTAAGCAGATGTTTGGTCTTTTAGACATTTTTCCAGCAAGGATAGTTTTCATGAATAGTTTTTTTTTGTGTGACGAGTATTTCGAACTCGTGATCTGCAATTGATTATCTAAATTACTTCGTCAGTTCATTGCATACTAGCGAGTGTGTAATATTCATCAGTAGGGATTTTTTCCATTGGATTGTTTGGAGATATTAAGATGTTATTCACTTTAGTGAATGAATATCGCTTGTATATGACAACTAGAGACTTGTTGATTCCGATCTGGTACATTCACTCATTTAGTCTTCGAGATGGGGTCTTTCGTATTTATACGATTGTATGGTGGTTACTCATCTTACCCATCGCTCAGGGCACTATCATGTTAGTCGACGAGGCGAGGTCTTTCGTATTTATACGATTGTACGGTGGTTACTCATCTTACTTGCCATTGAGGGACTCATTTTTATCATCCGAGTGTACTTGAGATTGTAAGAGGATCAAACAAGGAACTACTAGTCACATATCAGTCGAAATTTTGTTAAATAAAGTAAAGATAAATGTTAGCAGGGTTACATTTGTAATTCTTGTTTGCCAATCCAATATTTTGTTGCTATACTCTTTTGAGAGTACTTTCAGTTTAACAGCTGGTACAGCTGATGCTTTTGATGATTTTTATAATTGTGTTTGATACCTTTGAGAAGGATTTAAAGTAATTGAATCTTGTAAGATGAATCATTAATGGTCAGATTTATTTTAAGGCAGATCAGTATTGCAGATTTTGATATGAGAGATTATAGCACATTGGTGTTTTTCTGTGATGTGAATTATGAGAATTGTAAGAGAATTTATGCTATTTGAAAGCAAATCTTGAATTACTAAGGTAATATTTTTTCTAATTGTTTAAGAAGTTGTCTAGATGTGATCAGAGTAATTACAGTTATTGGAGATTGTGTGCGTTGATAATTTGAAGCCAGTTATATATTTTTTGTAGATCATGCAACATGGTTAAGTGAAGTTTGTGATAGGCATTTTGTGGAAGTTGCCAAGTGATAGGAAATTAAACAAATGAATAAAGTTGATAATACAAGATTTTCTGATAATAATAATTAATGAAATAATAATCTGAAAATTAAGCATATTAATGATCTGACCTAATGAAATAAAAATCAGAATGACTAGATGAAATAATAAAAATCTAAATAACCACAAGAATAAAATTTAAATAAATTGATAAATTAAATTTTGGAATAAATCAATGAATTAAATAAATGGATGAATTAAAGATTGGATAAATAAACTGATTTAAATAAATTAATAGATGATTGGATAGATGATGAATAACTGAATTAGAAGGTGATAATTAATTAAAGAAGCTGATGATTAATGAATTTATATGGAATAAAATAAATTTAATTGAGATATGATTTAAAGAAATTGCAACTTGAGTTGAGGAATTAAACAATTTATATTGATGATTTAGGATGATTTAATCTGAAGGAGATGATAAAATAAGAGTGTGTGAATAATTAGAAAGTATAATGAAGTAATGATAATAATTTTCATTTAAATGATTTAATGGTGATGAGTTAATGATTCTGACAGGAATATGTTGAATTTTGAGATGAGAATTAATGTGAGAAATATTTAACTTTGATGATGATGATGATGATGATGACCAATGAGCAGTGGATTTTCTGTAATTCACAAACAAGCAATTATTAATGACAATGTAAATAGTGTAAATTAATTATTTGATGTTTAGGAGCATTTTACTAACGTATTCAACATTTGAATTATGCCATGCAAGCCATAAAGTACGTGATGTTTAAAATATGTGATTATTATGTGTATGTTTAGACAGATTAATATTTTTTTTTAAATCCACATTTATGATGTTAAATTAAAGAGAAAGTTGGTCTCAGGTATCACAAATGTCAGTGACGAAAGACATAGTGCTACAGTGATCCTGAGAAACCAAGAGAACTTTAGAGACTTTTCCTGTTGTATGTGGATGAAATATTTTTGATTAGAAAAGAGATGGTTCGATTTTTGGACAATGACAATTTAACGTTGGCATACTCTCAGGTAGGATGAATATTTAAAATGTCTGTCTGACTATCAAAGTGAAATACATTTGTCTTTATCTTAGTTGTGATCTGATGATGGTGTGATTTTCCTTTTTCTTTCCTTGTCTTGATTAAGGCTTAACCGGAAAGGATGTGGTTTTCTAGGAGTTCAGTTGATGGCGCCCATTTATATTTGCATTTTTTATTAAACTTAAGCCCGTAACGACCCTAGAGATACTTTGTCTCGTGTTACCCACTGCTTTTTCGATATCTCAGCTGAATTTCCGACACATTCCTTATTTGACTAGAGGTTCATTTAACTCCGCTCTGTCCTGGAACTCCAGGAATGCGATGTAATAGCAGATGGGTCATCGCATCCCCAGGACGAACGGGTACAGTATGAATGCGTTCTTGATCATCATTTTGATTAAGTTCAAACCAAGCAGTTAGCATCATTTGTTTTTGAAGAGGCCGCTGCTACCGCCTGGTCTTCCTGGCCTTCATGAAAAACTATCTGTTGCTGTTGAGTTAAATGCACTGGCAGTCTAATTACTGTATGGGATTTCTCTGACATGGTGAACTCACTGATTCTCCACATTGCTTCCGGAGCAGTTACGTATCTGCCATCGTGATTGAGGTTCCAGCTTCTGGTTTTTGTTTCCAGCTTAAGGCATGTGACATCATTCCCCTTATATACATATTTGTATAGGTATTTCACACTTTTAACTGAGGCGCAAACTTCCACATTGATATGAGTGTTGAATTTCATTAATAACGACGGATTGTAAGGGACTACCGAGCGATTATCAATGTCAATCTTACGAAGTTTAAAATATGTCGTGAATCTCCTTCTGTACATAGGATATCCATTTACATTCTCTCCAGTTGTTTCTCCGAACTCCTTCGGAAAGTTTTTACAACATGTATCTTCCTTCATGCAAGTTGAATGTTTATTTATAACACCACAGGGGCCATGAATCGTACATTTTGTTACTATTTGAAATAGCTTCTGATTGATGCCCGGATCAGGTATTTCGGCACTTACGTAATTGTCGATGTCACCTTTCGTGCGAATTTTCGAACATGAATCGAGAGTACTTAATATATGAGCATATGGTAGCCCTCGTTTCTGAAACTCGATAACGTAAATATAAGCCTGAACCTTTCCAAGAATGTTCCTTTTTGAAGATAATCCAAAAGTTCCGTTAATTTCATTTTGAATACTCTCACCACTGCGTCTTGATAATTTTATGCATATATCGTGGACTTAGGCCTACTTGGAAAGATGAAGGTAATATTAACATTTTACCTATCCGAACATTCTCTGACTTTGCTCGAATTTGTATCGCATCCAACAGTCCCTGATACACAGGCGCGGATTCAAGGGGGGGGGGGGTCACGGGGGTCATGACCCCCCCCCCCCAAATGGAGACCAATTTTTTTTGCAAACTCAAAAAACGAAAACACAATGAATAGACAAATAAAACTTAACGAATTTTAACTGAAAAACAGTTTTTTTTCATTTTATTCAATACTGAAAATATCTTTATTGCAATGATTATGTTCTGTTACAACTGTACATATTTACAACTTCATACCTGTTATATAAAAACGATTATTTATATAACAAAATCAACTCGTCTATTTTGTTTAGCAAACCTTGTGATTACCGAATTAATGTCTATAGTGATGTCATGATGAATGTGCAGCAATGCACGGATAGGAATTTGGGGCTTTTATCGCACCAAAAAATTTTGCCGACCTCCAAACTGCAAGCTTGGTTGGCGATATAAGCTGTGACTTTCTCCCTTTGTCGGTGTCAACTCGACTTGCCGAAACTGTAACGTACATTGATACTTTTCTCGAAGCTCGATATAAAAGTCGCAAAACACGTCGTTGCAATTTGTACGAATATTTTTGGTGCGCTAAACGCATCAAATTTCTATCCATGTAGCTTGCAAAAAAATTGGTCTGGTTTTGTACGTTTGGTTATTTTGTGATTGCGTTGTTAGTGATACCATTTTTCTTAACAATTTCGATTCTGTGAATAAATTGCCACTGCTATGTAAAATACTGAATCCACGCCTCACAGAAAGTCGGTAGGCATAATATTGTGACTGTGTTACACGAAATCGTTTGTCCGATCGTCTTTCCTCTACATGTAGCATTCCTAAATGCCAACCAAATTCTCCTGTTGGAAAAAGTAACGGATACACCATCGGGTCACAGCATCGATTGGTTGACGAAATGGTCTTACAACTATCCCCAATCGGATAAAAGCACATGTCTCGGTTGGCTGGCGGCGCACCGACATCCCCAACATAAATTGCTGCAACTTCCGTTCTTGAAGTAGGTGCATTATACCTTCGTAAGTCCGATTTCGTATTTTCCATGAATACCATTGTTACGTTAACTTTGGGATTAGAACTTTCTATTGTGTGCATTTGAGAATACAACTCAGCAATTGGGTTTATGCTCCTTATAAGGGAATCCAATTTCTCCATTGTGGGTCGTAAACAACCATTGTTATTAATCATACGCCTGTCTGTTGCTTCACTCGTATCAAATATGTAGAGTTGCCCATACCCTGGTTTCTGATGTTCTTTTGTGAATAGAGGAGATATCATATGGTAAATTTGTCCGTGGATACGAAAACAGTACGGTCCTACTCCAGGAGGTACTTCGATTTCGGCTCCCATTGAAGCAAAACCTAAAGCAGCGTTATATTCCCGAACATGCTTTCGATAATTCTTTGCTTCAGGGGAGTTTGTTGTTAGTAATTGTTTTATTAAAATAGGGGCTTCGGGTGTGTCTGCAAGTGAAACTTTTCCATCATGACAACATTTGGTGTACTTGCGGGAAGAACTGAGCTCATTTGGCCAGTAAAACCCGCCACAGTAGTTGCAACTCTGGGTCATACTTCCGCAAGTATGTTCTTCAATAGCAATCGCAAGCTGTGAATTATTGTTTCCTGTACCTGGTCATTTAAACTGACGGGTTTTTCAAAGTCTCGTCGAATGAGGTTAACCGTTTCCCGTTCGTCAGGTGATTACCTTTTCCTAACATGTTCATTCCTCTTCCTCATACCAATTAATCTCATCTCTCTGTCTAGAGGATCTTCATGGTCTCTCCGTAATGCAGCACTGTTTTAAATACCCCAGTCTCTTCGCTCGTTTTTCTCCTAAATCTTCATCCTTTAAAAGAACAGGAGGCCTACCACCGCGTTTGACTTTCACGGGTCTTCCGCGTTTCGCTTGGTGATTGTTAGTTAAGGGAATTTCAACATGGGTAGGAAGGGATCGAGATTGTGTAATTGTAATGCTAGGATTCATTTCCTCATAAACATCGAAATGCCCACTATTGGAATCACCTGTAAAGCGTAGTCGTTTAACAGGATTTCCAGAATTACATCAAATTTGAAAAGAAATATATCACCAGCAGCAGTGAGTTCACATGTAGTACCATAAGTTTATAGCCGTATCATGTCGTTATACTACTCAACAGGAGACATATGGTTGTCACCCCCGGCGTCATGATTGTATGTCCAGCATTGAAATCTATCCCAGTTACTCGTAACAGGATTTATAATAGATTCACTTATTTGAAGATACATTTCCGTAGAACCAAAAACGCAGTGAGTTAAGGAATGGAATACACATCTTTGCTCATCGGAATGACTCGATGAGCCGTAGGAATGCCATTTATATTCAAATCTTCGTAACTCATTGTAACACGTATACAGAGCGACATACATAACTAAAGTGAGCGGGACGATAGCTCGTAGATCGGGCGGAGTGTATGCTATGGCGGTAGTTGCACAGGTTGCCACCAGGTAGCTCTACATGCAGAGACACACAGCCCATAAATAAGGATCACTTTTCACTAAGGCTAGCGGTTTCCATGACGACTGTTTATGACTGTATATTGTGGTTCTAAATTTGTGTGTAAATTGTGGTTCTAAAATTCTAAAATTCCACCTATCTGGTCAAATTGTGAATCTAAACCATACATGGGCCCACCCTAACATTCATACAAAATTTCATCAAAATCTGCCCAGGCGTTTAGGAGGAGTTCAGTCACATACACATGTGTCGAAGAATTATATATATAAAGATATATAGCCTATATATACAAATATCTACTTTGTATAAATCTGCCCCCATCCAATATTTGAAAGAAGTCTACACCTCTGGACATAATGGGCAACAATGTAGATAGAGATGGGACTATCGACTACTTTTAACCATCGACTGACTAGTCATTCATTGGGAGAAACTATCGACTAGATAGTCGACTACTTTCAGTCGAATGGTTACCTGAATTCACATTGCTCCTAAGCGTGTTGTTCCATGTATTCGACTGAAAGTAGTCACTCCTAGGCAGCGTACAAAGCACGGCAAGCCGTTACCCGCTGAGTTGAGGCGTACCACCAGATGAAAATCAAACTTCTCCTTAATCCACCTATTTTTGCAGACGTTAGTTTGGACTACTCGACGCTCGGCAACATGCAATTGGTCAAAGTTATTTATTTATTTTTACTGTGCTTCGAAATGGTGGTTTACGTCGTGTAGAGTGCAGCCATTATTTGCAATGTTGCACATTTCATTTAATGCAAAATGTGTGAGTAAATGTTCCCCGATACCGGTATTGATACAGGGCACATTACCTGTATGTACTGTGGATAAGTGAAGTAATAGACCAATACTTAATTAACCTAAGAGTAAATTAAATCACTATTACTGAGAGGGAGTTCTTAAGCACCGGGAACAATTCCATAGCCAACATTGAAATAATCACACTTCATATTTTAATGCCAAAAATAGTAAATGTAAAATATGTCCATAGAGTCATAAACAAGTTAGGCTATGTGTTCACTAATTTAATCCTCTCTGAAGTACTAAGAACGTAGAGCTGAAATACAACTTGAACAAGAAAATTACGGCCTATAGTAAATACACACAAAAATAGAACACTTTAGAACAGCAACGAGGGCGAACTTTCAGTGGAGACGTTGGCAACAATGTAAATACTAAGTTTTCTTTAATGCGCGCGCTGTGCTGAAACAATTGACGACCAGAACGTAAAACTATCCGAGCGCGTTCTACATGTTAAAAGTTAAAACACAATTGGGATATGTCGTTTGCAAACGACTTGTTTATGTTACGGTGAGTAGTCGTTGAATTCATTCGACTGTTTTTTAAAAGCAGTCAAACAAGTCGATGGATTTAACATTTTTCAGTCGACTGCTGCGGTGCTGCCCATCTTCAAACAATTGACGACCAGAATCAATTTGTGCGAACGGTCAAGCTGTCCTCACAGTACCCGCTGCAATAGATATAGAGATTCACATCACCACTCTATCTTATGATGTGGATGTCAGTACATAAAATCAGCCATAAGGCAACGGCAGTTTAACCACAGACAACGCTACAACTCTTCCATCCCTCCTCTCATGTCTTTGCCACTAACCCCTTCCCCCCTCCCACACAGCACGCCACTGCTCTGACACAGTTTTTAGGCCTGCTACAACAACTCTCAGCCATAACCCTGTAAACTACAGCTAAACCAAACCCAGAACCCCATAATACACTTCATTTGCAGAGCAATAAAATCCATAAAACAACTCCGTAACAAGCTTCACAAAAACCTAAATTATTAACGAAAAGACTACTCCACAAACACCAAAATCTGTCAACATCCCTCATTTCAGGCACACTACACCTTAAACAGACATAGAAGGCATAGTCATGACCCCTTCATGGAGTAGGGTATTGTCTAAACACGATCATGTCTCCTTCAACGTTACTGAAGACTTCATTAAATTCTATTAAAAAAATCATAAACTCATTCCACAAATCTTAAAATCAGTATACATCCCTCATTTCAGTTACTCTATTCATTAAACAAACATAGAAGGCGTAGCCATGACCCCTTCATGGAGTAGGCTATTGTCTAAATCGGACCACGCATACTACAACCTTACTCTAATTCAAAATTACGGCTAAATGAACCATCTGACTGGGAGGCAAAGGTATTTACCGGCTTGCCTGGGATGATATGCCACAAAACCGGTATCTGGAGTTCAAACATAACCTAAATATTGAATGACAATATTGAATTGTCCAATAACTTGGACGATTGGATTAAGGCTATTTCATTGAAAGAATCAACGAACTGTATAGAACTATAGGCACCTACAGGTATACTTAACTTATTAATTAAAGCTCTACAATAAACATTCAGCACAATGAATTGTAGCATGAAGTTATCCTGAAGAAGTCGTTTGATTAGAACGACTACTTAAATTCGAATGATTCCATTCGCTTGGAATTAGTCGTTTGCCAACGGCTTGTTTCATTCGAATGATTTCCAACGATTGCTTTGGGATCAGTCGTTTACAACGACTACGTTTATTCGAATGATTCCATTCGCTTGGAAGTAGTCGTTTGCCAACGACTTGTTTCATTCGAATGATTTCCAACGATAGTTTTGGGATCAGTCGTTTGCAAACGACTTGTTTATGATACGGTGAGTAGTCGTTGAATTCATTCGACTGTTTTTTAAAAGCAGTCGAATAAGTCGATTGTTTTAACTATCGACTAATTCGACTGTTTTCAGTCGACTGCTGCCCATCTCTAAGCATGCTGATTCAGTTCTTGCAGCATCTAGTGTGATTTAAGAGGCCAACTGAAGCTTGGCAGCCCCTTCTGTATTATTGGCATGACATATGATGGGGCTCAGGAACAAGCCGCTCTCTCTTTCCACCTTACTCTTAGCTAGCCTTTTTAAGTTTATTTGTGATTTATAACAGATAATCATGATACAAATCTGAGTTCGGACAGGACTGAGATGTTCCTTCTCTTCCTATGCTTGGGTGCAGTACCATAACTGTCATTGCCAGTAGAAAATCTGCTTAGGTCTATCTGCCCTGCTGACCACTTCATGGTGTAGTAGCCATTCCTTGACTGCCACCCCCGAGGTCCGGGTTTGGTTCCCAGCTCTGCCAAGTTTGGGCTGGAATGGGGTACACTCAACCTGATAAGGCAGAACTGAAAAGAGGATTCAATTCCCATCTCAGCCATCCTGGAAGTGGTTTTCCATTTTTTCCCTACTGCTACTTTAGGTAAATGCTGGGATGGTTCCTAACATAAGGCCACAGCCACCTCCTTCCCAATCCTATCCTTCATTTTACAAATATACATACTAGTACAGCCAGCACAATATCACAGGTTATCACAGAAATTCCACACACGCAGATACATGGAGCTATATGACCACGATGTCACAGACCCCCGCTGCCCTAGGGGCAGATGACCTCGTAGTTCCGCCCCTTATAACAATAATAACTAACTAACTGTCACAGCCCCTAAAATAAGTAACAATAAAACAACTATCTAGGGAGGCGTGGTGGCGTAGCAGTCAAGCTGTTGGTCTCTCACCAAGGTGGAGCGGGTTCGATTCCCGGTCAATGAATATGAGATTTTTGAAATGAAATGCCATGTCCTGTAGTTCGGATTCCACATAAAAGGGAGGTCCCGTGGCTCATGATCGCATGCTTAACGGTCACGTAAAACTAAAAGTTTCCTTTTAAAACAACTATCTGCCCTGCTGCAAAAGTAGTAAAGGTTTCTTTCCATACATATGACAGGCCCCTGATATTCATCAAGAAAAATAATATGCTATAGCCTATCATCAACACATAGCAGATTTTCCACTAGCAATGATGATACACTATTTTATTCATTTCTGCTATTTAATTTGGAATTTATCGGATAGTAATAATTTCTGGCCGCTGCAATATCTAGTTGATATAAAAGTACGTCATATTTTTCATATTTTGATTAGATTTGGTCAGTTAATTGATCCATTTCGCGACTGCATGTCTGAATTCTTTTGGATGGCCGTTGAAATATACCAGACTATGCTTGACAAAACTTATTCTTGAAGATATAATCAAAAATAGGAAGTATGGTTGTCTGTGTTTTTGTAAGTTCTGGATGGGAAATTTAAGCTACCATTCAAAGCTCATTCCTACAAGATAAAAGGAGAAAATGTTTGCCATATCAAGCCCATATGGTTTATTCCAGAAGGAACTACAGTGCAATCAATATAAGAATTATACTTTGCACATATGGAATATTCTGTTCAGCAGTCATAGCCATCTGGCTTGTGTCTTCACTCGATCTAAATACAATCATGGCCTGTAGAGCGCTGCTAGGTGCTACTCACTCTCTTTCCATTCAAACGCTCCTCTTGTTCCACATAGTCTGTGTGGAAGACTTAAATTGAATACCCTGAACATACTGTACTGTGTTTCACTAATTTATGGCAAACTCTTACCTAAATAACAAGAAAATGAAAGGCCTAAATAACCGTATGTATTTTATTTTTAGACCATCTTAAGAGTAAATCAGTAATATTAATAATTAACTTAATATTCACATAGAACTTCTGTGTGCTCCCTACTCTGAAAATTGGCATATTATTGATCATTAGTCTTGGTAACGCTGAAAATTGATCCTTAAAATGGTCAGTTACAAATTGCATGTTCATTACCCTCATTCAGATGCACTTCAGTAGGGCTCCTAGCAAGTTGGTGAATAAGTAGCACGTAGTTACGTACTGAACTGACCCTGAAATTGCGTATACTTTCTTAAGGCAGGCATGCGCATGAAACAATAGGAACTAACAAAATGTATTGTAACCCCCATTCACTTGTCCAAGTATGGTAACAACTCTTTGTAGGAATTACTTCAATAGTCGCTCTGACTACATACGAGAGGCTCCTTCTCTAACAGAATGTAAAATAAATCTTATTAGCTACTTGAAATTATAATGGTTGATACAATTTTGTCTCTTTATATACAGTATATTATGTTACTTCTGTTCATGTACGTTATAAAAGCATGCAATTCTTTTCTCTGTCACCAAATATAATTTTTTCAGTCTGGCTGCGTGGCTCAGGGGTAACGTTCTCGCTTGCTGAGCCCAAGGTTGCAGGTTCGAAACCTGGCGCAGTCAGCTGGCATTTGAGGGTGCGCAAATGCGAGGGAGCCGTGTCAGTACATTTGCTGGCACGTTAAAGATCCCCTTCGGGGCAAAATCCCGGCACCCTGGCGTCTCTAAAAAGCCAGAGTAGTTAAAAGGGACGTAAAACCAATAACATCAATAACATCTATCTATCAAATATAATTTCTATGTAGCCTACTGCACCATCACGAGCTACGGCTCAGATGCCTACTTTAAAATAAGTTAAATGAATTTAAAAAACATATGGGGTCTTGTTTCTGGGATTTCTTGTTAAATTATTGTTCTTTTTGATTTCCACACTATTAAGCCACTCATTTTCATCTTTCATGGTTTTCGTCTGGAGTTTTTCTGGAGTTAGGGACGAGATATTTTCGATTTACCGCGTCAGAACAGTCATCAGTGTCCAGGATTTTACCCGAGGTGACACGAACAAGAAGAGCGAGCATCAACGAGTTGATCCGAACTTGTCCGATACGTGCCGAATAGGAATCGGGCCAAGCAGCAGAAAAATAGGTGCCGTCTGCAGACGCTTGTGTGAGAAACTGGCGACACCGATTCGGCGTGCTATCTAGCGGTTCGCGCACACAACTACGTCCTCGATTTCAATCAGCTGGCTAGTTTATATGTTGTACATGCTAGAAGTGTAAGTTTGGGCTATGTATGTGTGTTTTAATCACAAAATACAAAAATGATCCCAAGTCATTTTACAGATTTCCTTAAGACAAACAGCTGTGAGTATACCTACTAATGCTTACGTTACCTGTAATTTTTTTCTATTAATCTGAGCATACACAATTTCTGCTTTTGTATTCTTTCGGGGCTATACTGGGGTTATAGGGGCCGTGCGTGTTATCACACAAAGAATGTATAATTGAACTAATTATATATATTCACAGTTACTCACGATCATACATTAATAACATAAAGATCCTCTCTCATTTCCTTTTATTTTACATCTCCCAGCAAACCAATAATCAGCATATCAGTCTCATACACAGTCATAGAATAGAAAAAGTAAACAATACAACATCATAAAAAGAATATTTATTTTAACCTTCCATACTAAGCCACCTGCCATGCCACACAGTTTGTTGGGGTTATACACAGCACAGTACTCCCAGCAAGCGCCATTATAGACCCAACATATGGCTTTTGTAACCAATATGTTATACTTTCTTTAAATCATTGTTGTGATTAAACCTATGCATTTATTCCTTTTTCAGGTGTGTTCAGTGGGTTGTGAAGAGCAGATAACTCCAAAATTATGTTTCCAAATGTGTGTACGGGTAAGTTGTCTGCCAAAATGTCAGGGACATTTGAAGACAGTTTTTGTCATTTTTGTCTGAAAGCACCCACGGGATTAGAAGCAGATTAACTGGTTGTTTTCTATCAATTAATGACTCTAATGAAGGTATCTGTAACAGCTGTACGAATTTACTGACTGTCAAGTATTTCAAAGTCCCGATTAATTTAATTTTTTATTGGCTTTACGTCCCTGTTAACTACTGCGACTTTTAGAGACGCCGGGGTACCGTAATTTTGCTCCGAAGGGGATCTTTTACGTGCCAGTAATTCTACTAACATGGCTCCCTCGCAATTGCGCACCCTTGAATGCCAACTGACTGTGCCAGGATTCGATCTTGCAACCTTGGGCAAAGCTGGCGAGAACGTTACCGTTGAGACACGCAGCCAGCCTATGGCATATGTGAATAGAACGAATGATTCATCAGTGAAAACTCTTCCCACTAAAAAATCAAGCTCAATAAGATATTACACGTGTAATTTGCTTTTGAAAATATCTGTAGGCTAGTCAAACTGCTGTCATAAAATGACGACCAAATGTGTTAATGTCAATATATATGTATTTCATTCATATTACTGCCCCTTTCGGATCAACATCCATCTCCCTTCCTTATATTATGCTACAATAAGTACCGGTACGCGAAGGGCAATACATCTGTATTTCTTTGCGTTTTCGAAGTCGAATAGTGTTATACTTCAATAGTTCGTTGTGGTTCGTTCCAGTAGTTGTCAATTAGAGCCGCTCTGTCGCTGTTGCTCTGCGCACAGTATAGATATCAATACAGTAAGGACACATCAGGCCTTTACCATGTAATTTTTTCGTCATGGTTTTGAATCGGCCGGTTCAGGAAGCACCGCACGCACGCACGCATGGCGGCGACGGTTCACCATGTATCCACGAGAGAGCAGTCTACCCGTATTCATTGAGTGCGGCCTGTCGATTTTGTCTGAAGAAAACATTGTTTGTAATTATTAAAATCAACTCAGAAATATAATTTTGCATTTTAATCAATGGCAGAAATGTGGGAAACCAACATCTGTGCGGTAATTTTTTGTTCAGTTCTTGTCACACTGGACATAACAGCATTCCGGTTTCCTCGTGCATTGGAGCGGTAAATACAAATATCACACGTTTTATCGAATAATTCTGGTTTTAATACCCATGAGATATCAGTCCCTCAAACACCTATCCATTAATTCTCAAATTCCTCATTCCTAATCCAGATATAATGACTGGATAAAGGCCAGTAATCAGGAGGATTTACTGGCATACGTGGCAAATCTACACGTCAATATATAGGGTATGTAGCCTTTATTTCTCAAAGGAAGTGTTTTAAACCACAAGGAGGGTAGTGCTAGGCTGAGATTAGGTAATAATGCCCAACAAACATTAAATCTCCACCCTAGAGAAGCTATTGTCTCCTTTAAAGTGTCAGTTTTCTAACCCCACTTAGCCTAGGAGGCAAATGGTTTCCTGACTGAAGTTAGTTGATGTGTTTTATTAAATGTAATTTGTTAATCTGCAGCCCTTTACAGTGAATTAAGTGTTTTAATTACAAGCTGTCTCCCACAAGTCCAACCCCTCCTCCACGTGGTGGGAGACGGGCAACGGCATGAAGTAGGGGATTGCCTGTAGGGGTGAAGTACAGTGGGGACTGTGGCTGAAAGGAGTGGAGGAATGTGTCAAGAAGAGAGGCGAGGACTGGACCAGAGTGACAGCGGAGAGGTGGTGGGAAGAAAGAACTAAGTGGCGAGGCTTATGTTCCAAACAGACCCAGCCTGGGGCTGGAAACTGTACAAGATGATGATGATGATGAATTACAAGCTACAATGCAAATCAGATTTAACATTTGCTCCCTCACCTATGGGACTTTGTGCTATTCCTGAAGAGTTCTGGAGAAGTTTGGATTGTCGTGTACCGAAAGCTACAATCCCATGAAATGACTGAAGGTACTCCAGTCCCTCAAAATTGTAAATAGTGTTGCTTTCAGAGACAAACTATTGAGGTTAGCAACCCCCTCACTACGCTCGGCATGGCATTAAGGCTGTGTGACTTAAAAACCAGGGCTGTTAACCTTGATGTTCCTACCTCATAGACATATCACAATGCCCTTAATTTTATTTAATTCTGTGAGACCACTAAAAGTTTGCCCACCCATGTAAATGATGAGTCCACCCAATTTCTTCTCAAGTGATACCTCCCTCTCATTCCACACACGCCCAAATACACGGGTATATATGACCACGATGTCTCAGCCCTTAAAATAAGCAACAACTGTATCTTCGATACACACTAATCAAAATCCTGGATACTTCTATACTTTCAGCAACGATCCTAGGGATGATTTTTCTTCACTATGTCACATGCAGAACATGGTGCCACTAAAGCAATACCATATAGGTCCATGTTATTTGAAAATGAATACCGGTACATAATAATCATACAAGAGTGGAGCCTTGCATAAGTGAGGAGATGTAACACAAAACTCTGGGTGTCAACATGCCGTACACTATCACTCGGGAATTGAGAAATTGGGTGGGCATATTGTGTGATAACCTGTGTTACTGTGGTGGCTGTGTGTGTATTTGTAAATTGGGGCTAGGATTGGGAAGGAGGTGGCTGTGTCCTTAAGTTAACAACCATCCCAGCATTTGCCTTGAGTAGGGAAACCACTTCCAGGATGGCCGAGGTGGGAATCTAACCCTCTTCTTCTCAGTTTTGCCTCACGAGGCTGACTGTACCCCATTCCAGCCCTAAGGCCAGAATCAAAATTTCTTGGCAAAGCCGGGAGTCAAACCCAGACCTACGGGGGTGACAGCCAAGAAAGCTATCTGCTGCACCACGAGGTGGTCTCGCGAAAATGTAATGTATTGGTCATAAATATAGGCTATATAAATCTACATGAAAATAGCCTATTGCCTATCCAAACATTTTCATAAATTTGAGTTTCATATACCATTTTAAAACTCAATGGTTTTAAAATTTACAGTTATCTTAAGTCATAGCAACAGATTTTAATGTTTACATTAAGCCACATTGTTCAAACCTGTTCATGGATGTCGGAAATTCCTCAGATAATGTCAAGCTGCAACTCACATCCTATTCTATTGTTGGGCAAGGACTTGATTCTCATCATTGCAGAAATAATCTGTTTAATACTAGCTGTAAACATGGCCAAGGTTTCATGTGATACAAGCTAAAGGTGTAGAATTTGGTATAAATGTTTATCACAAGTATCCAGTACCGGTACCTCTATGTCAATGTTACATAGGCATTGTGCTTGCTACACTTGTCATAGTATGTGGTACGGTATAAATTTCAGAATGTGCATCAATTTTAATTTCTACCCTTAATTATTCATATTTATGTGGGGGTCAGGAATCGTATGGATTGTGAAGTGATGCTAGGAAAAGTTGTCTCCTTTCTATTTAAGGATGTGTGAAGGACTGAGTGGTGTGTCTTTATAATGACATACTAAAATTGTAATGGCTGATAAAGGATGTAATTAATATCCAGAACATGTCCTACTATTTGCACATTATTTATTCATTTAAGGGTTGATTAGACAGAAAGATTTACAGAAGATTACAATTCAAGAAATATTATACTCATCAGAGTTAATTAGAGATGAATGAAACTGGGCAAGGTACTGGAAAAGCCTGTGACCTATTAAAAGGAAAGGTCCCAGCAGATTTCCCCTATATTGTTCAACCAGCCACATCTGGTTACGACCACTATATTCTTCCTGAAGTAACTCCACAGAGAGAATGAAAAGTGTCAAGAACAAACTTCTGCTTGCAATCGCACATTTTTTCTGCATTACAGTATTACTTATTTGTTTACATGGTTTACGGTATGTAGAAACAACTCGTACAAATATGACAGTGAATTCTTCTAGGTATTATGCCATGTCTGTGCCCCATCATATCCATAGTACCGTACCTAGAAGAATTTGCAGTAATTTATTTTCTGGCCATGAAAGCCTAAACATTCCAACTCAAACAGGCATATTTTTCTGCAAATGTTTGGGTATTCTGATATATTTTCATGGAAACATTTGACTTTTATTTTTAAAGAAACATTATTTTATCCTGTTTTCAATTTTCAGAAGTGAAGCTCACCAATTTTGTGACTATATCCTGAAGTGGCTTGGCCTAGAAGCCTACAGTATATAAAATATGGTAGCGAGTGTTTAATCGTAAAGAGGTTTTCTCAATAGTGATTTTTAATGCCCTGGCATTGTCATTGAGGAGCAAATTTAACTTCCTAAATACTGTAACATTTAAGTTGGTCTAACACGAAAGAAATTTAATAATACTATACCTGCAAGGTTTTAGCTACCTACTAAGAAACGAAATGTGCAATTTTTGAGTGGAGCTACCTAGGCAAATCTTTACACCAAAAACCAAACCAACATATTGTTTATCGCTACCTTGTAATAGAGAAACTAGAATTCATGTCAGATAACCTGCAGCTTCTGTGACTGATATCTATAGTTTTGTCTTGTTGTCAACAAATGTGATAGACAGGTCTGAAGCATTTCATTATTTCAAAAACTGACTCTCTATCAGAAATCAAATCAGTGATCTGAGATCATAGCGATATCAGGAATGTTTGTTTATTGCATTACAACAAAGGATTTGGATGTAATCTCATAAAGCAATAACTTCTAAATCAAAATAACTTACAATTTTATTGTTGGACAGCCAAAGGACTTAACATAATCCTCCATGGTTTTAGACAGGTGCAACGATCTGGGTTCTGGGTTATCCCATCCCGTTAGAAAATGGAAGGATTGGGGTTTGAGACCTAAGGATGTTGTACAACATTAACTGCAAATCACATCACCACACTGAAGACCTGGTTTGTGAAATAAGTTGGTTCATGTCCCTTCACCTGTCATTTCAAGTTAGCTTCCTTGTTTCCTCATCTCAAAATGCTGAGATGGTGGCTTTCCCATAGACCACAGTCACTTCCCCATTCCTTTCTTAGCCTCTTCTACTTTCCATCTACGTTGAGGCTGCATGGATGATCTTTCTCTAGAATAAAAGGGCTCCATGACACTGTCAATTAGGATGAAAAAGACTTTGGGAGTGAAGTAAGGGGATAAAAGAAATATTCATATCCAAGAAATAAAAATAGCCAAACATATAAGCCCATTGTTTCCACAGCTACTGCCATGGTCTAGAAGTAAGCATAACTGCCTTCTAACTGGTTGGCCCAGTTTTGAATCCTGGTTTTGCCAAGGATAATTTAAATTTTGGCCTTTAGTCTTGTGTACTTGGATGTATGTATCATTTGTCTCATAAACTGCCTTATTGTGATGGCTGTATTAGTGTGTGCATTTATAATTTTAGGTGAGGATAGGGGAGGAGACGACTATGGCCTTACGTTAGGGGTAGCCTACCGTCTCGGCATTTACCTGCAGTAGAAGTGGGAAACCAAGGAAAACCACCTACAAGATGGCCGAGATGGGAACCAAAATCACCTCTTCTCAGTTTTGCCTCCCCAAGCCGAGTGTACCCCGTTCCAGCCCTCAGACCAGAATGCTAGTTGCTACACCACGACGTGATCTAAGTGAAAAGGGATGGATTCTAATCCACCTCTTGCTCCTAATAGAAGTGAATTTCTATGGTTTCTAATTCCCCTTCCCCCCTCCCAGAATGCTCCGTGCACCAAACATTCCATCTTCAAATTATTTTGCATGCCCAATTAAATGGAGTAATATAGCTCGGGTGGTGTTGGGGTAGCGCGCCTGCCTCGCACCAGGAGACCTCGGGTTCGATTCGAGGCTCTGTCAGGGATTTCGGAAACCGGCGTGAGGGCTGGAACTGGGTGTACACAGCCTCGCAAGGACAATTGAATAGCTGTCTGACAATGAGGCAGCGCCACGCTCATGGAGACCAAGATTAACGGCCGAGGGGATCCGAGGCGCTCACCACGCGTTACCACATAATCTGCAGGCCAAATGGCTGGGTGGCGATCGCTTGGTAGGCCTAGGCCCTTCATGGACTGTAGTGCCACGGGGTTTGTTTGTTTCGTTTTAATGGTAGTTCGGAGACTATGGTTTCAATAGTCTTCTTAGAATGTACAGTATATGGGTGTTAACTTTAAAAATACCCGCACGAGTCTCTCTGGAGGACTCACACATTATTACTATTACGTAAACATATCTTGCATAAGAATCATGGCCCTACTAATAATATAGTTCAACGTATCTTGGTGAGAAAAATACTGTACCTGTATGTGCATTTGCTCAAAGAACTTTTTCGTTTCTGAATTTTTATTCCATACATATTATTTTTGTTTGTTTTATTAATACTAGGCATCCACCTAAAAATTTTAACTCAACTAAAATTTGTATTATTTTGTGTTAAGAGGGACAGATGACCTTGCTGTTCTGCCCCTTAAACAACAATAACTATCCATACTACGTGTGATGTTAATGAGCAATTCTGAGAATATTTACAGCGGATCTAGATTGCAATCATGGACCACCTTGTGGCGTAGTGACTACCATTCTTGGCTGTTGCCCCAGAGGTCTGGGTTTGATTCCCGGCTCTGCCAAGAAATGTAATTCTGGTCTGAGGGCTGCAACAGGGCACACTCAGTCTCGTGAGGCACAACTGAGAAGAGGAGGGTTTGATTCCCACCTCAGCCATCTTGGAAGTGGTCTTCCGAGATTTCCCACTTCTACTGCAGGCAAATGCTGTGACGGTTCCTAAGTTAAAGCCAATGCCGCCTCCTTACCAATCCTCACCGGAATTGCAAATACACATACTAAGACAGGCATCACAATAACACAGGTTATCAATCAAAATTCCACACTCGCCCAAGTACACGGGGCTAAATGACCACGATGGCCAGGCCCCTGAAATGAAACAACAGATTGCAGTCGATGTACAGAAGTTGTCTAACATAGTGGCCAGATTGCTCCTTAGTGCCTCTTGGTCTATTGGAATGGCTGTAACATCCGGTGCATTATCATATCATAGTCAAACTGTTCCTCTATTGGAGCACGAAGATTGGGATTCTCTGCCGTCACTGTCTCATGAAGCCATAGCCAGGTGGCTATGCTAATGCTTGTTGTTTCATGTAGGAGGTTGAACATCATGGTCGTCAGCCCTGTGTACTTGGGCGTGAGAAGAAACCCATACAACAGGAGCAATCGAGTGTGGCAACGGGTTGGTGAGAGATTTCAAAAGCTCTTCATCCAGGAACGCCTCCAACAGCAAGGAAATTCAGTCATGTTTGGTCGACGTACGCCTCTAATTCCTATCCACGGTAACATGCCCGGTCTGGTATACAGAGACAACATCCTCAAACCTGTCGTTACAGGATTCGCTGCCACAATGGGTGAGGGCTTTACACTAGTGGACGATAATGTCCATCGAGCTAGGGTGGTCATCTGTTCCTTCAGATGCAAGGCATACGGAGAATGGAGTGGCCTGCATATTCTGCGGACATGAACAGTATTGAACTTGCGTGGGAAAAGATTAAGAGTGCAGTTTCGCACTGTCCCAATCCTCTAACAAACAAACATTCAGCAACTGATTGAAGCTGCTTTCCAAGAATGGGATAATCTGCCCCAAACCAGATTGGTTCGTTGGTTCTCAATACGGTATGCCTCTTTGTCGGCAAGCATGCCTTAGGGCCCGTGGTGGCCATACATGGTATTGATATGCCCCAACATGAAAAAGATTGCCACTGTTGTTATGCTTTTAGTGTTTGTCTCTTTTGCACAGCATATTGTGTGTTGTTTTTCTTTGTATGTCATTACATACTACCTTACCAGGGAATTGTTACTGCTAGACGTGGAGCACGGCTGTTGTGTATACATACGTCAGCTCGCGTCGTTATGGCTGCCGCGAGCGGTTGCTGGCGAAGAGGGAGAACGCATGTACAGTCATACACTGAGAACACATCGCACAGCGCACGACCCAGCATGAATCATGCACACAAATGACGTGCGATGAGGTTTCGCTGGAGACAACTGCACGTCTATCGCAGGCATGTGGCTGGGCGGAGCGCATTAGTTCCGATTTCCGCCACCGGTAACAATTCGCTGGTAGGATAGTACACATAGCAAAACACTAAATCGCAATATGCAAAACCTTTTTTGAGTACTGTTCAAGTTACAAACACTGCTAGTCACCACAACAATCTAGGGGCAGATGACCTCGAAGTTCCGCCCCTTAAAACAACAATTACATTACATTCACCACAACACTGATTATCAAATACCATGCACACACAAGTACATGGGTCATAGACCAAAGAGGTCCTAATTGGAACTATAATAATTAATAATATATACAGTACCGGTATGTCAAAAAATATGGTTATATAAATGACTCCAGATTATAGCTTACCAAGAGGCACACATACTTTGAACCGGCCTTGGTGGCCGAGAGCGCTAATGTGCTACCTCGTGCCTCGCTGACATCGGGAGAGCGTGAGTTCGAATCCCACCTCTACCGTCCTGAAAATGGTTTCGGTGGTTTCCCATTTTCACTACCAGGCAAATGCCGGGACGGTTCCTTTCAATAAATCCACGGCCAATTTCCCTCCAATATCCCTTCCCTGACCCGTCCTGAAAAGAAAAGTGCATGGCCATTGGCTGCATTAATAAAATTATACATACTTTGACACTTAAGTGTTTAAAATAAGACTGCTGTTACGACTTGAAACTGAATCCCAGCACTCTGCGCAGAGTGTGAACTGATTACACCACGATAGCCCTTTGTTAACTCTTGACGTAGGCCTGGTAATTGAAGCTATGGCATGTAGTTAGGCCTCCTAATGACCAGTATTAATTCCACTATGATGTACATGTCGCTTACAGGTACCAACTGGAAAGACCTGCCCCAGGCCTCTCCAAAAGCCACACAGCATTATGAGCGTTTTTCTTGATTGATTGGCGACACCATTGCACAAAGTGTTATTTACCAGTTATATTACTTTATTACATTCACTAGCGACAAAAAGCAAAGCAAACTTGTAGCTTCATGTGGCTCTCGTGACCAGTATTAATTCCACTATGATGTACATGTCGCTTACAGGTACCAACTGGAAAGACCTGCCCCAGGCCTCTCCAAAAGCCACACAGCATTATGAGCCTAGTGAGCACTCTTTATAATCAGATATTTTAAGAAAATAAATAACAAGAAAATAGAAAGTGTTAATACTACTGTGTTTTAATTCTAAGAAGTGTGGAATTTAATGTTTAACACCACATTCCTCCAGTCCTGTGGTGTCGCATTGTGATTGCATCGTAACTTCTCTCATCCAGGTGTAAAAACCATCCATCGAATGGAAAACTCATCCTACATTATCTCCATTTCTGCAGAATGGGGAGAATAAGGAGTTGACATACCACTGACAAGTAAAAAGTGCGGTGCGGATAGATGGCAACTTATTAGTCGTGACGAGGTTAAAGTTAGGTCTGATTGGTGTTAAGCTATGGTTAGAGCAAGTTTAGGACTGAGTGCTAGTGTGTTGAAACAGAGTTAAATAAATGACATAAAATATACATTCATCAATCAGCTGTTTATCATGTGTTTGTCCATAAGTGGTGCTACCTAGCGGCTGACAGGTGTATTGGTGCTCCCCCTTATCAATTGTTTTTTTGAAAATCCGTTCTTCCGGTTTTGCCGAAATGTCCATACTGTAATGATATCTATACTGTGCTCTGCGCGTGCCGATCATAATGAATGTCTTTCGCTGATTCATTGCTGTTTTATGGAAGAATTACTGTATTTCCAGTCAACTCCTGCTTAACTCACTTATAAAATGTAAAACGTTAATAATACTCATTGATAAATTAATATTTCAGTGGTAGAAAAAAAAAAGATCGCCGAGGGGGGAACGATCCTGAATTGACGCGTTCTGGAGGCACACACGTTATCCACTGAGCTACTGCTACCCCGTCCCCCCCTCCCGTGTATGCGTTGACGCACCAACTCACTATCTCAATAACTCGCTGTCTGGAGAAAATAGTTCTTCCTTCATTTAAGTTGCACATTCGTATACGTTCATATTGTTACTATATTTCATTGTCAGGTCTTGGTTAATGCCCGTCTTCAAATACACGGAAGCCTTATGCATGGGTGCGTACAGTTATTAAATAAATCAAATTAGAATGAGTAGAGTCTCAGCCATGCGGCCATGTTTGTATTCTGTAAGATGGGCAATGCCCTTGAGCAATTTTTACCGGACTACCATGATGAAGAGTAAGTCGTTGTCGCCTAGCGACAATCTTTAAGACGGTCAATCTGCCCATCAAGTCAGGTTCAGTATTGGTGCGGCTTTGACTATCATGATACAGAGTTAGTCGTTGTCGCCTGGCGACATTCTGTCCGTGAAGTTATTAGATTCAACTTTATTTGTTTAAACACACTTTTTAAACAAATATATTTCCGTTTACTTTTCAAGAAAAGCAAGATTTTTCCTGTACTATTGAGACCATTTGGAAGATTTTGGTAGAAACCACAACTTCTAACTCCCTCTGGTTTAGGAGCTTGAGTTTTGTGATACATACACCTTAGCGTATTATACAGGGTGTATCTTAATTATACCGACAAAAAGATCAGGGACGCTCTGCGTGTTTTGTAAAAGACGATGCCGCAATCGGATTGGCGGAGAAAATTTTTCCCTCCGAGAAAATGAGGTTACTTTGTTACTTCCGGGCACGCGATTCAAATCTACAAACTCGCCGTATTTGCTGAGCTAGAGAGCAAGCCGCTGGCCACCGCTGTGCTTCAAGCAAGAGAAGGGAGTGTGATAGAAGTAGACAGAGATATGCTGGCAGGCATGCGGCAAGCCGAGGCGATCGAGGAAACTTGCGAATGCCCGCCAGCATATCTCTGTCACCTTCTATCACACTCCCTTCCCTTGCCTGAAGCACAGCAGTGGCCAGCGGCTTGCTGCCTGGCTCAGCAAATACGGCGAGGTCGTAGATTTGAATCACGCGCCCGGAAGTAACAAAGTAACCTCATTTTCTCGGAGGGAAATATTTTCTCCGCCAATCCGATTGCGGCATCGTCTTTTACATAACACGCAGAGCGTCCCTGATTTTTTTGTCGGCGTAATTAAGATACACCCTGTATACAGTGAGTCTCTCTCACGACTCGGCCGACCGGCGCGCCCAGCTTATCTGCCTCCCGTTGACTCATCACTCCCCGCTTGGCGTAGCATAGCAATAAGAACAGAACAGCACTTGGCTCACTTTATCCGTGTATGATATGAGATACCAATTAAAATTTATTAAGTAAGAATTAATAGAGGAAGGGGTAGGAATATGAGATACCCTTTTTGTTTTGGGACCTAGAAAGTGTCACAATAGTCATAAATAAAAAAATGAAAGGAAATTCTCTAGTAAATTCTATGAGGAATGTGCAGCATGAACATGAATCTTCTCAAGCTAATAGTATTTAGAATACTTATTTAAAAAAAAACTCAGTTTGAAAGAATTTTCAAATTGGTAGTAATATGAGACACTTCTATTTTGTATTAAATAAAACCATGAAATTCATACCAAAGTCTTTGGGAAGAATTTATTGACATACAATTCCTGCACTTGAGTCCCAGCCCCAGCATACTTAGGATTCCCTTTGTTTCACAATAATCACTAACATTTACTGCACTCTCCGGACCTGGACAGTCAATGTGGGTCCACATTTTGCATAAGAAGCACTGAATCCACAATTCACCTTCAGAATCTTTTGAAAAATTTGAGTCACAAAATAAGCAGATCGCATCTTCTGATTCTGGTTTCAGCAGTAGCCTAGTATCATCATTCACCTAGAAATAAAGAAACAATAATTTTAAAACGTAACCCTTGAAAAATCTAACACACAATTACATATCTACGCTCAAACATTTCAAATAGTGTACCGGGTATAGGAACATTTTGAGGAGAGAAAACAGCAAAATAAAACAAAAACAAAATATCACCTTTGAACACATACCGTACGTAGAAGTGTAGACCAAGGCACGTTATATTTCTTCGATGCTTTCAGGTAGCCATATTCCTTTAATTTTACCGTTTCAATAGCTTTTAACATATCCTCTTCCTTGTAGTTTTTTCCTAGACCTTTTACTTTCATTCTTTAACTTCTTTCCTTGCATATGGCACAGAGGTTAGCATTGATTAAAGCATTAAATACCATGCTGATTAAAGGTGGTAGCAATATGAGACAGTCTCATATTACTACCAACCAAGTGTGTCATATTACAACCAAGCCGCCATTTTAGAGTTTGTCATTAACTCACGCATAACAGGTCACTATATTATGAATCGTCACTGATATTCTAAGAGTGCACTTAGTGAAGATCAACTTACCTTAATTATTTCTTGGAAAATTAGAATGTATATCGATGTAAACCACACTTCCGCGACGAGGTACAAAAACTTTCCACAGCTCTAGTACAAACAAACATCCACTGTGGAATAGAGCTAACGCTGATGTGGAAACCTCTTGGGTGAAACAATAGCGACCCTTGGACACGTAGTTGGAAATTCCTTCGAAAGATATCGGCACTATACAGAGGCGAAAACCTTGCTGTCTCATATTTCTACCCTATCTCATATTCCTACCCCCTCCTCTAAACTAAGGTCATACCTCAAGACAGGAGATGTTGGAAATGTTCTCCTCCTACATCCACACATTTCTGGCATCGTCTTAAGAAACTCCGATTCACACGCATAAGTTCGTCTTCCGTAATTGAGGCGATTTCTCTCCGGATATGTTCTGCGATTTCATTTACTTTTTCCTCATTAAGTACATGTTTTTTAACACTTCGCTTCTTATCGAGTAAAGAACCAGTTCCTCTCAATTTGTTTACGAGACTCCGCACGGTATCTCTATGTGGAGAGCTTACACCTGGAAAATGTGTTATGAAACGTCTAACGACTTCCCTGCAAGACTCTGTTTTCACATAATTATCGTACATAAATACCCTTTCCTCTACCGTGTACACACGTGGGGGCATTATGAGAATAATACCCAAAAGTAACACTTCACAACTGGAGAATAGTTGGATCGACAGATGAACACTAAATACACGTTATAAGCATGGACCAGAACTGCGAAGTGCGCGCTGTGTAACAGGAAGTGATCAGTCAACGGGAGGCAGATATGCTTGGTGCGCTGGCCGGCCGAGTCGTGAGAGAGACTCACTGTATATAGATGGATTTCCACTCTCGGTTTGCCTTTTAGACGTCAAGGAACAAATTAATTTTACGAGGATCGGATTTATGGGAAACTCATAATTCCGAGACTCTACTGTAATACCATTTATATCCTACAGCGACCGTTTCGGTCGTGCCCGCTCCTTTTAAATAGAATACAGTATACTCTCGATTATCCGTCCGTGGATTACCCAGTTTTCGGATCAACCGTGCACCTTTTCGCCCAATTAAAAATAATTGAGAATATAGTATACAGTACAAAAATGTCTCTGTAATTGATACTGAACTATAAATTTTATGTTCGACGATGTCGAAATGTAAATAATATACGTCAGAAAACTGTATCATAATGAGGGTCATTATATCATTAATTTTCATTATGAAACAGTTTCTTCCACCAATCAGAACTCAAGAAACAGTTGTGTGACCAATTAGGTAAGGATAGCATCGCACCTGCGCTGACTTCCACGGCCTTCTATTTTAAATTTCACTGTGTGGCTTCTAGTGTCATAGTGGGGTATTCCAAGAGGTCATGGTATTCTCTGCGTCCCACGCGCTCTGTTCAGTACATAAAACTGGCAAATTCTCGACAGATATTTATGAATATTTATGTTCGAACATAAAATAGTTATAATTATTGTCGAACATAAACAGTTGTATGCATTTCACTTATAATGGTAATTAAGACACTCGTATGTCTTAATTATTGCCATTAAAAGGTTCGTTGCATAATGTACTAGTAGGCCTATACGTTTGAATTAATTTTTCGTACATATTTTTGCAGTGTAGTCGCGGTAGTACGGTACCTTGTGACAGGTCAACGACTGCTTGTTTTGTCCAGACTTGCAATAGCGAACTGTATGTTCTGTAATTTAGTGGCGTAGGCTCATTCCAAACTTGCTGGAAGGCAAGTGCTGTTTGGTCTGCACTCCATTGAGAGATCCACTTAAATGGTCAACATCTGTTAACAAATTGTCATACAGTAAGATGAGTAAAATGTAAACATGTTTTACTGCGTTCGAATGGTTAAATCACGAGACATGTCCATTTAAATATTTATATTTCAAGTCGCCACCATGTTGGAATTGTGCTCACCAGGTTATTGAAAGTCCCATAGGCGAACTTATGTTCTTAGCCTCCATCAACATACAAAATTTCAGTTTGATTGCTATAATAGATTTGGATTTTTATATATGTAGGCCATAGAGTTATGTACTATTAGATGACGATTTTTGCGTAGGTTCATTATTCAAACGTTCATTTCGATCGCATAAATAATACACAAGACATAAAAACTTAAGTTTAAACCTGCGCACAGCCGTCATCTTGAGGTTATGGGAACAATTGAACTAAATTAGACGCCAGTGAATTACAATGTGTATAAACATTTACTGTACCATATTTCACTGCGCTCAGATGGTTAAATCGCGAGAAAGTCTATTAAAATATTTCATCTTCTCTTGGCCGCCATGTTTGTCTTGTATTTTACAGATTTTTGGAAGTCTCATAGCTGAGGAAGAAATGCCAGATAGAAGCGGAGTTGGGTGAATATCAGTTTGGTTTCAGGAGAAATGTAGGAACAAGGGAAGCTGTACCAAGTCTTAGGCTGATTTTGGAAGGTAGAATAAGGAAAGATAAGAGAACATTCGTGGCATTTGTAGACTTAGAAAAGGCTTTTGATAACGTTGGTTGGACTAAATTGTTTGACATTTTGAAAATGATTGGAATAAAGTACAGGGATAGGAGGTTGATCTACAATTTATACAGAAATCAGACAGCAGTCATTCGAGCTGAACGACATGAGAGAGAAGCTGGTATTCAGAAAGGTGTAAGGCAAGGCTGCAACTTATCACCCATTCTTTTCAATCTTTACATTGAACAAGCAATGAAGACAGTTAGAGAAAAATATAAAATGGGAGTGAAGATTCAAGGAGAAATATTTTCAACTCTGAGATTTGCTGATGACATCGTAATCTTGGCTGACACGCCTGAGGATTTGAATGAGTTTTTGAATGGTATGGACTCCGTCTTGAGGAAAGGATTCATGATGATAATAAATGTAAAACAAAAATATTGGAATGCAGCCGAAGTAAATCAGAAACCTCTATGGACATCAAATTGTCAGGTGATAAACTAAAGGAAGTAGGAGACTTCTGTTACTTAGGAAGCAAAATAACCAGTGATGGACGAAGCAAAGAGGATATAAAAAGTAGGTTGGCTCAGGCAAGGAAAGCATTTCTACAGAAAGGGATTCTGTTGACATCGAATATAGATTTAGGTATATGGAAGTCATTTTTGAAAGCCTTTGTCTGGAGCGTGGCACTCTATGGAAGTGAAACTTGGACTATTGGTGCAGCAGAAAAGAGGAGAATTAAAGCGTTTGAAATGTGTTGTTACAGGAGAATGATGAAGATCAGATGGGTAGATAGGGTTACAAACGAGGAGGTATTAAGACGAGTGGGAGAAGAGAGATGTTTCTGGCGACTGCTAATGAAGAGAAGAGATAGGTTGGCAGGACATATACTAAGACACCCAGGAATAGCATGCTTAGTTATGGAAGAGAGGGTAGGGATAGACCAAGGTTAGAATATGTTAAACAGATTGCCTCGGATGTAGGGTGTGGTAGGTATTGTACCCATGTGAGTAATCTCGATGGAAAATATGCTTCTGCCTCCAGCTAGCGTCAGGACTCGGGCGTGTACCGTCTCCCCATTGAGCAGTTGCATATTTTGGATTTGAGGCTAAAAGGTATCAACTCTACAATAATAAGGCACAACTCTATTCTAAAACTTTAATTCAGTAATAAAATTCATGGCTTCAAACAAACAAAACAATCCCCATAACCATAAAACAAAAGCAAGCAAAAATTTACTTCCACAATCCACTAATATCAACATAATATTATCACAATAAAATCATATCATAACACAAACCTTTACCCTTATATCAACATCACAATACTTTAGTGCGCTGATGCACATACAACTTCAGAAACAAACTGTAATTTAATTCTTCTGTCATCCAGTGTGACATCATTAATTCTACAAAATTATTTATTCCTTAAACCATCTTAATTTGACAATAATGTGTATCGTGTGTGTGTTTTGATCTTTCTCTTCCCACCAAATGCTTCACATGCATTAGCCTATTCTGGTGTTGCACAGCATACTACGTGCAACTCCATAATTATGCAAGCTACCCCTACACTTCCTCTATTTATATAGTTCCACTGCATGCCGTTTGTGATTTCATCTTAAAAAAAACGTTAATTATTGCTGTGTCGGATGGTACAATTAAACTACCCTTGCGCGCGTAGCCTGTGGCATCCAGTAGCCAACTTCTGAAAAAGATGTCAGTGTCAGTACAAATGCAACATCCAACCATTCGTTAGATTGCTAAAATTATGAACCATCAGGGTGATCTATAATTATCAATGTGTTCTCAAACCACATGACTTCATTACTCAATATAACAATGTTTCATCTCATGTCATTAACAGGGTCTAAAATCTGTTCTTTTCAGACTTTCTTTCACGGTTCGCTTAACCGTCCCGACCCTCTGCCAAGCGGCCTGTACACAATAGCAGTGGAGTGAGGTCCTACAGTGCCTCGACCCTCGCTTCATGCCATATGTCTTACTTCCCCTAAGCAGTATAAGATTTTAACAGACAAATACCGTGGTCCTAGTGACACACATATCCCAATGGATTTAAACTGAATATTATGCAAACAGGCGTTGGATGAGCTTGACATTTACTCCTACCCTGAGGATAATAATAATTGGCACCAAATAGGCCCATTTCAACATGAAGGCACGAGATTCATAAAACATTGGTCTAGTAGGTAACCGGTATCTTTAATAAATGCTGTGGTCAGCCCATGCTGCCGTCATGAGGTTCGCTTCAACGAGCCGAATCACTCAACAATAAGTTCTCGGGGAATCAGATAGAGTGCAGAGATGTCCAACGTTTTCCTCTCACCTATCACGGGATTCAAACCCGGAACATTCCATATCCATCATCAGAGTTAGGGTCCATATCACTAAATACACTCTGGTACAAAGCACATCTCAAATTATGCCCACGGCATACGAGATTTCATACGAAGAATAGATTACCTGGTCCCTTACCTAATGCTATGATCTTCGTCCTATAATTACCAAGAGAAATCTATCAATTACTCTATAAGCTTTTCACATAAGCTGCAAATTCAATTCACTAAAAGCTCTTCCATTTCCTGGCTTAATTATATTCCCATTAATACAATATATTCTGATATAAAACTCTTTTCCTAATCCCGTAATGTAATCTTACTGTATAATCTTACTGCTTAGATCGATAAGTCTTGCCCTTTAGCGTAAATATTTCTTGCTTACATCATTTTTACCTGATGCGTTCATTCATACCTTTTATATATTCATTATTATTATTATTATTATTCTCACTGACATAAATTACCAAAATCCGACACAACTAATCATCTTAAAACTCGAACAACCGCGTTCGTTTCATTTACATAACTGATTGCCATTTTTAATTAATAGTGGTAACGATTAATCCACTCACTGAAGCAAATTAACATCTCAACTCTATTAAAATCAACACAATAATGATTAAACCTGGAGGGTCTATCTCCTAATCTGATTCTTACTGGCATCTTTATAACTCTGAAATCACATAACATGCAGTGGCCTATACCTCTATTTAAACATAATTTGTGGGGTACTTACAGCCTCCGTGGCTTAGGCGGCAGCACGCCGGCCTCTCACCGCTGGTTCCGTGGTTAAAATCCCGGTCACTCCAAGTGAGATCTGTGCTGGACAAAACGGAGGCAGACAGGTTTTTCTCCGGGTACTCCGGTTTTCCCTGTCAAAATTTCATTCCAGCAACACTCTCCACTATCATTTCATTTCATCTGTCATTCATTTAATCATTGCCCCAGAGGAGTGCGTCAGGCCTCGGCAGCCGGCACAGTTCATATCCTCGCCGCTAGATAGGGGCTCCATTCATTCCATTCCTGACCCGGTCGGAGACTGGAAGCAGGCTGTGGATTTTTGTGGGGTACTTACATATCGGCTCATCATGGTGGCTCCACCTTCCGGGTCGCCTGCCATATGCAGATTTAGTGCGACATTTGCATCTTGAATACACACATTTTAAGATACATATCTTCCGTTAACCACACGACACTTTGCATTTCTATAGAGAAGCTATTGCTTCCAAAACACATGACACTTTATCACACTTATTAAACCATTAATTTTAAAGATATTTCACATATGATTTATACATAACACACGTCACTCTGTACACTTTTCATTGGTTGCAATTCCCTAGCAAAGATATCAAAATTGCAGGTGTCGACGGCATCTCCCGTGCTCCTACCAACTCCTGATTGAAAGTCTGGTTCATCTGCCCTCGGAATTCACCAACAGTTTATCCATACTCCTACGGTAAGCTTCCTGCTTTGCATAAATATGCTTACTTCCGTCCTGAGCGTTACTATTTGGTATTCTTAAGACATTACCAAATGCTTCGTAAAGTTTCTCCCAGCGCATTCCAGCGTAATTAGGCATGTATGATCAGTCAATATTTTATACATTGCGCTTAACACTGTACATAACTTTACATAAATTATTATTTACAATAGTTCTGCAACTTATCTCACACGTTGCTTCCTAAGTGAACACACCATTGTTCGTACTGCCGACAAAAACTGTGTAGCGACGACTGTCTGCGACTCTCTGTGACAAACTGTGTCCAACTGGGTAAACTGCGTAAGACTGGGGTGCTCTGCCAAGGGTCGACTCCCTTATATTGGATTCACACAAAAAGTAGAGCTAAATTTTCCCGCGCTATCTCGACTCCTCTCCCAGCATGATTCTGGTCTCGAAACCATGCTCATCGGGTTCCTTTTTCTTCACTGATCCCAGAACTATCTGCGTGTTGAAGAATCGCTCGGCCAATTAATTAATATTAATTCCTTCCTCCATAGCGTGGGGACGCTGTTTCACTGGGAATCCCTGGCGACCTCTTCAAACCCAGCCGCGAACAACCATAGTCTATCTTCTTCCGCACTTCATTAAATATGCGTCAATTTCGCAGATTAAAGGCTCTAAAATTAGCCTCCTGGCTAAAGATTCACCTGTGTGCCACTCTCATGTCATTGCGTTACTCCAATCACGAGTAATCAATGATTTTCCTTGGGATCTCTCCCCACTCTTCTTCGTTCTATTCTAAGTCGGGGAAAAACTGGGTCATTATTCAAGCCCCCAACCTCTTCCAGACGACATAACGAGGTCAGCAAGATTGACGTGGCTCCAAGGGGCACCTCCCACAATTCTGAGCCTATTAGTAAAACGTCAAACTCTGCACTTTCTGTGCTCCAAGCCCAGCATAGCCTACTCCAAGTAGTCTAATAATGCTGTATTCTGCTCCTTTTCCCTGCATTATTTTAATAAATAATGTCATTATCAACCAAAATCACACCAGTGATTAAATATACACTTTTCTCTAGGGTTTTTTTCAATGAAACTCCCTCAACAGACCTCGGGTTCGTTCCCTGATGGAACCTTTATACTGAGATCACAGTCTCTGAGATCCACGTTCGATATCAGTCAGCATAACCCCCTCGGGTTCAGTATGTAGAGATGGAACGATTAGTTCAGGACAGGGAGACATTGAGAGCTGCATCAAACCAGTCAAAAGACTGAAGACTCAAGCAACAACATAGCTGAAAGTCTAGTAGTACCCTTTATCACCGTACAAAATTTCAGGGTGATGTCAGTAATAGTTTCGGAGATACGGAAGGCCGGTGAATTATTTCGCACAGCCGCCATGTTGGATTGGTGAGACGTAATAAAATACGAAGGGCACATTCGGGGTCAGCCGAAGTAGTATTATGATCGTACCGAGTTACATTGAAATCTCTCCAGCCGTTTAGAAGTTATTAGAGGACACACATACATACGCACAGACGCACGGACTAAGGTGATCTCATAAGCCTACTTTTTCATAAAATGAAAGGCAAAACAAGATGTTCAGTAAAGAACATATAGCCTACATTCTCCTAAATGTATGAGTATAGTTATAACTCGTTGTTTTTATCAAAGAGTATAATAGAATACTTTCTTGGTTGAAGACCTATGAAACTATTTACCTCTACCAAACACCGCAACCTCGAAAACAACCGCTACCATCATTGAAGAAAGAAAGAAAGATAAGAAGTATCTCAAGAATGTTATGGATCTGGAGACATAATCGACCGGACTGGCTGCGTGGCTCAGCGGTAACGATCTCGCTTGCTGGGCCCTAGTTTGCAGGTTCTTATCCTGGCGCAGTCAGCTGGCATTTGAGAGTGCCCAAATGCGAGGGAGCCGAGTTAGTAGATTTACTGGCAGGTTAAAGATCCCCTTCGAGGCAAAATTCTGGCACCCCGGTGTCTCTAAAAGCAACAGTAGTTAAAAGGGACGTAAAACCAATAGAGCTCAGCAACTTGAAGTGCGACCCTGTGTGAGCGCTAGCTCCGTCAGCCAGTATGACACAGAGGACAGCGAGCTTGTAGTTCGCATTTTTCCGGGGTTTCAGTTGGAGTTGCTGAGCTCTAACATTATTATTATTATTATTATTACATAATCGACCTGACGTGGGCAACATCCAACTTTGAGTTGTGGCATGTCTTTACACGTCTGGCAGTGCATGGCTTTCACAACCCTAATTGAATTAACAAATCTTTCCATGACCCTACAGAGACGTGTGTATGCCAACTATGTGGATATTTTCGATTGCTATTTGGCTGCAATAAAAGTATTAATTAATATCCTGAACTAGCACCAACGGCTAGAGTTCAGGTAGGCCTACCATGAGAAATCGTTTTGTTCTTTAGTTCAAATAACATTTTCAAATAACGCACAATAGGCTGTTAAAAACCCTTTAAAATAAGTAAAAATGTATCGTAGTATCATCTTGTCATTCATCAAATTTGATGCGCATAGAATGCCAATGGTATACTAATCAATGGAGTCCCACGTAGACCAGTCGTGCCTTCTAGTGAAGAAGTATCGAACAAGATAATCCATAATGCATTCTAGCGGCCATAAAAATAAACTTTTCAATAAAATCTGTAAGTTAATCTGTAGGCGGCGTGCAGTCCGCCGCAGTAGGCCATGATAATTCACTTTTTTGTTGCTAGATGTCTCGTGCAAATCTGCTGGCGAATTTTGTTTTAATTAAATATATGTTTTCCATCGTACTATGCACAATTTACCGATTAATTTTAAAACGTTTGAGTCATTACAAAACAATAAATATAAAAAAATCCAGCAAAAAACCTAACTCTGATGGGGTTTGAACCATAGCCATAAGAGTGGTAGGCTAACGCTTTAACACGGAGCCAAACGTGCTGACGAACATCGTCTGCTATCAAATGAGTTAAATAGATCGTGTTAGCAAATAATTATTTACACTAAACGATTTCATCAGTGGAGTATATTATTTATATATGAAGCATTTCATACAAAGTTTATTTATTTTGTATCAGTACGCTATATTGCATGCAATACTCAAATTAGTGAAATATAAGTCGGCTACAAGATATCCGCTACCATCTTGCCTTGTAACTGAGACGGCTCAGCTTTTTAAAATCACTTCTACACTATAGTATTTCAAAATAAACTTTTAATTACGAACGTGCCTCTTCCTTTAGAACAGTTAAAACGATTCTCGGGTCAATAATCGGAACTGGTGGGTCCCATGATATGGATTATAAAGTTTGCATAATTCGCACGGCCGCCATCCTGAAATGGTACGGCAGATGACCTTGTAGTTTGGTCACACGACGCGTCCTATATGAAGGTATGTTGTTACCAAATTTGGTAATGATCGGATATTTTGGTTAGTCGTTATTTGATTTTACGTTTTGAACGTTTGAGTGGCAGCCATTCAGTATTGGTAAAGATGGCGGCGATATAAAACATTACACTGAGGTGCCCTGTGCTAGTTCTACCTCTGTACCAAATTTCGTTCAATTCGGTTTCACCGTGTTTGAATTGATAGGGGGGGGGGCAGACATCCAGAGTACATACTCACACACACACACACACACACAGCCTCACACACACACACACACACACACACACAATTTTTGTCCCTGTGTAGATCTCATGAGTCTACTTTCATTTTTTGCAAAAATCGAAAGTTGGCTAAAAATAATAGAGGGCATTCTTCTTGCAATATACACATGATATTGGATTATCTGTGCTTTCCCATTATCCGTGCCATTCACCCCGGTCATTAGCCCGAATAATTGAGAGTATATTACAGCTGGTATGCACTTGCATCGTACTACACCGAGATAAGACCGTTCTCTCTAGATGATTAACTTGTTTGGTTATAGTAGGTGCATTTGAAGCCATTTTTCATTGTTGCCTTAGTAAACAATAGTTTGGTGCCTTTCAGTCGGTCAACACGAATGTACCCAAAAGAACTGGCCTATGCCCTAATCCTGAAAAAAAAACCATGTACATGTACATTTATTAATCTCATGTAATTTGTTTCAGGATTAGGGCATAACCCAGCTCTCTTGGGTACATTCATGCTGACCGACTGAAAAGCACCAAACTTTTGTAGGTGTACTGTACCCATATTGTATGGAAATGCTTAATCACGACCTGGCTTGCTGCTGCGGTTCGGGGCATGTTACGTCCAACCCACAACGTGATCTTACATTTATATATGATGCACTTTTCAGGATCTACAAGACTAAATTGAAAACAAAACATGTTACAAACGACATGAGTTTATTTATAAAAACTCCCAGGAATAATACAAAACAATCTGCAAAACATCAATATTTGGAAGATCCAAATATAAAAATCATATAAAATACATAATCTTTCTCATAAACTCACATAATCTTACACTATCGCTTTTTTCTTGCTTAGGTATCATTTATATTGAAGTATCCATGTACATTTCCATTTCGCAACATATTATTTATTTAGGCATAGAGCATGCCTGTCATTTCATACAATCTTACTCTAAGGCTTTACGGACATTTAACGGTATTATCAACATCCCTTCTGGGTTCTATTTATTCTTATTTTACTTTGATTCTTTTTATTATCATTCAGTTTTAATTATATTACCTCTACCGGTAAGCCTTAGTTTTCACAACAAGTCAACACTTTAAAACAAATGCATGCCATATCCTCGAATTCACGTCCCCTCACAATTTCTTTCCATGCAGTAGGGTGGTTTATAAATGATGTACCATATGCTATCACTATACAATTATTCAGTTACTTGCAAACTCAAATATGAGTTAATCCGTTTGTATTTGATATATTTCTTCTAGGCAGGAATCGAATATTTAGTGATCAACTTATTCTTTGACTACTATGGTCAAATATTATCATATTTCTACAAATTTAATGTGGGGATGATTTTCAAAAACCCACCAATTCAATTATTTATTTCACAACATCATAGCACCTTTAATTTACGAATTTGCATATTCCGCTACAACGCCTTAATATCTATTCAGCAACCACAACCTTTGTATACAACCGTCCATTGTATTTCTCCCCTCGCGTTTAGAGATGGTCTGCTGGGCGGCTAGACCTCCCTCACACCCTCGCTTAACTGTGATTTACGACCTTGTCCTCGCTCCATTCATTCCCTTTAAAACTTTTAAATGTTTATTTCTTCTAAAACAGAAGGTGCATGAGAATCCAAGTTACTACATTATTTATTTCATTGACTTTATCCCTCATTGACTCTTATTCATTTCACTTTCCTTGTAACCAGTGCCATAATTGGAGATCACAACGCATTACATATTTATTGGGTGAAGACAAGAGATCATCATCATCCTTGCTTCGACTCCTGTATCATTAATTTCACACACTTTATTTGGTCGGATATAACATAACGATGCTGTCAAAATATGGGCTATATGATTCTAGGCTCAGAGACATATTTTACGCATCTCCAGTTGTAATCATATCTCGTAGAAGCACTGATACTTTCCAGATTAACATATTCATACTTAGCAATTGCCCGTCGGGACTTAGATTGCAACACATACCTCTGACTCGAATCCCCTGTTCGATCAAGTGGGTCACATCCCCGTAACAACGATAATACCGACGACTTCCAACTATAATACCTCTGACTCGAATCCCTGTTCGATCAGGTTCGTCACACCCTCGTGACAACAATAATACCGACGACTTCCAACTATAATACCTCTGACTCGAATCCCTGTTCGATCAGGAGGGTCACACCCTCGTAACAACAATAATACCGACGACTTCCAACTATAATACCTCTGACTCGAATCCCTGTCCGATCAGGTGGGTCACACCCTCGTAAATACCGACGACTTTCCGGCAATTATCCTTTTTGATCTCTCAATTTATGCACGTTGCAGGACATATTTATTTCATTTGCTAGCATAACTTTATTTTATTCATTCTTTACAGGCCTATTTCGGCAACACAACTTTTATAAAACTTGGATCGTCATCGTATTTCCAACAACTTTGCTCGCGTTAACATTTACTTTAACATGGCCTATAGCTTATAACTTCCTACTTCATTATCACGGTGTTCGATTTTCACCTATTACTTTTAGCATATCACTTTTATCATTTGCTGAATAGCGTTATCATAACATTATTTTAAGGTATCCCCAACGAACCTTCAATTACTTTAATTATTCCACGTACTTCAATTATTTCAACTCGAGTTTATTTTTACCATTTTTAGTAATATTCATTACTTCATTATTAACTTGCGGAATGCATTTTTTTATTTTAACACTTATTATTTCGGAGTATAAAACTCAATATTTATTATTTCAGAGTATAAACTCAATATTTATTATTTCGGAGTATGAAACTAAATATTTATTATTATTATTATTATTATTATTCTAACGGTGCTTATTTCATTTACGTTCCTTTCATTTATCTGGCATATATTTTACTTGCCATTTACATTATTATATTCGATTCCTCCTTTCAGATTTCATTTCATTATCATTTAACCATTTTTACGGGTTTTCATTATTATTATTATTATTATTATTATTATTATTATTATTATTATTATTACCTTTTGTTCTTTTATAATTATTCTTCACAGTTTTGCAAACCGTTTGGCGGCTACCCTTTGACATCTTAACATTATTTGATTATTCATTGTGCATACATTTCATACATAAATCCACTGAATAGCATATGATGCATCCATTTTTATATTATAGACATTTTTGTCTCACCTTTTTTCCAGCTCATGACATGATCTTTGGATGGGTTCACCCAATATGGTTTCTTCAACACTCCATCACTACACTCAAATAGACCTTCTTCAATTTCTGGCCTCTGACTTTACATACGAATACATTTTGATACATCTTACACTTCTTTACAATATTTATGACACTAAAAGAGAATAACTTAATTATTATTTACACTTTTCACACGGACCAAATCTCAGCGTACTTTGAAGGTAACCTCACGTTGCTGATGATCCTAGTAAGTCTCTTTCCGTACCGGTTTGGACGTGTGACTACTCCTATCCTTCCTATGTTTTAGGTAAGTCTCTTTCTCTACAACTTTGTACGTGTGATTGCTCCTATTTCTCCTCCTTTAGGTAAGTCTCTTTCCTTCCTATTTTTACTAGTATCGTGCCTATCTTCCGCTCGAGTACTGTTTTATTGAGCTTCTTCACTTATTACTTGTATTTGTCCATTTACTATAACTCTATACTTTGCTTTCATTGTGCTCCTAGCGCAATCTTACAGTTGGTTTTTCTTCTATTTTTGCCTTCCGTGAAGACTGTATACTATAGGATTTTTTCCCCTTTAAATGTTCTGCTTCCTCGAACCGACGTCCTCTGACGTTTCAAAGGTTTCTAGCGTGCCTTCGAGTCTTCTGATCCGACGATCTGAACGTTACTTGATCTCGAACTAATATGAATTTGCTACGCTTCACTTAAAACTTACTGATTTGCCTATCGCAACTTTTCTTGTATTTTTGCCCTTCTGAGGTTCGAACTTTAATGTCTTTTATTACGGTTTCTAGCGTAACTTTTCACCGAGGCTTGATCTGATATGATCGTACTGAGTAAACTTTCCCTACATGCTTACAGTAAGGCTTTGTCTAAACTGACGGACTTTGACTATAGCGTGCCTCTACTGAGTATATGACAGACTGACTGACTCCGACGCGACGTGTCTTCTGCACGGCTCTCGCAAGCTGATGAGACTTCATGTGCCTTCTGCCAAGGCTTCTCGCAAACTGATGAGACTTCATGTTTTTGCTCTGGCTTTAAGCCTATTTATTCATTTCGGGTAAGAAATTGTCCCTGACGAGCTTTGGGAGTTCAAATCCTGAAGCCTAGCTCCAATCTTCTTTAAATTTTAATCCCAAGTGTAATTTGTAATAATATTACAATTGCCGGCTGGGGGAACGAAAATGGTTCGCTGGTTTATTTATAATTAATTAAAATAGTTATTATCCCCTCGGCGGGGCCGACCTCATTCTCCGTGTCTTCCGCCGATATTAGTCCGCTCGCATTCCGATGACATTTTCCTGAGTTAGCATTATTTGAAGTGTGTAATTTCAGGTCTGCCAACTTTTCGAATTTTGTTGTCCCTGATTCTTTCCTAACTTCAGATTTAATAACTTTGAGAGCTTATTTTGTTATGTTTTACCTCGGGAGTTTCCTTCTTTCTTTACTTGTTTCTTTTGCTGATTTCACACTTTGGAGGGCCTCCTCTCAAGTGGCTCTCGAGTAAATAGTTCTCTCATAAAAGTCATACTTGAAAAGCAATAATTTCCCTGACGTTGCTGTTTCATTGGAATTTCGAGTGTTACCTATGGCCTCTTGACTATGCATTCCTCTAGCTGTTTTATGGTTTCCCTAATGGCCTTTTCCTTTTAAGCTGTCTCTGTTTCTGTTTCTGGGTGAAATCTCTTCGTTACTTCTCGTGGTCTTTATACAATTCTAAAATATCTTCTTATAAACGGTCCGGGGTTCAATTTGTGCCAATCCCAAATGGGCACAGTACTTTCATGAATTATAATTTGTCTGTCCAGCAGAACGCCGTCCTCTCATCGCTGGGTCCGTGGTTCAAATCCCGGTCACTCCATGTGAGATTTTTGCTGGACAAAGTGGAGGCAGACAGGTTTTTCTCCGGGTATTCCGGTTTTCCCTGTCACAAATCTCATTCCAGCAACACTCTCCACTATCATTTCATTTCATCTGTCATTCACTTAATCATTGCCCCAGGGGAGTGCGACAGGCTTCGGTAGCCGGCACAGTTTATATCCTCGCCACTAGATGGGAGCTTCATTCATTCCATTCCCTGACCCGGTCGGTCGACTGGAAACAGGCTGTGAATTTTCATTCATTCATATTTTTTCTGTCAGGAATAGAAACTAGACCTATCCCTTCTTGGGATAAATCATTATGATTATTAGGTAGAGATACAAGATCACCAGGGGGGATTACTCCATCTCCCCACGTTCATTTACACACTGCCCTATAGTTCCACAGTAGTTCTAATTAGAAATTTCGCTCAAGGAAGCTACGTTGTTTTCTCCACTTTAGAACACAAGGTCTTGGAAACACTCAGGGTGTTTGAAGCTCATTCACCCATGCCGTTGTTAATTATTACTCTCTTGAGGGCCACATGCTTGTAAATTTGTGAGATGAACTTTTGGTATCATCAAATGAGATTGTTAATTACAGGGTAATTACAACCTGTCACATGCAATAATGTGGCAAATCTCATCCCCTGATCTAAAGTGAACTGTCGACTACTAGGGTATAGTATAAAATACATATTGAAATATTAGAAACCATTTTTAGTGTTGTTTATTAATCTATCATAAAATGATCTTCAATCGGTCAACTCGCCCAATGATATTAGGCGGGGAGAACACATATTTAAACACCCTAAACTGAAATAAATATTACATGAAATATTTATCACTTAACAAGCTGTACCCGGCATGCGTTGCAATGCCAATCAAAGAAAGTGTTGGCGTTGAAATTCTGTTTCTTGAAGTGCTTTTGGATACACAACATGTTAACTGCCTCTAAGCTATCATAAAATGGATTTTCTAATTTAGAACCATTCGAGGGAGCGTGCACAACAACTTTCAAAAACTTTCATCGCTGTCACTCATTTGTTGAATCTAATCGTACGCTACCTATTGTGAAATGGATTTACTAAGTCGAAACCCTTCCCTGGCGTGTACACAATGACTCATCAATGATTCATCGCATTCGGATGAATGGTATATGCACGTATAGGGGTTTTTGTTTAAACGATTCGTGCGCTGTCACTCATTTGTTGAATCTACTCGTGCGCTACCTATTGAGAAATGTATTACTAAGTCGAAGCCCTTCCCTGGCGTGTACACAATAACTCATCAAGGTTTCATCGCAATCGAAGAATGTTATATGAACGCAATACGGTAGGGAATTTTGTTGAAACGCTTCGCGCGTCGTCACCCATTTGTTGCATCTACTCTTGCGCTACTTATTGTGAAATGGATTTACTAAGTCCCCTTCCCTGGCGGGTACAAAATAACTGATCAATGTTTCATCGCAATCGGATGAATAGTATATGAACGCATACCTGATTTTGTTTAAACGATTCGCACTCCGTCACTCATTTGTTGAATCTACTCCTGCGCTACCTACTTTAAAATGTATTTACTAAGTTAGAAACCGTCACGTAAGTGTCCACAACATCTCACCCAAGTTTCATCGCTATCGTCGTTCATTTGTCGAATCTACTCGTGTGCTACCTACTGTGAAATGTATTTACTAAGCCAGAAACCTTCCTTGGAGTGTCAACCATATTTCACCCAAGTTTCACCGCTAACGGCAGAATGGTATATGACCTTATACGGGACTTTGTTGAAACGCTTCGCGCGTCGTCCCTCATTTGTTGAATCAACTTGTGCGCTGCATATTGTATAGGGGATTTACTAAGCCAGAAATTTTCCATGACGTGTACACAACATCTCACCCAAGTTTCATAGGTACGGACGAATGGTAAATGTATGCATACGGGACTTGGTTGAAACGCTTCGCGTGTCGTCGCTCATTTGTTGATTCTACTCTTGCGCTACATATTGTAATATGGATGTACTCAGTCATAAACCTTCCCTGGAGTGTACAGAACATCTCACCCAAGTTTCATCGCAATCGGATGAATGGTATGTGAACGTATACGGGACGTTGTCGAAACGCTTCGCGCGTAGTCACTCATTTGTTGAACATAAACGTGCGCTTCGTATTGTAAAATGGATTTACTTAGCCAGAAACCTTTCCTGGAGTGTACACAACAATTCACCAAACATTTATCACTATCAGACGAATGGTATATGACTTTATACGGGACTTTGTTGAAACGCTTCGCGTGTCATCGCTCATTTGTTGAATCTACTGGTGCGCTACCTATTGTAAAATGTATGTACTAAGCCAGAAACCTTCCCTGGAGTGTACACAGCATCTCACCCAAGTTTCATCGCTATCGGATGAATGGTATATGAAATTAAATGGGACTTTGTTGAAACGCTTCGCGCGCCGTTGCTCATTTGTTGATTCTACTCGTGCTCTACCTATTTTTAAAGGGATTTACTAAGCTAGAAACCTTCCCTGGAGTGCACAAAAAATCTCAGCCTAGTTTCATCGCTATCGGACGAATGGTATATGAACGCAAACGTGACTTTGTTGAAATGCTTCGCGCGTCGTAGCTCATTTGTTGAATCTAATCGTGCGCTGCCTATTGTAAAGTGGATGTACTAAGCCAGAAAATTTCCCTGCAGTGTACACAACATTTTACGCAAGTTTCATAGCTATCGGACGAATGGTATATGAATGCATTCGGGACTTTGTTGAAATGCTTCGCGCATCGTCGCTCATTTGTTGAATCTACGCGTGCGCTACCTATTGTGAAATGGATTTACTAAGTCAGAAACCTTCCTTGGAGTGTACTCAACATCTCACCCAAGTTTCATCGCTATCGGACGAATGGTATATGAATGCATACGGGACTTTGTTGAAATGCTTCGCGCATCGTCGCTCATTTGTTGAATCTACGAGTGCGCTACCTATTGTAAAATGGATTTACTAAGTCAGAAACCTTCCTTGGAGTGTACTCAACATCTCACCCAAGTTTCATCGCAATCGGACGAATGGTATATGAACACATACGGGACTTTGTTGAAATGCTTCGCGCATCGTCGCTCATTTGTTGAATCTACGCGTGCGCTACCTATTGTAAAATGGATTTACTAAGTCAGAAACCTTCCTTGGAGTGTACTCAACATCTCACCCAAGTTTCATCGCAATCGGACGAATGGTATATGAACATATACGGGACTTTGTTGAAATGCTTCGCGCATCGTCGCTCATTTGTTGAATCTACGCGTGCGCTACCTATTGTAAAATGGATTTACTAAGTCAGAAACCTTCCTTGGAGTGTACTCAACATCTCACCCAAGTTTCATCGCAATCGGACGAATGGTATATGAACACATACGGGACTTTGTTGAAATGCTTCGCGCATCGTCGCTCATTTGTTGAATCTACGCCTGCGCTACCTATTGTAAAATGGATTTACTAAGTCAGAAACCTTCCTTGGAGTGTACTCAACATATCTCACCCAAGTTTCATCGCTATCGGACGAATGGTATATGAACACATACGGAACTTTGTTGAAATGCTTCGCGCTTCGTCGCTCATTTGTTGAATCTACGCGTGCGCTACCTATTGTAAAATGGATTTACTAAGTCAGAAACCATCCCTGGAGTGTACTCAACATCTCACCCAAGTTTCATCGCAATCGGACGAATGGTATATGAACACATACGGGACTTTGTTGAAATGCTTCGCGCATCGTCACTCATTTGTTGAATCTACGCGTGCGCTACCTATTGTAAAATGGATTTACTAAGTCAGAAACCTTCCTTGGAGTGTACTCAACATCTCACCCAAGTTTCATCGCAATCGGACGAATGGTATATGAACACATACGGGACTTTGTTGAAATGCTTCGCGCATCGTTGCTCATTTGTTGAATCTACGCCTGCGCTACCTATTGTAAAATGGATTTACTAAGTCAGAAACCTTCCTTGGAGTGTACTCAACATCTCACCCAAGTTTCATCGCAATCGGACGAATGGTATAAGAACACATTCGGGACTTTGTTGAAATGCTTCGCGCATCGTCGCTCATTTGTTGAATCTACGCGTGCGCTACCTATTGTAAAATGGATTTACTAAGTCAGAAACCTTCCTTGGCGTGTACTCAACATCTCACCCAAGTTTCATCGCAATCGGACGAATGGTATATGAACGCATAGGAGACATACACACCCACAGACAAACTATCACGTAAGATTGATTTTTATATATATAGATAGATAGATAGACAAGCTGTACCCGGCATGCGTTGCAATGCCAATCAAAGAAAGTGTTGGCGTTGAAATTCTGTTTCTTGAAGTGCTTTTGGATACACAACATGTTAACTGCCTCTAAGCTATCATAAAATGGATTTTCTAATTTAGAACCATTCGAGGGAGCGTGCACAACAACTTTCAAAATATTTCATCGCTGTCACTCATTTGTTGAATCTAATCGTACGCTACCTATTGTGAAATGGATTTACTAAGTCGAAACCCTTCCCTGGCGTGTACACAATGACTCATCAATGATTCATCGCAATCGGATGAATGGTATATGCACGTATAGGGGTTTTTGTTTAAACGATTCGTGCGCTGTCACTCATTTGTTGTATCTACTCGTGCGCTACCTATTGAGAAATGTATTACTAAGTCGAAGCCCTTCCCTGGCGTGTACACAATAACTCATCAAGGTTTCATCGCAATCGAAGAATGTTATATGAACGCAATACGGTAGGGAATTTTGTTGAAACGCTTCGCGCGTCGTCACCCATTTGTTGCATCTACTCTTGCGCTACTTATTGTGAAATGGATTTACTAAGTCCCCTTCCCTGGCGGGTACAAAATAACTGATCAATGTTTTATCGCAATCGGATGAATAGTATATGAACGCATACCTGATTTTGTTTAAACGATTCGCACTCCGTCACTCATTTGTTGAATCTACTCCTGCGCTACCTACTTTAAAATGTATTTACTAAGTTAGAAACCGTCACGTAAGTGTCCACAACATCTCACCCAAGTTTCATCGCTATCGTCGTTCATTTGTCGAATCTACTCGTGTGCTACCTACTGTGAAATGTATTTACTAAGCCAGAAACCTTCCTTGGAGTGTCAACCATATTTCACCCAAGTTTCACCGCTAACGGCAGAATGGTATATGACCTTATACGGGACTTTGTTGAAACGCTTCGCGCGTCGTCCCTCATTTGTTGAATCAACTTGTGCGCTGCATATTGTATAGGGGATTTACTAAGCCAGAAATTTTCCATGACGTGTACACAACATCTCACCCAAGTTTCATAGGTACGGACGAATGGTACATGTATGCATACGGGACTTGGTTGAAACGCTTCGCGTGTCGTCGCTCATTTGTTGATTCTACTCTTGCGCTACATATTGTAATATGGATGTACTCAGTCAGAAACCTTCCCTGGAGTGTACACAACATCTCACCCAAGTTTCATCGCAATCGGATGAATGGTATGTGAACGTATACGGGACGTTGTCGAAACGCTTCGCGCGTAGTCACTCATTTGTTGAACATAAACGTGCGCTTCGTATTGTAAAATGGATTTACTTAGCCAGGAACCTTTCCTGGAGTGTACACAACAATTCACCAAACATTTATCACTATCAGACGAATGGTATATGACTTTATACGGGACTTTGTTGAAACGCTTCGCGTGTCATCGCTCATTTGTTGAATCTACTGGTGCGCTACCTATTGTAAAATGTATGTACTAAGCCAGAAACCTTCCCTGGAGTGTACACAGCATCTCACCCAAGTTTCATCGCTATCGGATGAATGGTATATGAAATTAAATGGGTCTTTGTTGAAACGCTTCGCGCGCCGTTGCTAATTTGTTGATTCTACTCGTGCTCTACCTATTTTTAAAGGGATTTACTAAGCTAGAAACCTTCCCTGGAGTGCACACAAAATCTCAGCCTAGTTTCATCGCTATCGGACGAATGGTATATGAACGCAAACGTGACTTTGTTGAAATGCTTCGCGCGTCGTAGCTCATTTGTTGAATCTAATCGTGCGCTGCCTATTGTAAAGTGGATGTACTAAGCCAGAAAATTTCCCTGCAGTGTACACAACATTTTACGCAAGTTTCATAGCTATCGGACGAATGGTATATGAATGCATTCGGGACTTTGTTGAAATGCTTCGCGCATCGTCGCTCATTTGTTGAATCTACGCGTGCGCTACCTATTGTAAAATGGATTTACTAAGTCAGAAACCTTCCTTGGAGTGTACTCAACATCTCACCCAAGTTTCATCGCTATCGGACGAATGGTATATGAATGCATACGGGACTTTGTTGAAATGCTTCGCGCATCGTCGCTCATTTGTTGAATCTACGCGTGCGCTACCTATTGCAAAATGGATTTACAAAGTCAGAAACCTTCCTTGGAGTGTACTCAACATCTCACCCAAGTTTCACCGCAATCGGACGAATGGTATATGAACACATACGGGACTTTGTTGAAATGCTTCGCGCATCGTCGCTCATTTGTTGAATCTACGCGTGCGCTACCTATTGTAAAATGGATTTACTAAGTCAGAAACCTTCCTTGGAGTGTACTCAACATCTCACCCAAGTTTCATCGCTATCGGACGAATGGTATATGAACACATACGGGACTTTGTTGAAATGCTTCGCGCATCGTCGCTCATTTGTTGAATCTACGCGTGCGATACCTATTGTAAAATGGATTTACTAAGTCAGAAACCTTCCTTGGAGTGTACTCAACATCTCACCCAAGTTTCATCGCTATCGGACGAATGGTATATGAACACATACGGGACTTTGTTGATATGCTTCGCGCATCGTCGCTCATTTGTTGAATCTACGCGTGCGCTACCTATTGTAAAATGGATTTACTAAGTCAGAAATCATCCTTGGAGTGTACTCAACATCTCACCCAAGGTTCATCGCAATCGGACGAATGGTATATGAACACATACGGGACTTGTTTGAAACGCTTCGCGCATCGTCACTCATTTGTTGAATCTACGCGTGCGCTACCTATTGTAAAATGGATTTACTATGTCAGAAACCTTCCTTAGAGTGTACTCAACATCTCACCCAAGTTTCATCGCAATCGGTTGAGTGGTATATGAATGCATAGGAGACATACACACCCACAGACAAACTATCACGTAAGATTGATTTTTATATATATAGACAAGCTGTACCCGGCATGCGTTGCAATGCCAATCAAAGAAAGTGTTGGCGTTGACATTCTGTTTCTTGAAGTGATTTTGGATACACAACATGTTTTTCAATTTCCGTTCACTGCCTCTAAGCTATCGTAAAATGGATTTTCTAATTTAGAATCATTCGTGGGAGCGTGCACAACAACTTTCAAAAGTTTCATCGCAATCGGATGAATGGCATATGAACGTATACGGGATTTTGTTTGAACGATTCGTGAGCTGTCACTCATTTGTTGATTCTGCTCATACGCTTCCTACTTGAGAAATGGATTTACTAAGTCGAAACCCTACCCTGGCGTGTACACAATAACTCATCAAGGTTTCATCACAATCGAAGAAGGTTATATGAACGCATAGGGGATTTTGTTGAAACGCTTCGCGCGTCGTCACCCATTTGTTGCATATACTCGTGTGCTACCTATTGTGAAATGGATTTACTAAGTCAAAACCCTCCCCTGGCGTGTACACAATAACTCACCAATGTTTCATCGCAATCGGATGAATGGTATATGCACGTATACGGGGTTTTCTTAAAACGATTCGTGCGCTGTCACTCATTTGTTGAATCTACTCGTGCGCTACCTATTGAGAAATGTATTACGAAGTCGAAGCCCTTCCCTGGCGTGTACACAATAACTCATCAAGGTTTCATCGCAATCGAAGAATGTTATATGAACGCAATAGGGGATTTTGTTGAAACGCTTCGTGCGTCGTCACCCATTTGTTGCATCTACTCTTGCGCTACTTATTGTGAAATGGATTTACTAAGTCCCCTTCCCTGGCGGGTACACAATAACTGATCAATGTTTCATCGAAATCGGATGGATAGTATATGAACGCATACCTGATTTTGTTTAAACGATTCGCGCTCCGTCACTCATTTGTTGAATCTACTCGTGCGCTACCTACTGTAAAATGTATTTACTAAGTTAGAAACCGTCACGTAAGTGTCCACAACATCTCATCCAAGTTTCATCGCTATCGGACTAATGGGATATGAAGACATAGGGGACTGTATTGAAACGCTCCGCGTGTCGTCGTTCATTTGTCGAATCTACTCGTGTGCTACCCTCTGTGAAATGTATTTACTAAGCCAGAAACCTTCCTTGGAGTGTCCACCATATTTCACCCAAGTTTCACCGCTAACGGCAGACTGGTATATGACCTTATACGGGACTTTGTTGAAACGCTTCGCGCGTCGTCCCTCATTTGTTGAATCAACTTGTGCGCTGCATATTGTATAGTGGATTTACTAAGCCAGAAATTTTCCATGACGGGTACACAACATCTCACCCAAGTTTCATCGCAATCGGATGAATGGTATGTGAACGTATACGGGACGTTGTCGAAACGCTTCGCGCGTAGTCACTCATTTGTTGAATATAAACGTGCGCTTCGTATTGTAAAATGGATTCCCTTAGCCAGAAACCTTTCCTGGAGTGTACACAACAATTCACCAAACATTTATCACTATCAGACGACTGGTATATGACTTTATACGGGACTTTGTTGAAACGCTTCGCGTGTCATCGCTCATTTGTTGAATCTACCGGTGCGCTACCTATTGTAAAATGTATGTACTAAGCCAGAAACCTTCCCTGGAGTGTACACAACATCTCACCCAAGTTTCATCGCTATCGGATGAATGGTATATGAAATTATATGGCACTTTGTTGAAACGCTTCGCGCGCCGTTGCTCATTTGTTGATTCTACTCGTGCTCTACCTATTTTTTTTTAAGGGATTTGCTAAGCTAGAAACCTTCCCTGGAGTGCACACAAAATCTCAGCCTAGTTTCATCGCTATCGGACGAATGGTATATGAACGCAAACGTGACTTCGTTGAAATGCTTCGCGCGTCGTAGCTCATTTGTTGAATCTACTCGTGCGCTGCCTATTGTAAAGTGGATGTACTAAGCCAGAAAATTTCCCTGCAGTGTACACAACATTTTACGCAAGTTTCATTGCTATCGGACGAATGGTATTTGAATGCATACGGGACTTTGTTGAAACGCATTGCGTGTCGTCGCTCATTTGTTGAATCTACTTGTGCGCTATCTACTGTGAAATGTATTCACTAATTTTGAAACCTTCACGTAAGTGTACACAACATCTCACCCAAGTTTCATCGCTATCGGACGAATGGTATATGAACACATACGGGACTTTGTTGAAATGCTTCGCGCATCGTCGCTCATTTGTTGAATCTACGCGTGCGCTACCTATTGTAAAATGGATTTACTAAGTCAGAAACCTTCCTTGGAGTGTACTCAACATCTCACCCAAGTTTCATCGCAATCGGACGAATGGTATATGAACGCATAAGAGACATACACACCCACAGACAAACTATCACGTTACATTGATTTTTATATATATAGACAAGCTGTACCCGGCATGCGTTGCAATGCCAATCAAAGAAAGTGTTGGCGTTGAAATTCTGTTTTTTGAAGTGCTTTTGGATACACAACATGTTTTTCAATTTCCGTTAACTGCCCCTATGCTATCGTAAAATGGATTTTCTAATTTAGAATCAATCGTGGGAGCGTGCACAACAACTTTCAAAAGTTTCATCGCAATCGGATGAATGGTATATGAACTTATACGGGATTTTGTTTGAACGATTCGTGCGCTGTCACTCATTTGTTGATTCTACTCGTACGCTACCTATTGAGAAATGAATTTGCTATGTCGAAACCCTACCCTGGCGTGTACACAATAACTCATCAAGGTTTCATCACAATCGAAGAAGGTTATATGAACCCAATATGGGATTTTGTTGAAACGCTTCGCGCGTCGGCACCCATTTGTTGCATCTACTCTTGCGCTACTTATTGTGAAATGGATTTACTAAGTCGAAACCCTTCCCTGGCGTGTACACAATAACTGATCAATGTTTCATCGCAATCGGATGAATAGTATATGAACGCATACCGGATTTTGTTTAAACGATTCACGCTCCGTCACTCATGTGTTGAATCTACTCGTGCGCTACCTGCTGTAAAATGTATTTACCAAGTTAGAAACCGTCACGTAAGTGTCCACAACATCTCACCCAAGTTTCATCGCTATCGGACTAATGGGATATGAAGACATAGGGGAGTGTATTGAAACGCTCCGCGTGTCGTCGTTCATTTGTCGAATCTACTCGTGTGCTACCTACTGTGAAATATATTTACTAAGCCATAAACCTTCCTTGGAGTGTCCACCATATTTCACCCAAGTTTCGCCGCTAACGGCAGAATGGTATATGACCTTATACGGGACTTTGTTGAAACGCTTCGCGCGTCGTCCCTCATTTGTTGAATCTACTTGTGCGCTGCCTGTTGTATAGTGGATTTACTAAGCCCGAAACCTTCCATGAAGTGTACACAACATCTCACCCAAGTTTCATAGCTATCGGACGAATGGTATATGAATGCAGACGGGACATGGTTGAAACGCTTCGCGTGTCGTCGCTCATTTGTTGATTCTACTTGCGCTACTTATTGTAATATGGATGTACTCAGCCAGAAACCTTCCCTGGAGTGTACACAACATCTCGCCCAAGTTTCATCGCAATCGGATGAATAGTATGTGAACGTATACGGGACGTTGTCGAAACGCTTCGCGCGTAGTCACTCATTTGTTGAATCTAAACGTGCGCTTCGTATTGTAAAATGGATTAACTAAGCCAGAAACTTTTCCTGTAGTGTACACAACAATTCACCAAACATTTATCACTGTCAGACGAATAGTATATGACCTTATACGGGACTTTGTTGAAACGCTCCGCGTGTCATCGCTCATTTGTTGAATCTACTGCTGCGCTACCTATTGTAAAATGGATGTACTAAGCCAGAAAACTTCCCTGGAGTGTACACAACAGCTCACCCAAGTTTCATCGCTATCGGATGAATGGTATATGACCTCATATGGGACATTGATGAAAAACTTCGCGCGTCGTCGCTCATTTGTTGATTCTGCTCCTGCTCTTCCTATTTTTAAAGGGATTTACTAAACCAGAAACCTTCCCTGGAGTGCACACATCTCAGCCTAGTTTCATCGCTATCGGACGAATGGTATATGAACGCATACGTGACTTTGTTGAAATGCTTCACGCGTCGTAGCTCATTTGTTGAATCTACTCGTGTGCTGCCTATTGTAAAGTGGATTTAATAAGCCAGAAAATTTCCCTGAAGTGTACACAACATTTTACGCAAGTTTCATAGCTATCGGACGAATGGTATATGAATGCATACGGGACTTTTTTGAAACTGACTTTGTTGAAATGCTTCGCGCGTCGTAGCTCATTTGTTGAATCTACTCGTGCGCTGCCTATTGTAAAGTGGATTTACTAAGCCAGAAAATTTCCCTGAAGTGTACACAACATTTTACGCAAGTTTCATAGCTATCGGACGAATGGTATATGAATGCATACGGGACATTTTTGAAACACTTTACGTGTCGTCGCTCATTTGTTGAATCTACTCGTGCGCTATCTACTGTGAAATGTACTCACTAATTTGGAAACCTTCACGTAAGTGTATACAACATCTCACCCAAGTTTCATCGCTATCGGACGAATGGTATATGAACACATACGGGACTTGTTTGAAACGCTTCGCGCATCGTCACTCATTTGTTGAATCTACTCGTGCGCTACCTATTGAGAAATGTATTACTAAGTCGAAGCTCTTCCCTGGCGTGTACACAATAACTCATCAAGGTTTCATCGCAATCGAAGAATGTTATATGAACGCAATAGGGAATTTTGTTGAAACGCTTCGCGCGTCGTCACCCATTTGTTGCATCTACTCTTGCGCTACTTATTGTGAAATGGATTTACTAAGTCCCCTTCCCTGGCGGGTAGAAAATAACTGATCAATGTTTCATCGCAATCGGATGAATAGTATATGAACGCATACCTGATTTTGTTTAAACGATTCGCACTCCGTCACTCATTTGTTGAATCTACTCGTGCGCTACCTACTGTAAAATGTATTTACTAAGTTAGAAACCGTCACGTAAGTGTCCACAACATCTCACCCAAGTTTCATCGCTATCGTCGTTCATTTGTCGAATCTACTCGTGTGCTACCTACTGTGAAATGTATTTACTAAGCCAGAAACCTTCCTTGGAGTGTCAACCATAATTCATCCAAGTTTCACCGCTAACGGCAGAATGGTATATGACCTTATACGGGACTTTGTTGAAACGCTTCGCGCGTCGTCCCTCATTTGTTGAATCAACTTGTGCGCTGCATATTGTATAGGGGATTTACTAAGCCAGAAATTTTCCATGACGTGTACATAACATCTCACCCAAGTTTCATAGATACGGACGAATGGTACATGTATGCATACGGGACTTGGTTGAAACGCTTCGCGTGTCGTCGCTCATTTGTTGATTCTACTCTTGCGCTACATATTGTAATATGGATGTACTCAGCCAGAAACCTTCCCTGGAGTGTACACAACATCTCACCCAAGTTTCATCGCAATCGGATGAATGGTATGTGAACGTATACGGGACGTTGTCGAAACGCTTCGCGCGTAGTCACTCATTTGTTGAACATAAACGTGCGCTTCGTATTGTAAAATGGATTTACTTAGCCAGAAACCTTTCCTGGAGTGTACACAACAATTCACCAAACATTTATCACTATCAGACGAATGGTATATGACTTTATACGGGACTTTGTTGAAACGCTTCGCGTGTCATCGCTCATTTGTTGAATCTACTGGTGCGCTACCTATTGTAAAATGTGTGTACTAAGCCAGAAACCTTCCCTGGAGTGTACACAGCATCTCACCCAAGTTTCATCGCTATCGGATGAATGGTATATGAAATTAAATCGGACTTTGTTGAATCGCTTCGCGCGCCGTTGCTCATTTGTTGATTCTACTCGTGCTCTACCTATTTTTAAAGGGATTTACTAAGCTAGAAACCTTCCCTGGAGTGCACACAAAATCTCAGCCTAGTTTCATCGCTATCGGACGAATGGTATATAAACGCAAACGTGACTTTGTTGAAATGCTTCGCGCGTCGTAGCTCATTTGTTGAATCTAATCGTGCGCTGCCTATTGTAAAGTGGATGTACTAAGCCAGAAAATTTCCCTGCAGTGTACACAACATTTTACGCAAGTTTCATAGCTATCGGACGAATGGTATATGAATGCATTCGGGACTTTGTTGAAATGCTTCGCGCATCGTCGCTCATTTGTTGAATCTACGCGTGCGCTACCTATTGTAAAATGGATTTACTAAGTCAGAAACCTTCCTTGGAGTGTACTCAACATCTCACCCAAGTTTCATCGCTATCGGACGAATGGTATATGAATGCATACGGGACTTTGTTGAAATGCTTCGCGCATCGTCGCTCATTTGTTGAATCTACGCGTGCGCTACCTATTGTAAAATGGATTTACTAAGTCAGAAACCTTCCTTGGAGTGTACTCAACATCTCACCCAAGTTTCATCGCAATCGGACGAATGGTATATGAACACATACGGGACTTTGTTGAAATGCTTCGCGCATCGTCGCTCATTTGTTAAATCTACGCGTGCGCTACCTATTGTAAAATGGATTTACTAAGTCAGAAACCTTCCTTGGAGTGTACTCAACATCTCACCCAAGTTTCATCGCTATCGGACGAATGGTATATGAACACATACGGGACTTTGTTGAAATGCTTCGCGCATCGTCGCTCATTTCTTGAATCTACGCGTGCGCTACCTATTGTAAAATGGATTTACTAAGTCAGAAACCATCCTTGGAGTGTACTCAACATCTCACCCAAGTTTCATCGCAATCGGACGAATGGTATATGAACACATACGGGACTTTGTTGAAATGCTTCGCGCATCGTCGCTCATTTGTTGAATCTACGCGTGCGCTACCTATTGCAAAATGGATTTACTAAGTCAGAAACCTTCCTTGGAGTGTACTCAACATCTCACCCAAGTTTCATCGCTATCGGACGAATGGTATATGAACACATACGGGACTTTGTTGAAATGCTTCGCGCATCGTCGCTCATTTGTTGAATCTAGGCGTGCGCTACCTATTGTAAAATGGATTTACTAAGTCAGAAACCATCCTTGGAGTGTACTCAACATCTCACCCAAGTTTCATCGCAATCGGACGAATGGTATATGAACACATACGGGACTTGTTTGAAACGCTTCGCGCATCGTCACTCATTTGTTGAATCTACGCGTGCGCTACCTATTGTAAAATGGATTTACTAATTCAGAAACCTTCCTTAGAGTGTACTCAACATCTCACCCAAGTTTCATCGCAATCGGTTGAGTGGTATATGAATGCATAGGAGACATACACACCCACAGACAAACTATCACGTAAGATTGATTTTTATATATACTAGATGAAACCCGTCAAAACATGACGGACAATGGAAAAAAAAATTACTGAAGAAGCTTCTTATATAAGTTACATTCTTTGTACGATTACTTTTTAGCACTATTGCAACTTTAAGGGCATCAAAAGATAGCACTCTCAGCATTGCAATATATTGCTGGTCATGACTGAAAATGTGATGAGGTCATCATCATCTTGCACAGTTTCCAGCCACTGGCCGGGTCTGTTTGGAACACAAGCCTCTCCAACGTCTTCTGTCTTTCCACCATCTCTCAGCCTCCACCCTTGTCCAGTCTTATCTCTTCTTCACGATTTCTTCCTCCCCCTTCAGCCACCTGTCTCTCGGTCTCCCTCTTGGTCTCTTTCCTCCCCACTTCGTCTCGTGTATTCTCCTGGGTATCCTCTTCTCCTCCATTCGTTTTACATGTCCATACCATCTAAGTCTAGATTTCTCTATACCATCCTGTAATGGTTCATCCTTCATTAATTCTCCGGTCCTCTCATTTCTTATTCTGTCCATCTTTGTAGCTCCAATACTGCTTCTCAAGAACCTCATCTCACTGGCCTGTATTTGGCTCTTCTCCCTTCCTTTCATAACCCAGGTCTCCGAGGCATACGTCAGGATAGTGACATAGTACGTCCGATATATGATCTTTTTGCTGTTCTGAGGGACATTCTTGCTCCATAACATGCTTCTCACACTCCTCCGGAATGCTTCTGCCTGTCTCCCCCGCTCATTTATTTCTCTATCGTTTCTTTCATTCTCTTGTATCAGGCTTCCCAGATACTTGAAACTCTCCACTTCCTTCAGCTGTTCCCCACCAATTGTTATTCCTGTTGTGGTTCTTTCCTTCATCCTTGTTGTGATCACCATCTCACTCTTATTTATGCTAAATTTCATCCCATACCCTTGTATTATTCCTTCCCACACGTCCAACTGTTCCTGTACCTCCTCCTCTTTGTTTCCCCAAATCAACAAATCATCTGCAAGCACCATTGCTTTCATCTTTCCTTACCCAATTACTTGTGCCACTCGGGTCATTATGTCATCCATCACCACAATGAAAAGTAACGGTGACAGTGCACTTCCTTGTTTCATTCCGTTTCTCTGTTCCAACCAGTCCGATCTCTCTCCTCCCACTTTCACACAGCTCACGCTTCCCTTGTACATCTCCTTTATCCTCCTTATAGTCCATTTTTATATTCCTCTATCCTCCAGGGACTTCCATACTTTGTTCCTGCATACACTGTCATATGCTTTCTCAATGTCCAGGAAGGCCATCAGTAGATCTGTTCCATACTCATAGTGCTGTTCTTGTAACTGCCTTACAGCAAAAATCAAATCCACTGTGGACCTTCCTGCTCTGAAGCCATGTTGTTCTTCCCTCATCCCTCCTTCTATCCTTGTCCTAATTCTCCTTTCCAAAACTTTCTCAACCAACTTTGCACAATGACTCATCAGTGTTATTCCCCGATAGTTTCTGCATTCTGTTCTACTACCTTTCTTGAAGATCGGGACAATTATTCCCTTTTTCCAGTCCTCTGGGGGTCTTCCTTTCCTTCCATGCTGTCTTCATCACTCGGTACATCCATTGTATCCCCACCTCTCCTGCTGCTCTCACCATCTCCACACTCAACTCATCCACACCCGGTGCCTTCCCTCCTTTCATCTTCCTCACTGCATCTTCCATTTCTTTCCATGTGAAGTCCTTTTCTGTTTGCAGTTCATCTACTGTACCTCTTCCCCGATTTCTTCCTCCTTTCCGTGGTTTCCATTTGGGTTCAGGATTTCTTCAAAATATTCTTTCCACATTTTCTTCAGTTCTTTCCTATTTTCTATCTCTTGTCCCCTTTTGTTCACCATTCTAACATAATCCGTAGGATCCTTCCGCCTCTTATTCTTTACCATCCCATACAGGACCTTTTTTGCACCTTCACTATCCTGCTGGTCATGACTGAAAACGTGATGAGGTAAATAGCCCAATACGTTCAAGAGTTTCTCCTTGAGCTTGATTGATTGTGATAAAGTAGGCCGAGCGAATAGGACATTGTTGCCTATCAAAAGAAAATGTACTGTACCTGCAAGTGTTTTATCGGAAGGTGTTAAATCAAGTCGTAGGATTTGAGCTCTCTGCCTAATATTACTGCACCTATTATATCCGAATCCAAGCGATTTCTTACATATTTCTTACAATTAATATATTAACATATATGAGCCCTTGGGAAACGTTCAGATTTCTAAGGAGCATATCTACGGCTCAAACGTTCGAAGTATGTGGAAGCGAATCACTTAATTCCAAGGAATTGAAAAATTCAATAATAGGGAAATGAAGTAGTTGGCTTTCATCTTCAGTATCCAATCTGTTAACGCTGATGTATGTGTTTGAACTTCTGGATATAAGTTCAATGACTTTTAAATTAATATCATTACAATGTTGCAGCTTGGCAAATATTTTATATTCCAGCAGATCAATTTTACCCTCACAACAGTAAAGACCAAAGTAACCACGCTTAGATTTTACGCAAGAGAAATACAATGTAGAACAATGTTTACATTTGATCGGCAAAGACCTTACAGTACACTGTACTGCATAATATCTGGAATTGTTTCTGAAATGGCATATTTATATTGGATTTTAAATGTGGCTTCGTATTATTCGATAACACTATAGTGCCCTGCAATAACGGAGCCGCTAAATATTAAATGCCAAATAATACTTCCATTGCCGAAATCAACTGCGTAGTTAGACTCAGCACTCTAAACAAATAATCATTAAACAATTGTCTTATTGTCTTATACAATGAAGTTCAACATGCCCGTCCAGAGACTTTCATACTCAAGTTGGTTGGTGAGGAGAATGCGATGAGACTGATCGCTTAAAATAAATTCCTTATAATTGTTCCTGCCAGCGAATTTTTTTGCAATAGCTTGAAAACGCAGCTCAGAATGACGTTCTTCATTTTGTTATAAACAGTACGAAACTGCTCTAAATAAGCAATTTCCATCACCTGTTATAGGTTATGGCAGTACATTTTGCAGGGGAACATAGAATCACTTCGCCAACTACTGGAATGACCATAGGCCTATACTCAATACTCACTTCGACAGTCACCCTAATGGAGGCAGTTTTTGAATTCTATATCCCGTGCATGTCAAAAATCGTATTAACACATGAAGGTCCACCTATTCTTGTCTATCGTCCCGGAGACCCGGGTTACATTTCCTGCTCTGCCAAGAAATTTAATTCTGGTCTGAGGGCAAAAACGGGGCACATTCAGTCTCTTGAGCTATAACTAAGAAGAGGAAGGTTTCATTCCCACTTCGACAATCTTGGATGTGGTTTTCCGTGGTTTCCCACTTCCACTTAAGGCAAATACCGGGATGGTTCCTAACTTAAGGCCTTGGCCGTCTCCTTGCCATTTACCACCTTAATTACAAATACACACAGTAATGCAGCCATCATAATAACACAGGTTATCAGAGAAAATTTCACACATACACACCCAAGTACACGGGGCTGAGTGACCACGATGTCGGAGCCCTTCAAACGAATTATATTTGCCAAGTGTCTCTCATGGCGAAAGCAATTGTGGACACGCGCGAGTGCCTGGAAAACTACTTTTTCTTTAATAATTTAAGAGTATATCGACGATGCATAATTATAACCTTTAGTCTAGGACGCTAATAACTTGACCACCGAAGCATTGGGAAGAAATAGCAATATTAAGTTACATAAACAACCTATCCTACACATTCAACTGTCGGTTAATGTTCCTCAACACTTCCCTTCTTAAATATCCCCTCCATTATAATTTTCTATCACGTGAAAACGTGCCAAGTCTTGTGTTTTAAATAATATCGATACAATGGTGTTGCCATCTGCTGTCAGTTACTGGAACTATATGGGCGATGTACTGCCATCTGTTGTCAGTTTTAGGAACTGATTGCAGATATTTAAACGGCGTACTGCGGACAACAGTTTGCTCTTTTGATCACATACTGCAATGCAATGGTAAAACGGAAATAAAACGTATTTAGAGGGAATGTAGAAATAAGTATCTTTAACAGACATAAAACCTTACTAATACTCCTTGATTAAACAATATTTCAGTGGTAAAAAAAAAAAAAAAAAAAATACTGGCGAGGGCTGGGATCGAACCGGCGCTTCTTGGAACAATAGTCAGTTGCCTTAACCACGTGGCTACTCGTGCACTCATGCTCTGTAGCAGACGCAGCCATTCATTATATTCAAAAGCCGCTGTCTGAAGGAAATAATCCATTTTATTATCCAAATAAATCAATGTTGTACATTCGTATACGTTCATACTGTTATTATATTTTATTGTCAGAACTTGGTTAATGTATGTTTTCAATTACATGGAAGCTTATTAAATAACTTACATTTTAATGGACTTCTCACCGCCATTTTGTCATGACCCCAGGCGGATTGTGCGCATGCGTGAGGGGAAGAATTCTGCTATTTTCTATATTAATTTAAAAATATACCGTAATATATTTGTTTATTTTAGAGATACTCTGCAATTCTAGAGGCCAAGAGCTTTCGTTAGAAAGTCTTACGAAGCCAATCGGTTAAGTCGTTTTCACAATCTCGTGTGTACAAAAAACAGCTTAGTGTTTTAAATATATAGATAGATTAACACACTTTTTAAACAAAAAGGAGAAGGGTATTCAATTGGTGACGCTTAAATCATCATGCGATTATCATCAGATCCTGTTCACCTGGGCTTAGATTTGGTTTGGCGGGTATGTATTACTCTTATGTGCATCAACATTTACAATGATTAAATCACACAATTATTTATAACTTGTGTAACGTGTCAGACCTACTTACTGATATTGCTACTCGGTTGGTCTATATCACTTCTGTAGATATTGCGTTATTATTAGTATTTTTATGTGGTTAAATATATCATCACTGCGATTTGTTAACATACAGGATCTGCCCTGAGAGTAGTCGGACTGAGTATATAAAAAAAAGATACGAGCCTTACAGTAGTCGCATATGATGTGTAACATCTGACATGTTATCCTACTGGTATGCTACACAGCTTGGACATTCTTAAAATGTTAATTTACACTCCATTTTCAGACTGGTACTATGATGAATGTATAGATTGAATTGGAGATATGCTACTGTCACACTTGTGGCGCAGCGGTCAAGCTGTTAGTCTCTCACCAAGGTAGACCGGGTTTGATTCCCGGTCAATACATGTGAGATTTTCGAATTGAAATGCCATGTCCTGTGGTTCGCATTCCACGTAAAAGGGAGGTACCGTGGATCATGATTGTGAGATTAACGGTCACGCAAAACTACAAGCTTCCTTCCTTAATAATTCATAATAACAAAGTGACACACAACGTCGACTGTACTCTCAAATACTGTGAGCACACTCCTCAGTTACTATATCATTCATTATTCTCAAGACTCTTATACAATTCGTCGTAAACAATCAAAACATGTCTTTCTACAATCATGAGATGACCTAGTCTCAGCTTTTATTCCACTCATATAACAACATTCTGTTATGTACTTAATATTTGACTAGCCTACTCAACCACGGCTTGACAATAATGCCGCTTACTTAAATGTCATTTGTCGTCTTTGTCCTACCCCATGTGTTGTTCAACCTTGAACGTGAAGCTTCATAAACTGCTCAATGACAAATGAAAGTCGGTGAAACATTTGCCACTGTGCTCGTCAAACCAGTGCCTGCTAAATGCACTGCCTACTGTAATTCCATAATATTCTCGCGCTACAGAGCACACACTGCCTTGTTTAAAATACACACATTTTCAATTGTTATTGTAAAAGGGAGTGTTTTACAGATATTGTAGTTTATAATACGGAACTCATTTTATTAGATGATTTGTAGCTTCCACCAGCACTAGCCTAAATAAAGAATACGATATGGATCAACTAGATTAATAGACGCGGCACCGCTCATAACCTTAAATTCCTTATAAACAGGTCCTCTTCATTCACAGACCAAACACGTAATTTCATATGGATTGTGTTAAAATGAGTCATATTGATATGATAAATATCGTTTAAAATGATAATCTGGTAGCTGGATCGATCGATCGAGCGGGCATTGCATACTTCCGTTTTCCACCACTGCCAGCAAGTACACTTCCGTCCGATTGATCGAGCGGGCAGTGCATACTTTCGTTGTCCACCACTGCCAGCTAGTTCAGTTCCGTGTGATCGATCGAGCGGGCAGTGCATACTTCCGTTGTCCACCACTGCCAGCTAGTACACTTCCGTTGGATCGATCGAGAGGGCAGTGCATACTTCCGTTGGATCCACCACTGCCAGCTCGATCGTTCCGATCCACTTCCGTCCCCAATTTTCAAAATCACTCCCACAAAACTATCCAGCAACCGAGCGGAAAGATGTTACACATCAAAAAGAAATGAAACATGCGCTCAATATTCTTCAAAGTAGAACCCTTCTGCATCCACACACCGCTGTCAGCAGGATTTCCTACCCTCGTACGCTTTCTGGAAGGCGGCAACCGTAATGTTGTCGATCTCCCTCGTCACGGTCTGTTGTAACACTTTCACGTAGCCGTGACGATGTCCTTTTAGAGTGGTTTTGAGGTGGGTGAAGAGAAAAAGTCTGCTGGGGCAATGTTGGGACTGTAGGGTGGCTGAGGCAGGGTTGCGATGTTGTGTTGGGCCAGGTACGCCAGCACGTGGAAGGCTGGGTGGCGTATTGTCGTGATGGAGCCGCCAGGAGTTAGCGATCCCTGGGCGAACACGGACGATGCGTTTTCTCATCCATTTAAGGATCTCCAAGTAAAAACCTTACTCTGCGGTCATTGTCCAAAAAATTCTTCACTCTTGCCACATTTTCATCCGTTTTGGTGCTCGAAGGTCGTCCTGAACGTGCGTCGTCTTCAACTTCCTCTCACCCCTCCCGAAACAGCTAGTGTCAGTCAAAAGCACTCAATCTGCCCATGGCGTTATCACCGCAAGCCGTCTAGATCATATCGTGAGTCTCTTTCCCGGTTTTACCGAGCCTAACACAACATTTGATGGCATAGCGCACTGTTTCAACAGACGAACCATGACGCAGCGTGACGAGTGCGCTTGCAGAGGTTATGGTGACGTGCGATTTACACTCCACTACAGCTGTGAACCAACTGTGTGGCTGGCTCCCAGCCTTCCTTACACTCCCCTCCACCAACCCCAGGCGGAGAAGCCGCGGGCAGTCTGTCCGTCTGCGCGGGAAAAGACCAGTCCGACTACTTTCAGGACAGACTCTGTATTACTGTAATGAGCTTCAGATATGGATGCTGTCAACTCTATTTTGTTAATGTCCGTCTCCATTTGACGTTCCTATTTAACTGGCGATGTTTGGTAATGAGGTTAATTTAGGTTACTGGTGGTCTCTTACAATGTGGTTAGTTAGGTTACCGTACTATACAAATACACAACTATTAGTACACTATAATTGAACAAGGTTATGTATACTTACCTGGTTAGTGGAGTGTCCTGTACAGCATCCGCTTCCCTTGGATTGAATAGTGCGGGCTTTGGATACCTTATACGCTTAGTTTTAATACCATTATCTACTGTACTTGTTATTTCATGAAATGTAAGGTTATTGGTTCGCCTAAGCCAGACATGGGCAAACGTTTTAGGGGCTGGGCCAGATGCAATACAAAATAATTTAGGCGGCCGAAAAGAAAGACAAGTGTTTATAGATAGATTATAAACATTTTATTTCTTAAATTTAAATCAAACAAAACATATCCTACAGATGGTAGAAAACTAAGGAAAAAAGAACACACCTTCATTATTTGTTAGAAGACGAAGGACTGCACTTGGCCCGCGAACATGGCAGTTATCTTTTATGCATGAGATTTCAAGTTTGGGAAGCTTGATTTTGGTAGGGCCTTGTAGAACTCAATTTTCGAAACGTTGAGGAATAGTTGTTTTAATTCGTTGTTACATTGTAACTCAATCAGTTCTAGCCGCAACTCTGATTTTACTGTTTCACAGTCAACGTTAAATGGCAAGCTGAAACGTACAAGTCCTGTTCAATAACTTTGAAGTCATGAAATCTTCATTCAAATTCGTCGTGGAGATTTTTCGCACAAAATCATATTACACAAAACGCATAAACACAATGAGATCGAAATAGTTTTTCACTTCTAGGTACACAGAACTGGAAATATGAATTATGTGTAATTGTAGGTATAATTCGAAACCACGTCGCGGGCCAGATTAGACTAGCTCAAGGGCTGCACTTGGCCCGCGGGCCGTACATTGCCCATGACTGGTATAAGTGATGCTCACGCCATCTATTGTTGTTCCGTACAACTCTTTTAACTTGTGTTTTGAAGCCGACTAGGACCTAACATAATGGTGTATGTTAATGGCTTTGGATCTCCTCAACTATTAAAGTTAAATCTCCATCCCCGCCATGCATAAGCTTTGAGCTATAATTAAGCACACACGGTCTATAACTTAGGCCTTAGTTTATTGAGAGTATGGTACGGTACATCGTACATACTTCCCGCTTAACATGTTTCCCTTTCTATTGTTGATTACCTCCTATTTAATCATAGCCTGGCTTCATTCGTTATGTTGTTCTCTTTTTGTTGATGGGAACTCTCCAGAAATGTGTGTCTATTTAGATATCTGGGTTGTTTACCTTCGCTAAATGGATCTTTAATGCTTATACCAAGTTCCCTGCCCTTTGTTTCGTAATGTATAATTTTAAGGACTGTTTCGATATTAGTGAAACTATGTCCGGTGTCCTATATGTGTTCGCTTACTGTAGAGTGTTTCCTGTGTTTGATTGCATTTCTGTGTTCTTTATAACGTGTATCCATCCTCCTCCCAGTCCGCTCTACGTAATTTGCCTGACTTACTGTTTCCGGGCATGATCTATATATATAAAACTCATTGTTGGTTTGTCTGTTTGTCTGTTATTTATACAAATCTACACCGTTTCACCGATCTGAACCAAAATTTGTATACTTACCCTTTGGAACCCAGCGGGTAACAGTATCTACACCGTTCCACCGATCTGAACCAAAATTTGTATTCTTACCATTTGGAACCCTGCGAGTAAGACTGTCTACATGAAATTTCTGATAGACCACTCCATTCCCTGCATTTAGGCCCTCGGGCACAAATCTAAAACGTTTTACCTATCTCAACCAAATTTTGTACACTTACCCTTTGGAACCCTGCGAGTAACACTGTCTACATGCAATTTCGGACAGACCACTCCATTCCCTGCATTTAGGCCCTTTGGCACAAATCTACACTGTTTCACCGAACTGAACCAAAATTTGTATACTTACCCTTCGGAACCCTGCGAGTAACATTGTCTAACTTACATGAAATTTCGGACAGACCACTCCATTCCCTGCATTTAGGCCCTCTGGCACAAATATACACCGTTTCACCGATATGAACCAAAATTTGTATACTTACCCTTTGGAACCCTGCGAATATCACTGTATACATGAAATTTTGGACATACCACTCCATTCCTGCATTTAGGAACTTTGGCACAAATCTAACCGTTTCACCGATCTGAACCAAAATTTGCATACTTGCTCTTCTGAACTCTGCGAGTAAAACTGTCTACATGAAATTTTGGACAGGCCACTCCATTCCCTGCATTTAGGCCCTTTGGCACAAATCTAAACCGTTTCACCTAATTACAACGAATTTTACATACCGTATGAAACCCTGCTGGTAGCAATGTCCATTTGATATTTTGGACAACCCTCTCCATTCTCTATATTTAGAATAACAGGCAAAAGGAACTTGAGAATCACGTTTTAAGGTAAGAAAGACCTGCCTATCTCACCCATGTTAAATCTTCAAAGTTTTGGAACACTTTACTCAAAATCTGTTTGGAATAGCCAATTGAAACCTTCAGGGATTACTGTTTGGATTATTATCTGCAATAATAAGAAGGATCATTGACAAAAACGAAATACTTTTGCCAATATGAATTTTTCTTTAAGGTACTATATTCTAATAAAAAATTATGTCGAAAAATATTTATATTTCATTTTGTATATTATTTAAAGAGATACCCCTTCTTATTACTGTTCATTAGGATGATGTTGATACATTAATAAAAATTATGTACCTATCTTTATTCGTTTTCTTACAAATGGTACAAAAGTAGTGAAAAATGTTAAACTGTGAAAAATAAGGTTGACTTTTTCATTACATTTTGTTACCTCAGACAATTCTTAGAACATTCCTGCCCCATGACTTGCATCATTTCGTCCATCACTGGCTGTTGTTACCTCAGGAGCTCGGGACAGCTAAAGTTTTCCAAAGTGATCTGATTATTTTCCTGCAGCGCTCTGCGACAACAGACGACACTATTGGTCTCTACTTTTCTAAGAGCCAAAGAGATATATACCCTAGCAGGTGTCTGTTATTTCACTTACTCCTCTCTCTAATCATATTTCTCCATTCGTTTGTGAATTACATTGTGTCAGTACTGTAGTTACTAAATAGCCGTTTCTCTATTCATTATTATCATTATCATTACGGGAAAATGACGTGAATGTTTGTCCATTATACCGTACTACGTATCACCCCCAATACCACCACAAAATGTTATATTTTTACATTTGTTTTTTCTGTTAGTTTATGTACAATGTGCCAGATCTGTAGTAGTATTCATTATCATCCATAAAACATATAAATCCACCGGGCGGAGCCGGGCACTACTGCTAGTAATAAATAAACCCGAGTACGGATTCTGTTTATTTACTGTATGTTACTAATATTTGACTGCTTGCCAAGTGTGTTATTTGTTCTGACTGATATTTTGATCGTTTATTGAAAAGATTGGTGATTTTATACGAGTTTGCGATCACGAAATTGAAACGCTCGAACTTGTCCTCATGATTGGTCGGTGTTTGATCTACCGTGTTTGCTGACTTAGTAACTCCGCTTCCCTGTAAAATTATATCACGAAACTTATCTTCGGAATGCCCCTTGTTATAACACAGAAGTAAGGTCATTTACAGTCGTTTACACATTTCCTTTAAAATATTTCCGCTTACGCGTGTGAGGTGACTGGAAGCATTGTTAAAACCATTCTGTGAAACAATTTTCAGCTCTCTTGTCGTATTTGTTGATACCTCTTCAGTGTTCGCAAATTGGTGCTCATTCAGGGGAATTGTTAGTCGTACAAAGAAAATAATAATAATAATAATTAGTAGAATAATTATAATAATCATAGTATTGAATTACGTCCCTTTTAACTACTGAGTCTTTCAGAGACACCAGGGTGCCAGAAGTTTGGCCCGAAGGGGATGTTTACGTGCCAGTAAATCTATTGACACGGCTCCCTTGCATTTGCGCAACCTTAAAGACCGACTGATTGTGCCAGGATTTGATACTGCAACCTTGGGCACAGTAGGCGAGAACGTTAATGTTGCGACACGCAACTAGTCATGGAAGGAGAAAGAAGCCAGGTAGCGATAGATCTAAATAGGAGGTGGGAGCAGTAGCGGCTATCCAGGTGCATCAGGTACAGCCCGGCTGCACTAAAATTTCTCAAAACAATTGCCTATCATTTTCTGAATCCTTATATTTTCTCTCTAAAACCTACCGTATTCGTTAAAAAGAACGAAGAGTGCGCTTTATATGTTGTGATTACACAACCGGCGTAGCGCTCATACTTATTAGTAATTAAGCAAGCCCCGCAGTCCGTTTTCTTCACGATTGCGCCTTGAGTTCTGAGTGCAGCCCTCCCAATGCTCACAGCAATACGGGCTGACTTGTGACGTATAACTGCATGGTTTGCTATGACAACGCGCCAAACCGCCTGCAGTATGTATACAGAAGTATTCCGCTTGGTGCAGCCCTTGGAGCAACAGGGATGCTTGGCTGCCTCGCACGATCTGTGACGATATTATCCGAATGCCCCCGAATATATAACCCGGGCTCTTCGCTCCTCGACATGGAGGAAAGAACGGAAGGAGATGCCTTCTCTGCGCTGCCTTGTGCAAGCTGCTGAAGCCAAACGGCGCACCCAATTTGGGTAAGAAAATGGCTGTTCCTATGCTTTTAAAGCCGTAAACCACTCCAACAAGTCTTGGATTTTAGTGACATAAAACTTCAATGACAAGTCAAGATTTTTCTTGGATAGGCAGAATACTCTCTATACATCACGGTACTCGGCACAAATAAGCTGTTTTGTCGTTTTAAAAGCGAATTTAAATGTAAATATGAGAGCGCCTATGCAAGGCTAGTTTTGTAAGAAAGACGCGGCAAAACGTAATAATACGCTGAAATACTGATTAAATTGATTACAGGTGTCTGAAGGTGCGCGTTATACCAAAGAAGGAACATCTTGGGAACTATCACAATGATGCCGAACTAATCACGATACTTACACCAACTTGTTTTTTAAGTTCTTTTTGGTGTTGAGGCATTCATCAGTTTTTAGGCGTAATTTCGAGCACAGCCACTTTCACTCATTGTTCGTACACATTTTGATATTCACGAATACGAACCATAAAATTAATAAACAAATGTTAGTATTTCAATCACGCTAAAACGCAATCACGCAAAGACATATTTACTAGTATATTTTGTCGCAAGAGTTGTGGCTACTGTTCCAACAGCTGTAACAAGAAGCTGGTTATAAATTTGAACGTGTGGTGTACGAAGTATTCTTTTATAGTAACAAGATGTTCAGTAAAGAACATATAGCCTACTTTATCCTAAATGTATGGGTATTGTTATAACTCTTTGTCCTTTGCAAGGAGTATAATTGAATGTTGGTTGTAGTAGCTTGTTGAAATACAACGTGCTATACGGATATTAAACGTGAATATGAGGTACCCTTTGCTAGTGCTACATCTCTAAAAAAAATCATTCAATTAGGTTTCACCGTGTTTGAATTGATATGGTGAATCGATTTGCACACATACATTGCCGCTATCTGCAAACTGTTGGGCTGATGACCTTGTAGTTCAGTCAAAAGATGATTCCCACAAAATGATATGTTGTTGCAAAATTTGGTAGAGATCAAATGATTAGGTTGGTCGTATTTAGATTTAATCTTTGAACATTTGGGTGACCGCCATTCCGTTTCAGTCAAGATGGCGGCAATATAAAACATGGCATTGAGGTGCCCTTTGCTAGTGCTACCTCTGTACCAAATTTCGTTCAGTTAGCTTTTACCGTGTTTGAATTGATAGGGGGAATCGATTTGCACACATACATGGCCGCCATCCGCAAATTATTGGTCTGATGACCTTGTAGATTGGTCAAGAGATTCTTCATACATAAAGGTATAATGCTGCAAAATTTGGTAGAAATCAGATTATTAGGTTGGTCGTAATTTCATTTAAGGTTTTAGCATTTGGTTGGCCGCCATTACGTTTTCGTTAAGATGGCGGCAATATAAAATATAACACTGAGGTGTTCTTTGATAGTGCTACCTCAGTACCAAATTTCGTTCTATTCGGTTTCACCGTATTTGAATTGATAGGGGGAATCGAGTTGCTCACATACATGGCCGCCATCCGCAAAGTATTGGGCTGATGATCTTGCAATTTTATCAGAATATGTTTCTCTTGTAAAGGTATGTTGTTGCAAAATTTGGTAGAGATCAGATCATTAGCTTAGTCGTAATTTGATTTAAGCTTTGAACATTTAGTTGGCCGCCATTACGTATCCGTCAAGATGGCGGCGATATAAAACATGACACTGAAGTGCCCTTTGCTAGTTCTACCGCCGTACCAAATGTTGTTCAATTCGGTTCCACCGTGTTCGAATTGATAGGGGGGGGGGGACAGACATTCAGAGTACACACACACACACACAGAGACACACAATTTTTTGGCCCTGTGTAGATCTCATAAGTCTACTTTCATTTTTTGCAAAAATCGAAAGTAGGCTAAAAATTGTGCTGTTAAATTGTGATTCGTGGTAGTGTGGCGCATTAATTATGAGTGAAGTGTAAATAGAATATGCTAAGCGCTTTTGAAGAGCATACAGTAGCACAGCTAAAAGAGTGAGCTCTTGGCGTTTTTATAGTTACTGTGTTTAATCATAACATAATTATAGGCGTATGTTTGGAGGGAAAGTGGGTATTAAATTCAGTTATGTTATAAGTATAAGTACGAGTATGTAGAGTGAGAGGTCGTTCTTTAGATATATAGTATTTAAATCTTTTTTTTATAGTGTGAAATAATAATGTTCCCTCCAAGGCGTGTTTTAACATGGAACCGTCCGTAGATTTAGTTTGTATTTTAGGAGAAACTCCGTTTTCTAAATGGAAGGAGGAGGATAAAAAATAAATTTTATCAAGCAATCAACCCCAACCACTTTTGACATACCAGACTTCATCCTAGCTATATGACCCAACAAAATGTATACGTTTAGTGCACACGAGCGTGTGTTGGGCTTCACCGAACTTACACCCCACGAGCCGCCGCTGGGTGGGAGACTCCTAAATCATCACGTTATGCTTGGTAAGGAAACCTTATTTCCGGTGTGCAGGTGCAATGTTATACAAAAGAAAAAAAAATCTCTTTTGTAACCATTTTGCCGAACGTTTCCTGTTCATTACGTCGCTGAGGTAACGGATAATTCCTCCGTGCATATATTTCATTACATGCAACTCTCCCGGCTTCGCCCGTTATCTTTAACGGTTTACTCAGTGTAAGCTTAAAAGGCGCACGGTCGGTAGGTCCCAGACGCAATTCAGAAAAGCCGAGGTGAACAGCTAAACTCCAAACACATATACTTATCTGAAGTCTTAACTCGCCACGACTCGACAGTTTGATGCTGGCTGAAGCTGGGGTGATAGGCTCGCTCGCTAGCTCGTAAACTCGCTCCGAAGCTAGTAATTTAAATATCCACTGAATGGAGATTGTTCGAAGAAATGAAAACGTAAAAAAAACACCTATAGTGGGCGATGTATTTAACATAGAGATAATTATGCTGTCGCGGACTTTCTTGTGGAACAATTCTTGAACTCATATAGATATGTTTAACGATTTACCCAGCGTAAGCACGGATGGCCGATTATTCTTCGACTCGATTCACTGAAATCATTACTGGTCGGCCTCCTTTGGTCATAAATGATCTTTTTCTACGGTAACCTTCCTCGAGAAATTCTTTACAGAAAGGTGAAAACCGCTTCAAAATCCATCCAGTGGTTCTTGAGATTACCCGTTACATCCAAGAATCGGGGACTTTGTTTAATACTCGGTAGAGGTTATACAGTGCAGTCCCCTGGAATGAACTCATAACGGATGTTGTTTCTTATTTTAGGGGTTGCGCACTGTGCTCATATAGCACCGTGTATTTATGTGTGTGTGAAATTTGTGTGATAACTAGTGCTATTGTGATGACTGTACTAGCGTGCGTATTTGTAAATTAGGGGGTATGATTGGGAAGGAGGCAGCCATAGCCTTAAGTTAGGAACCATCCCAGCATATTCCTGGAGTAGAAGTGGGGAAATCAAGGAAAGCCAATTCCAGGATGACTGAGGTGGGAATCGAACCATGACCTACGGAGCTACAGCCAAGAACGCTAGTCACTACACCACAAGGTGGTCAGTAAACTGTTGTAAATGTTTCAGACGCATGGTTACATAGATAAAATATCTTCACTTATTCAGTGCCTTATTTTTTCACCCCTTTATTTGTACTCTGCAAACGGGAAAAGCGGAAGGGGCTTTCAATGACAAACTACATAACTAAAGCCGGACAAACAACAATCACCATGCGTGAGATAGCAGTCAATAATTGACTGACAATATGTTTAGGTCAGGAATAGAGGAACCGCGCATGAGTACAGCCGAACCCCGCTCCCCGCCTAAGCATGTCGAACTGACTTCTCCTGGGACGCAGACAATAACGGTGGGTCAGAGTTATATAGGATGTGGCCGTATCCTTAATTTAGGTTCCAATACGGCAGAAAACCACTGTATTTATTCCAAGAATTAGATTCTTGTGACCGCAACGACACTGTAACCGTGTGAAAGAGCGTCAGTTACTGGTTATGGAGATGTTGTTTTTTGTCGCGGCTATATTTTGAATTTGAAGCGAGCGCCTGACTGAGTTGAGTTTCACTGCCGCAGGTTGCAGGCTGGAAGAGATGCGCGGACGGCGATGCGCGTATGTATGCTAACACCTGACGATTGGCAGGGTCAAGCAAGCAGCTGTAATGAGAGACACAGTCGTGTTTGTGCAGTAAATCCGTGCATAAGCGGGCGGCTTAATCAATCTTAAGTTACGAGTACCTGACCTGGAAGCCAAAATTAGCCTGCAAACGAGGCATTGTTCAAATGTGCTCATGATAGTTTTACTAGATGGGGCTAGCTTTTGTAAATGCAAAGTCGTGTTGGGTATGGCCCGAGCTCACAGCACATTAAGGCATATGAGCTGGAAATAACTCCTTACTTGAGTTATGTGAATATAATACCTCATACCAGGGTAGATTTCTGGCTAGCAATTGACATGGAATTAAGGCTAAACAGGTGTGTAAGCGTACTGCGATAACTACAGAAGGATTACAATCAAGTAACCGGGAACATTACTGTGACTATTCGGAAATATTTCGGGACGGTAAAACACCAGGTGATTGTCGTAAAATCAGTGACAGTATTAGACACGTGCATTTTCATAGCAGAAGCTATGGTGTTACGACAATCCGATGAGGATCTTTACTTGAAATCACGTTAGTTACTCAACTGCTCACAAACGCCGGTATGAACTTTTGAAATCTACCGTGAGTCGAGCCAGTATTATGGTGCGTTAAATATGAATTGGGTGTACGATGGACGCTGACGTCTGGATACATGGGACTTAGACCAGTGGAGCCATGAAGGTGATCTGTACACATTTCCGTGTGCGGAGGATCGCGTGGGATTTTATGCTCAGACTAAGGGCATTCCGCAGGTACTTGGACCTTCTTCAAGAACATCTGAAATGCGCGTGAGCCCCTTATTCTATTTTTAATAACTAGTACCGGTGAATATCAGACCTTAGACTATACCATTCAACCAAGTAGGAATCGTTTTACACGCCATAGATCTTTATTTTCTGCATTATATTGGGACATAAGCATGGATCTTTTTGATGTTGTCCACTCTTCGAATTTTATTTTATTCTTTTGAGATAGCATATCCACGGTGGGCATATCGTAGAATGAGTATATTTTTGGAAGGCATCCGGCTGTTCTAGTTAGACAGGAGTTTCATCCTGATTTTTTGTTGTACAGTTCCGTGCATATTTTTATGGCACATTGTTATTTTTAGCGATCGTTTTGAGATACTTTATTGGTAACTTTGTTTATTTAAACGTAGTTCTTGGTCATTTTGATGCAATTCATCTTAGATGAGTTCTGATTGTTTTTATCGTGAAATGATTCGATTTTTCTGGTGGTTAAGGATTTTCTTTAATATGATAATGCGGAATGATCATGTATGAGAATTTACATGGGGAATTAAGGAGGAATATTCATAACAATTTAATGGATCTTATGAAAAATAGAACATGGTAATTATCCATGAGAAGTTCATATTAATAATAATAATAAATGGATAAGTTTGGATAATTTAGGTGATGTTTCTTTAAAAAAATATGAGAAATGAGAAATTAACATGAATTAATGCACATTGGATTGATAAAGCAATCGTAACGTAGTTTTGTTATTAGAGCAAGGTGTATCAATTAGGAGGATTTTTGTTATGGTGACAAGCGGATAATTGAACAGGTTAATTGGAGACAGTTACTTATAACATTTATGTGATAAATCTGATAGGGTGATGAGTTGAATTGGGAATGCGCGCAGGCTTTTGTCCCTTTAATAATTATGATAATCCATTAAATAGAGTAAATATGACTGGATGGAAGTTCAATATGTGAAAATAATATGTAAAAGAATTATAGTTGTTGAATATAATGAAATGTGGAATTTGGAGGATGTTGCCTCATATTACTCAAAAGAAGGGCGGTGGCCGCTGTTGCAGCCCCACGCCGCTATCTAGATCTTGTAATCAGTGTAATTCTAGATTCTACTTTAATTTGCTCTAACCATATTTTCTAGTTGAATGATATAAACCTGCAGATAGATTAAAATGCCTAATAATTTTGCCATATTGTGATATCAAGGAATAAACCAAATTGATAAAGTGCTTAAAGAAATGGGGCATTTAAAATGCGGCCTCATGTTCCGTTGAAAATTTTGAAATAGCAACGAATCATCTATAAGTGTTTGAAATTGGTTGGAATAATAAGGTTCAGTTGCAAATAATATCACTGAATAATTAATCCCATAATTTATTTTATTAACGAGGATAAATCACGGATCCATAATTTCTAATTTCTAATATGAATATTCCTTGTGTGGAAATAATCTTCTTCTTATATATAAAAGTGAAAGTCTGTATGTGGGTATGTATGTGGGTGGGTCTGTTCCGTATACAAATCTACACCGTTACACCAATCTCAACCGAATTTTGCATACACATAGTTTAGGACCCAGAAGGAACCGCTGGCTACATGAATTTTCGATAGTCTTTCTCATTCTTCTGATTTCGACCCTTTTGCACTCCAGCACATGCTAATCAAATCATAAAATATACTCATGAAGGAATGGCAAGGCGGATAGTTTCCATGGCAACATAGCTCAAGTCGAGACACGGCCGACTGGATGCCATTTGCGCTCTGCACTACCGGTATAGAAAATGAGGATCTTTACTTGAAAACACGTTAGTTACTCAACTGCTCACAAAGCACTGTCAACCGAGTTTAGCATAACAAAGACTTGACACTATCTACTATATATTTGTCAAATACCACTCACTCACTCATTCATTCATCACGAAATCTCAGAAACCATCAAACGGATTGGAATGAAATTTGGTATGCAGCTTCCCCAAGGGCCGCAAATGCCCACTAAGAGAGGATTGTTGGATATTCTGGTTCTAAAGGGGTGTTAAGGGGGTAGACCTGCATTTCATTGAACAGCAATATCTCCCGATTGGTTTAATTGGGGGATGTGATACTCGGCACATAAACTCATCATTAAAAATAAGAAGACACGAGTCGGAGGGTTTTTCGATGTGGTGTATATTATGAGGCGAAAGGGGTGAAAAGTGGGGATTGAAAGATTCCTAACGGAGCGTGTATCTCTTAAACGACATAGGCGAGGAGTTCAAAACTCAGCGGAAAAAAATCAGCATAAAAATAAGTAAATATGTGTTTGACCGTTTTATCATAAATCCAATTTAAGGGGCCCATGGGGAGGGGTGAAATTCTGGAGGGGGGGGGAAACAGGAAAGAAAGTGTCCTAACTGATTGACTGACTGACTCACTCATCAAACTCAGGGGGAAAAACTGCTTTAAAGTAAGTAAATAGCTGTTCGACAGTTTTTTTTTTCATAAATCAAATTTAAGGGGTTCATGGGGAGGGGTGAAATTCTGAAAAAAGAAAATTGAAAGAAAATGTCCTGACTCACTCACTCACTCACTCATCATCGCCCAGCCATAATTATTGAAGTTAGAAACATGACAGTTTGGGGATATGTTCATTGTATTTCAAAACAGTCTACTAAGGGAGGATTTTCGGATATTCAGGTTCTAAAGGGGTATTAATGGGGTTAAACCTGCATATCATTGAATAACAATATCTCCCGATTGGTTTCATTGGGGGATGTGATACACGGCATATAAACTCATCATTAAAAAGTAAGACACGTGTCTGAGGGATTTTCGATGTGGTGTATATTATGAGGTGAAAGGGGTGAAAAGTAGGGATTGAAAGATTCTTAACGGAGCGTGTATGTCTTAAAAGACATAGGCGAGGAGTTTGAAACTCAGCGGAAAAAAATCAGCATAAAAATAAGTAAATATGTGTTTGACCGTTTTTTCATAAATCCAATTTAAGAGGCCCATTGGGAGGGGTGAAATTCTGTGGGGGGGGGGGGGAGACAGGAAAGAAAATGTCCTAACTGATTGACTGACTGACTCACTCATCAAACTCAGGGGGGAAAACTGCTTTAAAAATAAGTTAATATGTGTGCAAGCATTTTTTCATCAATCCAATTTAAGGGGCCCATGGGGAGGGGTGAAATTCTGGTAAAAATAATTGAAAGAAAATGTCCCGTCTGACTCACTCACTCATCACGCCCAGCGAAAACTATTTAAGTTGGAAAAATGAAATTTTGGGAATATGTTCGCAGTATGTCGAAAACGTCAACTAAGGAATGATTTTTGTTTATTCGGGTTTTAAAGAGATGTTAAGGGGGTAAACGTGCATTTCAATGAATAACGATATGTCATGAGTTGTTTCTTAGGGGATGCGATATTCGGTATATAAACTAATCATTAAAAATAATCAGACATATGTCTAAGGGTTTATCGATGTGGTGTATATTATGAGGTGATAGGGGTGAAAATTGGGGGTTGAGGGATTCTTGACGGAGCGTGTATCTCTTAAAGGACATAGGCGAGAAGTTTGAAATTCGGCGGAAAAAGAACAGCTTAAAATACAAGTAAATAGGTGTTCGACTGTTTTTTTTTCATAAATCCAATTTAAGGGGCCCTTGGAGAGAGGTGAAATTCAGGGGGGGGGGGGAGGAACAGGAAAGAAAGTGTCCTAACTGATTGACTCACTTACTCACTCATCAAACTCAGGGGGAAAACAGCTTTAAATAAGTAAATAGGTGTTCAACCGTTTGTTTCATAAATCCAATTAAAGGGGTTCATGGGGAGGGGTGAAATTATCAAAAATAAATGAAAGGAAATGTCCTGACTGACTCACTCACTCATCATAGCCCAGCCAAAATTATTAAAGTTAGAAACATGAAATTTTGGGGATATGTTCGTTGTATGTCGAAAACGTCCACTAAGGAAAGGGTTTTGAATATTCAGGTTCTAAATAGGTGTAAAGGGGGGTAAACGTGCATTTCATTGAATAACAATATCTCACGAGTGGTTTCATTTGGGGATGTGATACTTGGCATATATAGGCCTACTAATCATTAAAAATAAGCTGACACATGTCTAATGGTTTTTCGATGTAGTGTATATTATGAGGTGAAAGGGATGAATAGTGGGGGTTGAAAGATTCCTAACGGACCCTGTATCTCTTAAACGACATAGGCGAGGAGTTTGAAACTCGGAGGAAATCAATCAGCTTAAAAATAAATAAATAAATAAATAAATAAATAAATAAATAAATAAATAAATAAATAAATAAATAAATAAATAAATAAATAAATAAATAAATAAATAAAATAAATATATGTTCGACCGTTTTTTCATAAATCCAATTTAAGGGGCCTATGGGTAGGTGTGAAATTCTGGAAGAAAAACGTCCCCTAAGGAAGTATTTTTGATGTTCACTCTCATCGACCAACCCAAACGATTAAAGTTAGAAGAATTATATTTTGGGGATATGTTTGTTGTGTGTCGAAAACGTCTACCCAGGAGGGATTTTTGGATATTCAGGTTCTAAAGGGGTGTTAATGGGGTTAAACCTGCATTTCATTCAATAACAATATGACACGACTATGACGCGAGCGAAGCGAGGCTAAAAATGAGATGATGTGCGTCTATGTATTACTCAATCATGCAAGTACCACTGGTCCGATTTACATGAATTTTACATGGAAGTAGCTGATTTACCTGGTTAACATATAGGTTACTTTTGATTTCAATACTTTGTACTATTTAAAGATGGCGACCATTTTAGTGACTTCACTACACCCTTTGGTTTAAAACTTTCATATTTCCATTTCAAATACAAAGAGAACGCTAAGAAATAGCAAACTTTTGATGGTATGTACGAGGTTAAAAATTACATTTTCTATCCGAAAGGTATCTCCAACCGTTAGCGAGTAAAACCTAAATTTGTGCTATAAAACACGGTCAACGCCGAGCGGTGTAGTTGGACAAAATGTTCCATCCTTAATCTCCCTCTGCGCAGCACCTCGCCTATCCCCTGTTTAACTGTCACCTTCATATTTTAATTTATTTATGACGCGTAGCGAAGCACGGGTACTTCAGCTAGTGAAATATAAATTGTATTATATTTCTAATGGATCCATCTTTGTTCGACTTGATCTGACTTGCATTTAGTTGCATAATTAACAATTCTAGTGATGTTTTGGAATTTCTTCTCGTTTCATGGAAGAGAATATCCCATAGGATTATCCATGATTTTTGGAAATATGGAAAAGTGTAGAACTTCAGAAATAAAATTTTATTCAAGTGTTTGATAGGACGATCAGTTATGTACACAACTTGAATACTGTAAATAACGTTTATAATATAATAGAATACCATGATGGACTATTAATTTCATGGGTATTCTAACACAATGAAATGTTTAAAAGTTGATGTTTTCGTTGCATATTTTTTTTTGGAACGTTATTCAACACCTACGATTAAATAGTATAAGATCCCAGGGGGAGCGCAGGATGTTATTTTTCCAGGTGGTGTTTCAGTTTTCTCCCTGAGGATGCCCTTGTAAAGATTAGGATGGTTGAATGGATCAATTAAATTGATGCAAATTTTATCTTAACAGATACTGTGGTCATTCATGATTCTCGAAATATGCCTTCTATCCTTGCTGTAGTGTGCTTCTGGGGAACAGCAGAGCTGTTATTTTTTTAAATTCTAACCTTTGTAGAATGTTCACTGTTAACCCCGAGATGTTTTTGAGTCTTTGTGCTCGACTGTTGTTCGGATGCGCACTTGTGTGGTCGTAGGACGTTCGTCAAACGGTCACAATACTAATGTAGGTTTTCAGTTGTTAGGTCGTACAATGCAAAAGTAGTGGAAGCCATATAGTTGGAAGTTCGAGAATTTGAATATTTGTTCTCAGCGGGACACAAACCTGCAACCTCCGGCTTTGTATGCCAGTGCAGGGGACAGTGTAATTCTCACGTTGGCAATGATACATCCATATTGTATTTTATTCGAGACTGGTGCCAAAATACAGCTTGCCGAAGAAGGAACTAACTACTGTAAATTAAATTTTATATCTTGAATTAAAGTAATGAAAGAGTCATCTTGGCCACAATGAGTAGTTATTCAGTGGCCATGAAGTGAGTTTTATATTCAGTCTTACGGCTAACACGCCTCTCTAAGTTATTGGTTCGCAGGGTTTATGGCTGGACAAGCAAAGGAAGGATTCATCTCTCTTTCAAGCTCGTAAATCTACGTTCAAAAATATGAACTTATAAAGCGAATGCTATCTTATTGAATACTTTCAACTGAAATGACAACATTTATGATTGTCGTAAATTTATACGGATTCAATCCTACGTCGTGAGAAAGAAACCTGTCTCAACAACAAATCGAACTGAGTGCCTCAATTTTCATTACGTTGAAGTCTTCACATAACATACAGAGAACAAGTAGCTCTGTGAAGACTAATATAGTCTCTTTTCATATATATATATATTACTGGTCCTTTTCGTATCGAAAGAGCACCCTTCAATGGGGTCTCAGCTGAGTCTGGCATTCCTTCGACTTGTTTGTGCCGGGATCCTCTCTCACCCGTCGACATCCTTTAGTCAACTGTTTTCTTGTCTTCCAACCGCCATTAGGATATCCGAGTCCTACGGAGAAATTAATTTTTCTGCCTTAATTTGTCCTTGTCATTTTCCTTCCTGATACCCTGATTCTTGAAGTTGTTGATCCTCACCTTCTTTTTCAAGGCATTTACTGGCTTCCGTAATTGTCCCTAAAGGGGGCAGGGTGGGTGTAGCCGTACCGCATATGTTCCAACCTGGGTAGTGCTACACCCTCAAGAGCACACGGCAAATGGGATCCCTGAGCTGGGTCTCGTTACCCTCTTTTTCCATTGGCTTTGGAGTAGACCCTCTCCTCTTTTTCTTTGGCTTTTCATGGCTTCCTATCTTTCAAATACCCCAATCGTCATTCATCAAGGGTTCAGGACTTGTCTTTCCTTGTCTATTATGTCCGTTAGGTAGTCAGCCCGAAGGCTGGTTGGATCCTCAAATAGTACCGCTGTTAGGTTATGTGGGTAGATACCCACAAAAATCCAAGGCAGCGCAATATTGAGGCGTACTCGGCAAGATGAGAAGTGAGGTAGTTCGTCATTGCTTTCCTCACTGAGTCAGAACAGCAGTACTAACCCTATGAATAGAACCTTTCACAGCATCCACTGGCACTGACTGTGCCCTGAATGTCATTACTATGCACCACCCATATCTCAGTAGCTTCCATATAATCACAGCCATGAGTAAGACTGAGACAGCGGTGAAAAGCCACATTTTACTATAGCCTGTGCCAAGAGACAAATGCAAATGTACTGCATTCATCAAGAGTTTGATTGATTATTGTTGTTTTAAGGGGCGGAATTACGAGGTCATCTGCCCCTACATCAAGAGATTACATTATTTAAATGACTCATGGTGGTTCTGTATTGATATGCTAGAATAGTTAACAAGAAATGTGCATCCGCCTGAATCAATACTACAAAGAAAAAAATAATTATTTAACTTGTTTTCAGTTTCAGCACATGATTCGAGGATTAATTAAATTTTATCCCCTTCATCAGCTATTGAAAAAAAAGCGTAGCACAGTAATAAGATACGTATTTAAATCTAATATGGTGCACCATAACATTTAGGTTATAAGAACAGAATGAAATGAAATAGATGGTGACGGTGATCAGCTGCTCATGACAAATAGTAGTTTCGTATTGAAGCATGAAATGGTTGATATGTAAAGCCAATACTTCACCAATCCGTGTAGGTCTATAACAAATGAAGAGCCTGTATGCTTAAAGATCCAAATTTAGCCTTTTCAAAACAAAGCGGCTTTAAGAAATCCGACGTGATGGAAAGTGATCCCTTGGAAAATAGAGGTTAGTTTAAAGCATATGGTGTATGAGGTTAGGACAATGTTACATTTAGAAAATGATTTGTCTATTGAAAACAAGTTACATAATTATTTTTAGCCTATTTTCAATTTTGAAAAAATAGGCTTCTGAGATCACCTTTTGTCCGTGTGTGTGTGCGTGTGTGTGTGTGTGAGGTGTGTGTGTGTCCCCCCTAATAAAATCTAAACGGCTGGAGCGATTTCAATGAAACTCGGTAAGTTCATAGCGCTATTCCCGGCGACCTCGACCGTGCCCTTCAAATTTTGTTACGTCTCACCAATCCAACATGGCGGCTGTGCGACATATTTCACTAGTATTCAATATCTCCGAAACTATTACTGATATCGCCATGAAATTGTGTACGGTGATAAAGGGTAGTACTAGAATTTCACCTATGAGACTTTCAAAAACCTGGTGACTGCAAAACCAACATGGCGGCCAAGCGAATTTGAGACTTTTAAATAGACTTTTCTCGCTATTTAACTACCCAAACGTAATGAAACTGGGTACAGCAATTGTTTATACACATTGTAAAGCACTGGAGTTTAATTTAGTTCAATTGTTTACATAACCTCAAAATGGCGGCTGTGCGAAATATTTCACTGACATTCTATATCTCCGAAACTATTATAGATAACACCCTGCAATTTTGTTCGGTGATAAAGGGTACTGATACAAGTTTACCTATGTATATTTCATAAACCTGTAAAGTACAAAACGAACATGGCGACCAAGCGAATTTGAAATATTTGAATAGACTTTTCTCGTGTTTTAACTCTCTGAGCGCAGTGAAATGTGGTACAGTAAATGATTTTGCAGATTGTAATGCACTGCCATCTAATTTAATTCAATTGTTTACATAACCTCAAGATGGCGGCTGTGCGAAATTTTAAAATTATGATTTTATTTCTTGTGTCGTAATCATGCGATCGAAGTGAAAGTTTGAATAATGAACCTAGGCAATAATTGTCCTTGAATGGTACATAACTCTATGGCCTATGCATATAACAATCCTAAATGGCGGACTTCCGAAATATTTAGACGGTTCTCAATATCTATGAATCTTTTACAGCAACCAAACAGATTTTTTTTTATGAACATATGTTCACCTATAGGACTTTGAGTAACCTGGTGAGCACAAATCCAACATGGCGGCGACGCGAAGTATAAATATTTAAATGGACGTTTCTCGCGAATTAACTATCCGACTGCCGTGAAACGTTGCACGTTAAATGCTTATACAAATGTTGATCCACTGGCATGTAATTTATTTCAATTGTTTGCATAATCACAAGATAGCTGCTGTGCGTAATTATAAAATCTCGTTTTAACTTCTTGTTGTCTAATCATGCGATTGAAGTTTGAATACCACATGTACACAATAATCTTAATTTAATAGTACAAAAATAAAAATCCAACCTGGCGACCATCTGAAATATTTAGACGGTTCTCAATATCTACGAATCTGTTACAGCAATTAAACTGAAATTTTGTATGTTGATAGATGCAATTAACATGATCAGGATATATGAAAATAGGCTGTATAGTTCTTCACGGAACTACTTGTTTTCTTTATAGTATTGATTCAGGTGGATGTACATTTCTTGTTAACTATTTCATCAAGATATGGCAAACAGGCCACCCTTGTCTATTATTTCCCATATTTATTTTTCTTTGTTGTTGTTGTTGTTGTTGTTGTTGTTGTTGTTGTTGATGTTGTTGTTGTTGTTGTTGCTGTTGTTGATTATTATCGGGTTTTTGAGCAATCGTGGTCATGTAGCTCCATGTACTTGGGTGTGTGTAGAATTTGTCTGATAACCTGTGTCACGAGATGTCTGTACTAGTGTGTGTATTTGTAATTGTGGAAGGATTTTGTTAGGAAGTAGCCGTAGCCTTAAGTTAGGTACCTTCCCGGCATTTGCCTGGAAGAGAAGTGGGGAAACCATGGGAAACCACTTCCAGGATGGCTGAGGTGGGAATCGGACACATCTATTCTCAGTTTTGCCTCCGGGGGATGAGTGAACCCCGTTCCAACCCTCAGGCCAGAATAAAAATTTCTTTGCAGAATAGGGAATGGAACATGGACCTCGGGGGCGACAGCCAAGAATACTAGCTACAACTCCTCGAGGTGGTCAGTAAACTGTTGAAAATGTTTCAGACGCATGGTTCCAAAGATAAAGGATTATATATTTCGAAAAATGTAGATTTTAGAAAAACACGTTCAAGTTTGAAGTTGTCGCTTGCACCGATGCAACCACACCTCGAAATCGACGCGTCTTATTAAGGTCCGTATACACTTGCGCGCCACGCCGCGCCGTTCGCGCGCAGCATGTTCGCTAGATTAGTACGGGGTTTCGAAGCGGTGCACCGCGATTCATCTCCTGTCGGTTCTTTCTACGTGCACTTTGAGTGTTCGCAGTTCAGATCTGGACGGGATTGTGAGACGTTCGTTGTTTCTCGCGCGCATCTGATTGCAATATTTGTGCGTTTTGAGTGGTGATGATGGAGTGGTCAGACGAATCTGTGATAAAACTGATCGATGCTTACTGCAACAGGCCTCTTCTGTGGGATCCTCAACATAAGGATCATTTTAAGAAACCATTAGACTAGTAGCAGATGCCTGGAGGGAAATGGAGCTGAGATGGATGTATCTGCGGACCAATGCAAGAAGAAGGTGATATCTATGCTATCTTCCTACCGGCGTGAGACAAGTAAAATACCGTAAATAGCAGGGCGGAAATAAGTATCTTCTTTGGAAATGTGGGGCCAAATCTTCTGCAGCAGATTCTCAAAGTCAGAAGGTGGCATTCGAGTAAATTTCTTATATTGGCCGCTTATTTCTTGTGACTTCAAATCCATCATTAGCTCCGCACCATTACTTTTTTTAAACAGGTCAGTCTGCCACCAACAACGTCGTCGTTTCTTTACCTTTTAGCACAAACTTGACATTAAAAATGCCGCACCACTCATCACCGCAATCGCGAGGTTTTCCTCGTGCGGCAGAGACATGATTATATTTACCACACTCCAAACTGACTAGTGAATGTTCGTGGGTTTCCTATGGATCGCGGGAGGTTCGTCTAATAAATACAAATTCTGGAATGCGCGGCGCGCAAGTGTATACCCACCTTTATCAACACCTTATATACGTTGGTCTTATACGGAGAAGCGTTCTTGCGGTGACTCCTGGAATAGCATAAATATATCGTGATCTCCCAGACGACATACAAAATCACCTGTGCGTCAAGATTTGAACCTGACTTGGGGGATTTGAATCATAGAAATGCCTTTTGTCGGTCGTCTAATATGTTGAGCAAGACTTGAAAATATAGCATGGTCTGCAATGGTAGCTCATTCTCGGACGGCAGAACGTTTGAGTTTGAATCCCGAATACGGTTTCCAAGTCTTAATATATTTCAGATCATTGAACCTCTCTTTCTTTTCTTGTTTTTCTTTCTTTCTTTCTTTCTTTCTTTCCTTCCTTTCTTTCCTTCCTTCTTTCTTTCTTTCTTTCTTTCTTTCTTCTTTCTTTCCTTCCTTCCTTCTTTCTTTCTTTCTTTCTTTCTTTCTTTCTTTCTTTCCTTCCTTCTTTCTTTCTTTCTTT